>JADRCH010007456.1:2293873-2310756 GCA_019843965.1 Rhynchomys soricoides | reverse complement strand
TTTTATTGGTGGCGCTTCGGGATTGTTTGGGGTGTTCGCTCTTCGGCGACTTGGAGGCGAATGGAACGCGCAGGCGCCATCTGTCGGCCGCGAACCCGCGGCCAGCTCCTGTTGGGAGGGAGCGGCATCTAGCGGCAGCGAGCTGCCATTGCGGCGCGCGCCTCGCAGCCCTCCCACCCGCCGGCCTCCTCCCCGCGTCGCCGACCAATCGCGGCCGCCCGACTCCCTGCTTGGGCGGCTCGGGTGCCTCCTGTGAACTAGGCGCCCGCAGGGGCGCGCCGCCGACTGGGGTAAACAAGCTGGCGTGCCCGCGCCTCTCTTACTCAGCCGTTGGGACGCGCTTCCGCCCAGCGCGGACTGGCTGGGGGCCGAGGCGCCACCGAGGATGTCGCCGGGAGGTCGGCGACAGCGTCCACGGGAGCCCCGCCGTGGGAATTCCGGGGCTTAATGAGCCGATCGTTCGGCTCCCCGCCCCCTGCCCAGCCCCAGAGTGGCAGCCCTGCAGGCTAGCAGCACCCTTCGAAGCTCTTCAACACACCCATCCCAGCAAAGGGCCACTCGGTCCTTGTTTCCGGATCCCTGCTTTCCTCATGTCCTAACACTCCACATTTCCCACCAAAAGAGTCCAACTCAGCCACTTGATCCCAACACGAATAAATAGCTTGCAATTTTGTTTGCTTTTTTTTTTTTTTTCCTTCGAGTATGGGGTAAAGATTAAGTCTATTTACCAGGAAGACTATGGGGAAAATTATATATAATTACATATATATGTGTGTATATAGATATATATAATTTTCAACTGGCTATTCTTGTTCCATAAAAATGTGGGCTCATTGACTGAGACCATGCTGTTAAAAAAGAAAAAACGTGGGCTCAATACTCAAATTCTAGGAGACTTAGGGAACTGGACTACTAGGCTAGTTGGCTGCTCAACCAGTTTTATAGGTGACTTTTGGGGGCGGAAGAGGAGATGGGACCAGACCAGGTGGCGTGAAATACACGTGCAAGGACAGAGTTGGCAAGGACCTGTGGAGATTACTAGACATTCACTACTGGCCTTATGTGGAGGCGGCCTTGCCACATTGTTAACAGTTACAGTTCCGTGTAATTCCTCTTAGCCCTCCCACAGATATTTTGAAGTACAAAAAGACCTTTTCACCCTTTCCAACTCCCTTGACTCTTTATCACCCTTGGGTGTTTATTGTGAGGATATTTTTTCTTTTTGTCACTTCATTTCCAGTCAACCCTACATGACCTTTGCCTAGAGCATTCTATGCGGGGGTGAGGGACACTCAGGCATGACCTGTCCCTGCCAAACTCTTCTCCTAGGACAGGAAGGTGGCTGTTAATTACAGTGTCTCCATTGCTGTTACAGAACATCCTAGCCGCCTAAAATAGATCAGATTAAATATTTGTTTCATTTTTTATATGTGGATTAAAATACCTTCCTTGGTATTAAATTGTTTCAAATAAGTAATAAGACAAATGAGAAAACTCTGTGAGCTGAGTAAATGGTGACATTACACCCAATCAGGAATCGCAGGGCAATCCTAATGCAATTTAATGATGACGTTAAGTCCTTGAGTTCTATTCCTTCCATGTCTGTGCTCTATGTCTTAGGTCTTCTCCCATCCACTGAGCTTAGTGCTCAGTTTCCTTGCAACTTAAAAAAGAGAGTTACGATATATTTAATCAAGTGAACAATAAAAGTTAAGCAGAAGCAGCTAAATATCAATAAGAAGTAAAGCCTTAACCGTTTTTACTTACCAGAAAAGCATCGGGAGGGGAACACCATTCAAAACAAATTTCCATTTCTTTCCTAAACCATCTTTGCTAGAATTTTGTGAAGTTTTTCTTAGATTTAAGTTTCAAAATGGTGTGGCTAGAGCATTGATAGGGAGCAATGGAAAGTTTACAGTTAAAGCAAACTTCAACCGGAAGTAATAGAACAATTGGGCCATGTGGCAAATAATCTTACAGTAATTAATAGTTTTTTGTGTCCGTTGTGAGTAAATTAGTTTTAGTATTAACTGGAAACTTGATGTTCTGCTCCGAACAACACATGATACACTTTCCCATAAGTTTTAGAAATTTAGGTTCTAAGTTGTCTGCTTTAAGTCTAATTGAAAAGTTCCTCTTGAAATTTCCTTTCATTTTGAGGAAAACACTACTGAAATTCAGTAACTGTGGTGTAACATCTGAAATTAACTTCATAGCAATTACCATTGGCTCCTTTTACTGCAGTTCTTTCAAAAAATATCAAGCCCTGGTTATCAAAGCTCTCAAGCTGTCCCTTCAACTATCCTGAGAAGTAATGCTTATTTTGTACAGGACTAAAAGACCTGCAGACTTCATCCTTCCTTTTTGAACGAAAAACAAAATTTCCAGTAAGTGAAAGATGTCACTGATGTAAAACTGTCTTTTGGTGGTGGTTCTTTTATTTATTTGTTTGTGGAGGGTTTGGAGGGGTTGTTTGTGAGACAGGAATTCTTTGTATAGCCTGGCATGTAAAACTACTGGGGTTTTTTGTTTGTTTGTTTGTTTGGCTTTTCAAGACAAGGTTTCACCATACAGTCCTGGTTGTCCTGGAACTTGCTCTGTAGACCATGTTGGCCTTGAGCTTGGAGATCAACCTGCATCTCCCTCCCAAGTTTTTGGCTCAAAGGCATGTGCCTCCACACCTAGCATGTAAAACTATCTTAATCATAATTCTATGTAACATACCCATAATTTGGAAACAATCACAGGAAGATTTATATTTAATTTAGATTTTAACAAAGATTACCTGTTACAATGTAATATAGTCTGTGATAATTTCTAGTTATCAGAATATTTTGCATCAGAAAGTATCATATCCATAACACAGTACCAAACTTATAGTCTCTTACTTTTCAACTTTTCTATTCCAGAATTTATCAGGCACCCAATATGCTTACTTTGAATATTTTATCATGAACATATTATACAATTAATTTTCTATTTCCTAACACTGTCTTAAATATGAAGCCTGATGATGAATACAGTTGAGTCCGCAGGAATTTGAAGTTATATCACAAAATCATAAACAATGACAAAATATAAACTTAGTTATGAGAAAATATTTTTGACATAAATTACATGGCTAATTATCATAACATACAAGGAACTCAAGTTAGTAATAAAAGTCCAGTAGAAAAATGGACAAAGATTATGAACAGTTGAATTACTGAAAAATATTGATACTAATAAATATATAAAACAGTGTTCAACTTAGCTGGGCAGTGGTGGTGCACACCTTTAATCCCAGAACTCTGGAGGCAGAGTTGGGCAGATCACTGAATTCAAGGCCAGCTTGGCCTACAGAACAAAGCAAAATGGTAGAGAAAAGCTCAATGGTAGACTCTTGCCTAGCATAAATGAGGCCCTGGATTGGATCGACAGTACTGAGAAAATTTTCTCCAGTTCTTTTTATTATTATTTATATATAGAGAGAGAGATTTTAAAATATGGAAAAAAAGAAAAAATATACATGTATATTTTTAAGATTTGTTTTTAATGATGTGCCATGCTTTTATTTTTAATAAGTATATTATTATGTAGGTAAATTTTGGAGATTCCATTGGTCTGTATATGTATGTGGAGGTCAGAAGACACTTCTGTCCTTCTACTCTGTGGTGTCAGGGGATCAAACTAAAGTCATCAGGCCTGGCGGCAGGGATCTTGATCCACTAAGCCCTCTTGCCAGTCCTTACATGAGTTTAAATATAGCATGCACCAAAAAGGAGTTTGACACTTTCTTTTAGGTTTGCTTTTTTTGGGGGGGGAGAGGGGGTTTGTCTATGATAGGTTCTTGCTAATATATCCCAGGCTGCCCTGAACTCATGATATTCCTCTTATCTTCGATTTCTTTTTTTTTCTTTCTTTTCCTCTTCTTTTTTTTTTGTTTTGTTTTGTTTTGTTTTTTGTTTTTTGAGACAGGGTTTCTCTGTATAGCTCTGTATAGCCCTGGCTGTCCTGGAACTCACTCTGTAGACCAGGCTGGCCTCGAACTCAGAAATCCACCTGCCTCTGCCTCCCAAGTGCTGGGATTTAAAGGCGTGCGCCACCACTGCCCAGCTATCTGTGATTTCTATAGAGCTAGGCTTCCAGGCATATGCCACCGTACATGACAGTTTGTCATTTTCTTATGTACCTAGCATGTGACTAACAATCTTTCTCCTGAGCATTTATCCTAGAAAAAAGGAAAATGTATGTTTACATGAAAACATATGCAAATGTTCAGAACAGCTTTTATTTCTGATAAGCAAAAATAAGAAACAACTCAGATATTCATCAAATGGTGAAATGGTTAAAGTGTGTATTCACATATGGAATATTACTCAGAAATTAAAATGAACCATTGACTCATGTGGAAATTTAAATGATTCTCAAGGGCATTATGTTTAATATAAATATTAAAAATCATCCACACATCCACATGAAGTTTCAGGCTATTGGGTGGGAAAAGATGGCTGAGCAGGTAACGATGCCTGCTGCCAACCTAAAATGACCGGAGTTCAGTCCTCAGTGACCACACAGGGTAAGCACAGAACCACCTACTACAATTTGTCCACACCTTTGCTGTGCCATGTTTACAAACATACACGCACAAATAATGTAAAAAAAAAAAATTAAGTCATGTGCATTCTAAAATGTTCTTAAACTGACAAAATTACAGTTCACAATAGATTCGCAGTGGACACAGATTAGACTTGGGGAATGGGTATGCCTATTAAGGGGCAACATGAAGGAGTTTCTGTATGAAAATTGAACAACTGTATGTCCTCATTGCGTTGATCACTCAAATTTAAATATGCAATAAAATTTCATGGAACTACTTCATGGAAAAATTGGTGAAATTCAACTATGTACATGACCTGGCAATGTATCAAAGTTAATTTCCTACATTTGCTACTTATGAACTGGCTTCTGCAAGTTGTCCTCTGACTTCTACACACACAGTGTTGTGTATACACATAACAACAGTCATCAGGGCACTGTTGTTATGGCTACTGGTATCATTAAACAAAGCTCTATAAAGGGTACATGACATTTTCTGTATTATTTTGCAGGGGTTTCTGAGCACTAAAGTATTTCAAAATTTTTAAATATAATAAAAATATTCAGCCAGACACAGGAGCTTGACATAAGAGGATTGCTTGAACCCAGGAGTTGAATTCCACATATCCAAGACCTTGTCTCAAAAAAAAAAATTAATACTGATGAAAAAAAGGAAGAAAAAATCTCATTAGTGGGAAGATAAGTGCCCTATATCAAAGAAATACCTCCAATTTCTAGTTTATAGTCATTTTTGTGAACTTAGGTATATGACTAATTCCCAAGATCCCTTATGATTCCTTGTATGACTAAGAGCCTGATGATGCTGCAATCATCAGATTTGACCTTTGACCTGTAGCATCAACAGGAAATAGCCATACCTATAAACCTGATCGACCAAATGACTAACACCTTTTAAAGACATCTTAAATGCCATATTGCTGTAATTTCTGATTCTTTTTACTTTGAATAACATGCAATCATTCCAATGAGTTAATATCCTGGAAGTGTATTTATATACTTAAATCTATCTCTTCCTCCTTCTCTCTTCCTCCTCTTCTTAGGCTTTGAGACAGGCTCTCTCTTCTCTATGTAGCCCTGGCTGTCCTGGAACTTAGTAAAGGAGACCTAGCTGGCTTCAAACTCAGAGAGATCTGTTTGCCAATATTGGAATTAAAGACAAGTACCTCCATGCCTAGCTTTTTCTTTTCTCTCTCTTTCTTTCTTTCTTTCTTTCTTTCTTTCTTTCTTTCTTTCTTTCTTTTTGGATGGGGGAGCAGGAGTCAGTCTTATCCTAGCGTGTCAGGTCTTTAGGGCTTAACCTCAAGTTATCAGCCTTGGCAGCAGAGTTCTTTTACACATTAAGCCATCTCACCAACCCTAAGAACTGATTATCTCTTATATCCAATACATCTCACTTCACATCTGCATTACAATAATAGCCCCTCGTCCAGTTTCTTTTGCATCACATTCAATATTGATCAGGCTACTGCCTTTTATGTTCATTAAAGTGTTCCCCTATTTACTCATTCAATTACTTCTTTTTAAAGTAAGATCTCACTATGTAGCACTGGCTGGTCTAGAACTCACTATATAAACCTGCCCTAGCCCTAGTACTTACAGAGATCTACCTGCTTCTACCTCCCAAGTTCTGGCATTAAAAGCATGCATCGCCACATCCTGCTCAATTACATAATTTCTTATTGGCCCACATTGCTTACATTCCTGCTTGCTTCTATAACTTCTAGGTGTATCTGGAACCACCTGAGGGACAGGTGTGGTGGCATGCACCTGAAATCTAAGAACTGGAAAACTGGAGTCATGAAGAGCTAGAGCTCAAGGCCAGCCACTACTACATAGCAAATTCAAGGCCACCCTGGACTGTGAGAGACCCTGTCTCAAAAATGAAAACAAAAACACCTAGGGATCTTTCTTAAATGCCACTTTTGTTTTGAGAAGTCTGGGATTAGTGTGACACTTGGGATTCTACATATCCAGCATACTTCCAGGACCTATGGTGGTGGCCCATGCCTTGAGAAGTAAGGACTAGAAAAACAAAGTATAAAACCTTTAGGCTGGGCAGTGGTGGCATATGCCTTTAATCCCAGCACTTGGGAGGCAGAGGCAGGTGGATTTCTGAGTTCGAGGCCAGCCTGGTCTACAGAGTGAGTTCCAGGACAGCCAGGGCTACACAGAGAAACCCTGTCTCAAAAAAAACAAAAAACAAACAAACAAACAAACAAACCCTTTAGGGTATTTCTCATTGCCCTCCACACTCGTCCACATTTCATCACTCCTCGTGGTGAACTCTGATGCTATAATCTTGCTATTGTTCGGTTTTCTATCCCCTTTACTTAGCACAGAGAATAAGTACTCAAAAAGTAATTTTGAAATGTTACTGACTGTGTTAGGAAAGAGGAACATTTACACACTGCTTGGTGGGGGAAAACTGATGCAGCAACTATAGATATCAACATAGTTCCTGATAAAAACCAACGTGCACCTGCCAGATGATCCAGCCATAGAACCCATACATGTCCACAACCCGGTTCCATCCATTCTCCAGAAGATTAAGTCAGTATCAGTACATTAAAGATGTACTTGCTTATCCATGCTTATCGCTGCACAGTATTCACCAGAGCTAAGAAACAGAACCATCCTAGATGGCCAGAAATCAACAAATGGATAAAGAAAATGTGATATACACACAAGATGGACTTTTACTCTACCATACATAAAATTGTAAATTATGTCTTGGCAGGAAAATGGGTGGAACATGAAATGATTATGTTTTAAGCAATCTAAGACAGATTCAGAAATAGAACTACCATGTGATCTCTCTCACAGAATGTAGATACAAGAATGTATGTGTGGCCTGGAAATGGTGACGCACACCTTTAATCCCAGCACTCAGGAGGCAGAGGCAGGTGGATTTCTGAGTTCGAGGCCAGCCTGGTCTACACAGAGAAACCCTGTGTCGAAGAAGAAAAAAAGAAAAGAAAAAAAATGTGTGTTCTGGGCAGTGGTGATGCACACCTTTAATCCCACCCCTTGGGAGGAAGAAGCAGGCAGATTTTTATGAGTTCAAGGGCAATCTAGTCTACAGAGGGAGTTCCAGAAAGGAGGGGGGATAGAGCAAGAGAGAAAAAATGTGTGTGCATGTGACATGTACGTGTATGTAGACAAATAGAAAAAAGACTATGACAGTAAAAGATCTTACAGAGGACGGGGGGGAATGAAATACAAGTTACATTAAAAACCGAAAAGGGAACTATTGCAGGGGAGAGAGGACCAGCCAGGGCTTTAGATAAGGGCAGTTGGGGGAGCAGATAATGAAGTACAATGATAGGCATTTGTTGAAAGTCTGAGGGTATATATAGCTCAGGAGTAGCAAATGGAAGAGTTGGGGTTAACGAAAAAAGTCATTTACATAGGTGGGTGTGTATCTGTTGAATGGCCGAAAGGATGAATTAGTAAACAACTACTCCCTGCTCATATGCCACATAGTCTTGCTTGGTTTGATATGTTAGTGTCATGGATGTGACCCAAGGTATCTTGTATGCCAGGCAAGTGCTTTACGAATGCGAAGCCTACTCAGCCCCTAGCCGAACAGTGTAAGCAACGCAAGTTACCTACTTCCCACACACTTTTCCACCTCTGTACTCCAGCTATTTCTTTCTTTCCCTTTCTAAGATTTTCCACATTCAATCTTGTCCAATCTTAAGTTTCTAATTTAAATATGCAAATTATTTATCTCCTGTTGGAAATCTTCTTCACACCAGGTCGGGATTTCTCAATTTTTTAAAAGATGTATTTATTTTATGTGTAGGAGCACTTTGCCAGCAGTGTGTGTGTGTGTGTGTGTGTGTGTGTGTGTACACATACAACAAACATGCCTGTTGCCCATAAAGGTCAGAAGAGGACATCAAATTGCCTGGAACTAGAGTCATGGATAATTGTGAGCCACTGTATGGGTGCTCTCCGAGAGTAAATACTCTCAACAACTGAACCATCTCTCCAGTCCTACTACAAGGATTTTTTTGTTATGTATTTATCTATTTATTTATTTATTTTTGTTTTTTTCAAGACAGGGTTTCTCTGTGTAGCCCTGGCTGTCCTGGAACTCACTCTGTAGACCAGGCTGGCCTTGAACTCAGAAATCTGCCTGCCTCTGCCTCCCAAGTGCTGGGATTTAAAGGCGTGCGCCACCACTGCCCGGCCAGTCCGTTCTCTTAACTGCTGAGCCATTTCTCCAGTCCCAAGGATTTTTTTTTTAATGCCTTGTAAATATTACTATAATAGCAATTGGCAATTGTGTTTTTGCATTTATTATAACTATTCTACCTGATGGAATGTTAGCATATGGTAGAAAATCAATATTTTTTTTACTACAGTGAAACAAGAAAATAAATAATAATCTAGGTTAATACTTTTAGAATGTTTTGCCCTGGGCTGGTGGCACACGCCTTTGAGCCCATCACTCAGGAGGGAGAGGCAGGCAGATCACTGAGTTCAAGGGCAACCTGGTCTACATATCGAGTTCCAGGACAGCTAGGGCTACACAGTGAGACTCTGCCTAAAAACAAATAAATAAATAGATAAGATTCTGCAATGATGACAGTTTGTATAACCTGTGTTGTCCTATGTGGTAACCATATGTTATTAAAGAGTACAACACTTCTAATGTAGTTTGATTAGCTAGGGGATGAATTTTTAATTAGTTTTAATTAAAAGTTAAATGTAAATAGTCACATGTGGCTAGTGGCTACTGCAATGTCTATCTAGAGACTTCTGGTTCCAGTTGTTTTCCATTTGAAAGTGTTTACTGAGCGTGCCCATGTGGGCCAGACACACAGTACTGTAGAGGTTGTTATTAATATGAAGAACACTTGAATTGAAGAAGGTACTTGACCTCAGGTAGTTTTCAATCTGTTAAAAGAGACTAAAACTCGTCAATGCAAACAAGAGTTACAGAAGATTGATACCATAGGACATGCACAAAAGAGAATGTGGCAGAGTCCCCAAAAGAAGGTAAGAGTTGAGGTGACATGGCAGTCATTAAACAAAACATAAAGCATTTGCTCAGGAAGGAGTGTCAACAAAAGTGTAAAGTGAAAACTGAATACCCATCTTCCCCTGGACTTCTGAGACCTATGTAGTTCGTCGGGGCAATGGGGAATAAAGGGCAGGGAACACTGTTAAAAGAATTCGAGGCAAGCTGGGCAGTGGTAGCACTGCCTTTAGTCCCAGCACTCGGGAGGCAGAGGCAGGCGGATTTCTGAGTTCGAGGCCAGCCTGGTCTACAGAGTGAGTTCCAGGACAGCCAGGGCTACACAGAGAAGCCCTGTCTCGAAAAACCAGAAAAAAAAAAAAAAAGAACTCGGGGCAATTGCACAGTACTGGTGAGAATGTACGCAGCTTTATATATTATTGTTGGGAATGTAAACTAGTCAGCCACTACAGTAGAACTATGTGGATTTCTAAAAAATAAAATAACATAAAATTAGAACCTCCATATGATCCAGCTATACCACTCCGGGGTACAGCTGGATTCCAAAGGACTCCAAGTCATCAACATACCAGGGATACTTGTACATACTTGCAGGAGAGGCGGGCGGGGGCCTGGTCGCCAAGGTTATCTGTAGCACTAAGGAAGGAACGTGGTATT
The DNA here is from genome assembly GCA_019843965.1 of Rhynchomys soricoides. Lineage (NCBI taxonomy): Eukaryota > Metazoa > Chordata > Mammalia > Rodentia > Muridae > Rhynchomys > Rhynchomys soricoides. The sequence continues at coordinate 2,300,513 of JADRCH010007456.1, read as the reverse complement.
CTAAGAATAGCTAAGGATTCCGAACAGTTAAGATAACATTTTAGAATGGCGTCTCTGAGTGATGCATGGGAAGACAGACCTGAGGAGGGCTGAAGTAAGTAGCAGTGTGTAGTGCTTTGACTGAGAGCTGTGGTCCCCAGTTAGTGCTTAAGTAGTTATGGCCTTGCTCAGAGACATGCAGCCTTTGAGAGCTCTGGTGCCTTTCCCACTTTCCAGTTGACTCTCTGCTTCATGCGTGTACTTGAGATATGATCTCTTAGCTTTCTGCTCCTGCCACCATGCCTGCCACTTTCTATCATGGCTCCCTATCATGATAGACTTTTTTGTTTTTGTTTTTTGGTTTTTCGAGACAGGGTTTCATTGTGTAGCCCTGGCTGTCCTGGAACTCACTCTGTAGACCAGGCTGGCCTCGAACTCAGAAATCCGCCTGCCTCTGCCTCCCGAGTGCTGGGATTAAAGGCGTGCGCCACCACTGCCCTGCCCATGATAGACTCTTAACCCTTCCATAAGTTGTCTCAGCCGTGGTATTTTATTAGAGCAACAAAAAGTAACTGACACGTGGTAGCATGTACTCAGTTTAAATAGGGGATAGTGCACTTCATAGCATGAAAACACAATGGGAATTACGGGCTGGGCGTGCAGTTCCATGGTAGAAAATGTATGCAGTTATGGAGAGGCCTGGCATTCCACTCCATGTACCATAAAATCGGGGTGGGGTAGCTGGACTGGGGCTGGAGAGATGGCTTAGTACTTAAGAGCCTTGGCTTTTTCTGCCCTTGCAGAAGACTCACCACCCATGTGGTGGCACACAACTCTCTATAGACCCAGTTCCAGAGGATTTGACACCCTCCTCTTACTTCAGGAGTGCAAGGCACAAATGAGATCCGAATACATACATACATGCAGCTGAAACAAAGACACTCAAATAATAATAATAAACTAAATCTTTTTTCCCCATGTACAATGGAGATGAGGCTTTTAATGACTAAACATGTCTGTAAGTAGCACATCCTAGACTGGTTCACATCTGGACATTAAAAAGAAAATCTTCTGACTAAATTGTTTGAGAAATACGAGACAAAATAACTGACTACTATTTTCACCTAACTCTCTAATCACTTAATGCTGGCACTGGTCCTACTGATCAGTATTTAGTTCAACACAACATGGAGTTCACTTACATGGAAAAATGACATGTGCATTATTTTTAGTGTCAGTTTACAATAAACAGTTACCAAGGGAAGGCCTATCAACTCAATCTCACCAACTAGTTTACAGGTACTATTTCGGCACAGGACTTTTTAAAATAAGGTCTAGTACAGCCCAGGCTGGTCTCAGATTCACTATGCTTTTGTTCTTATAGAAATGATATCACAACAAATGAATGAAAAAAAGCATTCAACTTTACTAGCTGTCAGAGAAATTGCACATCGAAATTGCATTGAGATTTCATCTCACCTCAATAAAAATGGCAGTTGTTAAGAAAACAACACATGCCGGTGGATTTGTGGACAAAGGGGGAAACTCTTATACACTGTGGGGAGGGGGAGTATAAACTAGTCCAGCATCTCTGGAAGTCCATATGGATGCTCTTGAAACAACTAAAAATAGATCTATCACATGGTCCACTTGTGGATTATTACTCAAAGGACCCCAAAGCCACATGTCACAGACATTCTTGCACATCAATGTCTATTGCAACACTACATAATAGCTATGTTATCTTTTTTTTTTTTTTTTTTTTTTTGGTTTTTCGAGACAGGGTTTCTCTGTGTAGCCCTGGCTGTCCTGGAACTCACTCTGTAGACCAGGCTGGCCTCGAACTCAGAAATCCACCTGCCTCTGCCTCCCAAGTGCTGGGATTAAAGGCATGTGCCACCACTGCCTGGCTAATAGCTGTGTTAGCATATCAACCGAGGAATGCAACGAAAGAGGCTAGATAAGGAGAATGTAGTATTTTTTGGATCAAAGCTTCCCCTGTAAAGGGGATGAAGCACCTCATATATCCTAATTAGGACATTCTTGAAGCTGGTAAACTAGTCCGGCAGTGGTGGTGTTCCCTACCTTCTGAAGTCCATTAATGTAAAGATTCCCCCCTATTCTGCTGCTGCTGGATACCTTATTCCTCCTATGTGAATGGCCAGTGGTAGCAGATCTGATTACCTGAAACCCATCTCCGAGCATCTCTACTGTACCTGAAAAGAATCTTTATTATTTAAAACTCTATATGTGCACATATGTACAAATTATATATATATATATGCATACATATGTATGTTTATGTATGTATGTATATGTGTGTATGAATTATTTCAGCTATAAGAAAGAATGATGCTGTGTAGTATGTAGGAAAATGGAGGCAACTAGAGATAATCACATTAAATAAAGTCAGCCTCAGAAAAGGTATGTCTACTCTCATTTGCAGTTCCTAGATTTTATAGTGATACATAAAATACCATGTATCTATGGAAGTAGAGGTAAAGCTGACTAGGGTGACAGAGGACTGCTGGGAAGGTGAGCAAGGGAGGAGACTTTGGTATGGGCAAATGTGCCCAATGTACAATATTGTACAAAAACATAATATTTTGGAAGCAAAATCGTAGGTTATTCTTAGACAGCAAAGGCCCTTGTCACCCCAAACCCCAAATAAGCATATTTTGGTTATTTCCCTATGATACTGAAAGGGATTTGCTTAAAATTAGCATGTCCCAGAAAGACTCTTTTAGTGGCATGCAGACAAGCTTTTAAATCAAAGGTCATATTAATAACTAGGAGAGACACTAAATAGCAACAAAAACTATTTGAATTTAAGTGCAGTGTTTGTTACACGTTAACTACCAACATTAACTAAAACATTCAAACACCAGAAGCACTGTCAGCATGTTTGCTCTTTGGTGCTAACACCTCTAAGGTTAGACACTAGAAATTAATGTTGTGGAAAGATTAAGAGGTGTGAAGAGAGGATGAGTGGGTATTTGCCAAGTACAAGAGGGCTAAAGATGGAAACTTCAGAGAAAATATCATATTCCCAATTCCAGATAATACTCCATTTTTATTCTTGTAAACAGCCATTCAGGACTATTGCTGTTTGGTCTTTTGCTATGCTAACTACTGGTTGCTCCCAAGACTGCACCTAGACCCAGGCAATGCTATGTGACCTTGTCCCCCAAGTTACTCCTGACTGGTGAATAAAGAGACTGACAGCCAACAGCTGGGCAGAAGAGACACAGACAGGGGTTTAGGGTTCCCAGGCTTGGGATAGGAGGAGAACCATGAGGTGGAGAGAGAAGAAAGGGGTAGAGGAGAAGCTGCCATGGGGTAAGAACCTTAAAATAATGGCCATGTGGGTTGGCTAATTGGAGTTAACAGCAGCTCAGACAAAACAGCAAATTATATCATGGAATTTTGGCTGGGAAATAGACATAATAGTATAGAGGAGAGATATCTGCCCAGCTCTTGTGCTGGCTAAGGCTTATTGTAAATATAAAACTTGTGTGTGTCTTTTATCCAGGAATTAAATGGTCGAAGGTGGGATAGAAAGCCCAGATTGAGATTAAATATTTTTACAATGCAGGACATTCTTAGGACAATAGACAATGCTTGAGTGACTTCTAGTATATCGTATTCCTGTTGATTATTGTCTGTGCTTATGCCAAATGGTATCTTTATTCTTTGGAAATATGAACTCAATTGGGGAAGATACTGTACATTTGTACTCTCAACTACTCAAGAGATTGAGGCAGGACCATTGTTTGAGCTCAATAGTTCCAGACCACCCTGGGCAACATACAAGATCTTGTTGCAAAAAAGATAGGAAGTCAGGTGTGACCACTCAAGTCTATGTTCCCCACACTTAGAGCATGAGCTAGGACAGCAAGCCCCCATTTCAGAACACACTAAGAAAAAGATATATACCCTGGAGTAGTTAAGGTTAAAGGAGATATTATTTCTTTAAATTGCATGCAAATAAAAGTTAGCATGAGTATAATCCTTGTGTATACTTTCCATTAGTGCACTGGTACGTAAGAGCCACCTAACAGCAGGTCACAAAAGGTGATTGTACACGTGTCTTCCTAACTCTGGTCCCATGATCTCACATTGATATTGCCATGAAAATCAGCAAGCACAGTGGATCAACACTACCCATACTATGCGTGGTAGGTTATTAAAATATTAATAAAAATATCCATGTGGGTTCTGATTAGTGGCATATGCTGATAGTCTCAGCACTCAGAAAGCTGATAGAGAGGGGATATGGAGCTCAAGACCAGCCAGAGCTCTAGAGACCCTCTTTCAAATTCAAAACAAAACCCACCAGCACTGGTAAATGTACAATGGATACTAGTAATATGTTATCCACTAATCATCTGGAATTATCTTTCAAATTTATCTTCCCCAGATGAAGGTAAATACATGCATTATCCTAACTTCTTATGTAATGGCTTTGTCCAAGCATACGTCTTTCCTCCAAGCCTTACAGGATTTTGAGAAGGCCTCTGTTGAGTACATTCTGTCTCTTGTTCCTTCATGCCAACTCCTAGAACTATATGAAAGAAACATAGCTAGAGCTGTCCTTCCTACTTTTAGAGGAGAAATACAAGAGTCGGGAAATGAACTTCTCACACACAACATGATGTCCTGTATAAGAGTTAGGAGCAGCATCCCCTTCGTACCCCTTAATTTTCCTTAAGCCCCCCCAGAACACACCCCTTTAACCCCAGCACCCAGGAGACAGGGACTTGTGAATGTTGAGCTCTGAGGCAGTCGGGAGGACATAGTGAGAACCTGTCTCGGAAAAGAATAAAGGAAAAGAAAAGGAAACAACAAAAGAACACATTTCCCAAACTACTTTCAGATATATGAACATCCTCCTCTCCATCCTGGCAAAATTTAGTATGTTTATTCATGTCATAAATAGGAGCAACTATCTTACATAGTATTCAAAAGCATAAAATTCCTTAATCAATAAATACTTGCTATAACCAGTCATTCATTTAGAATCTGTTTGTTCAAATATGCTTTTTGATTTACCAAGCTATAAAATCTACCATGTATTTTCTTAAAGTTGTAAGTGAAGAGCTGGCTACCAACCATGAAAGTAAATGCTTCATTTCACAGAGGGTGGTAGGTGCTCAAATGCCTAGGTGGAAATTATAAACTTTGCTCAGCCTTGAGTCCCTATTGAGATTGCTTGCTTTGAGATTCAAATAAGAGTTGTGGAACACTTTGAAAAATCAACCTAAAGTCACCTTACATGAAACTATATAGTCAGCATACTTTGAGGAGAAGCGAATCTGTAACACATGGAGATAAACTCACAGACATAAATATAGATTGCTAGGAGCAGTAATTGGTGCCCCCCCCCCATTTATTCAGTACTGGGAACTGAACCCAGGCCTCCCACACTCCAGACAAGGACTCTAGCACTGATATATGGCCCCATCTTTGTCCTTGTTTAAAAATAATATTTTGGGGCCATAGAGATGGTTCAGCAGTAACTGCACTTGCTGCCAAGCCTTGACAATCTGAGCTTGATCCCCAAAACTCACATGGTGGAGGGAGAAAACTGATTTCTGCAAGCTGTTTTCTGCACTTTAAGTACCTGCTGTGGCACATGCATGTGTATGTGTGTGCACACAACACTAAGAAAATAAACAACCAAATACATGAAATCCAATACAAGTTTTTCAATGATATTTTCATGGGCTGGAGGTTTAAATCAGCAGTAGAAAAGCCTGTTTACTGAAGCCCAATGTGGCAAGATATTAATAAGCAAATAAATAAATAATCCCCTTTATAACATCTTTAGGAAAACTATAAAATTCAAATATGACAAGATTTCAAAAGAACTACCAGAAGAAATTTAATGAGGTTAGTAGTCAATTTAAGGTCTCAATCACCAGAGACATTTTAACTGGGGTCTTTATTCCTTTATGAGTTGCTGAAACATTCTTAAGGTTTATAGCCTACCATTCAAAGCAAGTTAAGACCAATAAAACACCCACTTGACAAACTCAGGTTTGTTTCCCAAGAAGAAACAACAAAACAGATTTTGAAAAAACATTCATTTTTATGACTGCTGTGACACAATGCTCGAAAACCTTTGAAGTATGATAATCAATAGGTATTTTTATACATGATATAAAAATAGTATGCTGATTGATTGGAGATCAGGTCCCATCCTCCAATCTGCAGGTAGCAGTACAGAAGATCAAAAGGAAATTGAAGATTAGTAAAACCAGTCTTTGTTAAGACATGGTAACTTCACTAAGAGTAGGATTTTGATACCCAACAGGATGGCTGCAAACCTTAGAAACTCATAAACACAATGGATTTTGTAAAGATTATAAAGGGGCTGGAGAGATGGCTCAGCAGTTAAGATCATTGACTGCTCTTCCAGAGGTCCTGAGTTCAATTCCCAGCAACCACATGGTGGCTCACAACCATCTGTAATGGGATCTGATGCCCTCTACTGGTGTATGTCTGAAGACAGCTACAGTGTACTCATATACATAAAAATAAATAAATAATATTTTTAAAAAATATTATAAAAGATGAGACACAGTTTCTTTGTACATTTCAAAAGAAATCAAAGCTTTTTTTTTTTTTTTTTTTTTTTTTGGTTTTTCGAGACAGGGTT
>JADRCH010007456.1:2285607-2293773 GCA_019843965.1 Rhynchomys soricoides | reverse complement strand
CTCACTCTGTAGACCAGGCTGGCCTCGAACTCAGAAATCTACCTGCCTCTGCCTCCCGAATGCTGGGATTAGTCCTTTTCTTTTTTTCTTTTCTTTTAAAGGTATGTGCCACCACTGCCCGGCTCAAAGCTATATTTTTAATGTCTTTCTAGCAATGTCTTAAAGAACTCTAGAAAAATTCTTATATTCATGTACACATGAAGACACATGCAAAGATGATCGATCATTGAAGCACTTTCATCATGGAGACCACCTAAGTACTTGTCACAAAAGTCACTAACAGATGGTACTATATTTATACAATGTAATGATATTGTCAAATGAATTGGTGGCACAAGTATCAATATGGATAACATTCAAAAATGTTAAAAAAGCAAAGTATGAACATAAAGGCCAACACAAGGCATTGATTTTTAATGGCATTCTTATATATTTATGAATTTATTTTTTTTCCAGCCTTCAAAACAACCTTATGAGGCAGGTACTAGCAAAACTCCCAGTTTCTAGGAAAAATGAAGCACATAAAGATTAAATAATTTCCATAAGGTTACAGAGTTAGTTATATATACAGTCTGTACTACTGACTGGGTTTGGCTCCAATGTTTGTGTTCTTACTGTATTGTTTAGTGTAAAATGCTATTTATATAAAGGTTTAACTATTTAAAACAGTGTCGTGTAAAATTTGTGGTTGAATGTCTACATGGTAAAATATGAAAGCATGTATGGGAATAAAGGTATCAAATCCATTACTGTGGCTACTTCTGAGAAAAGGAAATAGAGGAAATGAATAGGAACAGGAAGTTTTGATTTTATCTTCAAAGTCTGATTTCCATTTGACAAAGTTCTCCTGTAGATATGGAAAAATTTTTAAAAAACTAACAATGTTGAGTGGTAGGCATATAGGAATTTTTAATAAGTTTATTATTTTCTTACATGCAGTGTTTTATAATTTTTGGAAAAATAAAAGAATAAAAAGGTATAATTTATTTTGTTCAATTTCTTATTTGTTTGTTAGTTGTTTGTTGAGTCGGGGCCTTACTATGAATCCCTAACTGGCCAGGGATATCCTATACAAACCAGGCTGGTCTTGTTTTTGTTTTGTTTTGTTTTTCCCTTAGCACTCTGGCCCAAAGATTATTTATTTATTATATGTAAGTACACTGTACACTGTCGCTGTCTTTAGAGATGGTTATGAGCCACCATGTGGTTGCTGGGATTTGAACTCAGGACCTCCAGAAGAGGAGTCAGTGCTCTTAACCGCAGAGCCATCTCTCCAGCCCACCAGGCTGGTCTTGAACTCACAGAGATCCACCTATCTTTGCCTCCCAAGTGTAGGGATTAAAGCTGTATACACCCAACCTAAAAGGTATATTATTAAACTAGAATATTCACTGTAGACCTCAAATATAATGACCATTTCAGATTGTAATTAAAATATTTATCAAAATACAAAGTAAAGATTTGATGACAGTCAGCAAACCTTTTGTGTTTCAGTTAAAATGCACTTGGATATTTAATAAAAGCTGGATGGTGGAGCCTGAGAAAAATTAGATTCTACAGATAAAAGTAATGAAAACTTCACATTAAAATCTTATTAGCATCTTTTCATGTAAGCACTACACATAAAGTCTCTTAAAGGACCATGCCCAAGTTTAAACCAGCAGGCCAAACAGGAGGTTTGAAATTACTCAAGTGCAATCTTGTTGCTCTATACATGAAGCTTCTATTGCTTAAAGAAAATCATATTAAGAAAACAGCTATTAGCCAGGCAGTGGTGGTGCATGCCTCTAATCCCAGCACTTGGGAGGCAGAGGCAGGCGGATTTCTGAGTTCAAGATCAACCTGGTCTACAGGGTGAGTTCCAGGACAGCCAGGGCTACACAGAGAAACCCTGTCTCAAAAAACCAAAGGGGGGGGGGGAAGAAAAAAAAGAAAAAAAAAAGAAAAAGAAAACACACACACACACTATGGTCATGGTATCAAACTGCCTTGTAAATATTTATATTACTACTCACTCAGAGATTAGTGCTGTTCTCAGCTTTGGTCAGAGAAGGTTCTGTTTTCAGTGGGTAACAGTTAATGCAGAGACTCATAACTAGCCAAAGGTCAAGAGTGACTGTGAGTGTGCAGCCCTAAATGGGACATCTATATATACACCCCGAAGGCACAGGGACCACTGCAGAAGAAGGAACTGAAAGAATGTCAGAGTATCCGGGCAATGGTGGCACACATCTTTAGTCCCAGCACTCAGGGGGCAGAGGCAGGTGGATCTCTGTGAGTTCCAGGACAACCAGGGCTGCACAGTGAAACCCTGTCTCGACAAAACAAAGAAACAAAAAGAATGTCAGCTCAGAGGATAGGGAAAAGTGCTGTGCAATGCTGTCCTCCGGGTGTGACAGAGCTGTTGCTCCCATCAGCCCACACAGCAGCAATGATCTGCATGAGAATACCTGCACAAGACTGGGCCTACCTACATTGCATCATTGACTAAATAGGGGCTTGTAAGACTCCACCCCTCCCAGAGGAGGTATGGATAGGGAACACTTGTAAGGAGAAGGGGAGTTCTCCCGGGCAGTGGTGGCACAGGCTTTTAATCCCAGCACTCAGGAGGCAGAGGCAGGTGGATTTCTGAGTTCAAGGCCAGCCTGGTCTACAGAGTGAGTTCCAGGACAGCCAGGGCTACACAGAGAAACCCTGTCTCCAAAAACTAAACTAAACCAAAATAAACAAACAAACAAAAAACAAAAACAAACAAAAAAAAAAGAAAAGAAAACAGTTCCAGAAAATATCCAAACAAACTCCCAGCTTCCACAGCTTCCACAGCTTCCACGGGCTACTCAGTTCTATGGAATAATAGAGCCCTTGGTGTAACAACTAATTTTCATTTAAAGGTCAAACAATTGATAAAATGTGAGGGATAAGACAGACAGGTTCTACCTGTCTGTTTCCAGACATTCAAGTAGTTACACAAGAAGCCTTGAATGTAAGATCCAGTTGATTTTTTTTTTAAAGGATGATGGGGATCTTGGGGTGTGACACAGTAACAGAGCACTTGCCCAGCGTGTGCAAGGCCATTCTGAGCACCCCAAGAAAACAAAAGCAAAAACATCACAAAATTACTGTTCACAGATTGGGGTGGAGGGGAACATTCTTCATTCCTTCCCTTCCTCTTCATTTGTTTTAAGTAAAACAGAAAATCCCCCAAGTAGATTTTATGTCAATATATCTTTCCTCAAAAAGACAGTCAAGCGAGTTTGGGATTTTATAAATATCCATGTAAAAAATGTCCTTTCTCAGACATTTCAACCCACATTTCCCATCCACAATAGTTAGCCCTGACTAAGATGAGTTTTCCACCTCGACTGCTGCTGTTTATCCACTGTACCACTAAATTAAATTTCTAATGCATCACTTCTCCAAGACTGCCAAAGCACAATTCACACCACACTCTTAGGGTCATGCAACTTTGGACACACCCCCAAGTTGTGAGAGTATCACATTTGTTAGACATTTGTGGCCTCCTCTCTCTTCCCTGATGTGTGTAAGCTCACCCCTTCCGTATGGAAATCTGGGAAAAGAAGGCGAGAAGGAAAGTTGGGGAAATAAAAATACCTTGAAATGGTATTCCATGACTAGTACTTCCGAATACTCTTACGTCATAATGCAGAATTTCTCTTCTACTCCCGGCATATTCTGTATGTGGGAGATTAAAAGACTGAAGTAACCTTTCAGTTTCATTCTATATTATTTGGAAATAATAAAACAGGTTTGATGTACTTTTGCTCTTTGAAGATAGATTTTGTTTGTTTGTGTCTTTTTCCCTTTTCTGATTTATTTAAAGATATAATTAATAGAATATCTAATACATGAATCTACTCTTCTAAGAAATAAGAACGTGGAGGGCAAAGTAGGTCTGTTGGTAGAGTACCTGCCTACCATTAACAAAGCCCTGGGATTGCTCCTCAGCATCACATAAAACCAGGTGTGGTGACAAACGCCTATATTCCCAACACTTAAGAGGTAAAAGGAGGAAGATCAAGAAGTCAAAGTCACCCTAAGCTACAAACCAGTCTGAGGCCAATCTGGGCTACAAGACTCTTCTCCCTGGAAACCTAAGTCAGAAGCTCAAAGAGGATGCTGTTGTGGGCAAGACGGTTCTGTGGGTAAGAGTGCTTCTGAAATCTGGTCAACCTGAGTTCTACTGTCAGAACCCACAGGGTGGAAGGAGAGAACTGATTCCTCCAATGTGATCTCTGAATTCAATACACAGTATCACACACACACACACACACACACACACACACACACAAGAAATAGGTGTTCACAACAGAGGCAGTGAGATGGTTTAGTGGGTAAAAGAAGCCTTGAATCTAAGATCCAGTTGCTTTTTTTTTTTTTTTAAAGGATGATGGGGATCTTGGGGTGTGACTTGGTAATAGAGCACTTGCCCAGCATGTGCAAGGCCATTCTAAGAACTCTAAGAAAACAAAAGCAAAAACATCACAAAATTACTGTTCACAGGTTGGGGTTCACAGATTTGAGCTGACAAGCCTGACAATGAGTTTGATGTCTGGAGCACACAGGGCATAAGGAGAGAATATGCTCCTAATAGTTACCCAAACAGGAGTAACCAGCCACAGCCAGATCAACGTATATAAATAAACAAATTAAAAGGTAAATAAATAAACACAGTTTTAGACAACATTTATGAGAGAGAGAGAGAGAGAGAGAGAGAGAGAGAGAGAGAGAGAGAAAGCTGAAGTCTTTGAATTAGTCATGGTTCCCTAGAGAAAAAGAATCAATGTGGTGTGTATATGTTTGTTATGTTGGTTTGTTCATTTTTAATTTCTTATACCCAATGGGTCACATGATAATGGCGTTTACAAGATCTATACCCAATAAGCTAGAAACCCAGGAAACCAGCTGTACAGTTCCATTCTGACAATCAGTGGGCTCCAGATTCTAAAAGAGCCAGTGTCTTGCCTCTAGCAGTCAAGATGAGTTCCATCTTTGTTCTTGAGGTCCCCCTTACTGATTTCTTGTGGCCCACCCACGTTAGAGAGGTGGGTTACTCAAACATTTTTGTCACTGTGACAAATACCTGAAACAAATGACATAAAGAATGATATATTTAGATTATAGAGTCAGAGACTTTTAATCCATGAATCTTGTTAGATTTCTTGTTTCTTAGGCAACAAATCACAGCAGTAGGATTCGGAGAAGCAAAGATGCCCACCTCATGGCAGCCAGGAAGCAGGGAGATAAAAGGGGCTAGGAATAGCTCCCAAGGACACACACCCAGCATCCTCCTTGCTCTAACCACACTCCACCAACTACAATTTCCAGCACCTCCCAAAGCATCAACACTTAAGGCCACGAGAGACAGTTCAGAATGAAACCGGAAGAAGAGGACAGCCATCTTCATTTAATCTATCAATTCAAATGTTAATAAAAGCCATCCTCATAGACCTCACGCATAGTGTTTAACCAAAATCTTTATCTCCTTTGGCTCAGATGAGCTGACACAAGGTTAATTCCCAGAATCCTTTTGACAACTACCCTTACCCATTCCCTTTCCTTCGTCCTATAGATAACCACCTTGAGATTTAGAATCTACCATTCCAGATAAATCTCTTAAATATTTTGACCCAAACAGGTATATATGAGATTGGGTGTATTGGTTCACATCTACAATCCCAGCTCTTGGGAGGCAGAGGCAGAAGAATCACTATGAGTCTGAGCCAAACCTGGATCATATAAGGAATTCCAGATCAGCCTGAGCTAAAGAATGAGGAAAAAAGTCTACTGGGCTAGAGAGATGGCACAGTGGTAATGAGCACTTGGTATTCTTTCAGAGGACTGAGTTCAATTCTCGTATCCACATGGGACTAATAGCAATCTGTAACTCCAATTCCAGGGGATCTGATACCCTACCCTCTTCTGGCTTCTACCGACACAGCATGTACAAGGTGCACAGACATACATACAGGCAAAACATCAATACACATGAAATCAAAACAAACACATATTTTTTTACAAGTTTATAAAATGCATTGTGATGCAATGTTTGATGTAAATAGTATCCTATCATATAGGCCCTTTTGTGCCTAGTGCTGTTGTTTTGTTTTTTATTTTTTACATTATGTTTTCAAAATCTCACTCATGGGGATATAGCTTGGTGGTAAAGTTGAATTGTTGCAGGGCAGTGGTGGAGCAGGACTTTAATCCCAGCACTAGAGAGGCAGGTAGATCTATGAGTTCTAGACCAATCTGGTCTACAAAACAAGTTCCAGGACAGGTAGGACTTTTACAGAAAGAAACCCTGTCTTGAAAATTTTAAAAAAAATTAATTTTTTTGAATTATTACAGTTCCACTCTCCCCTTTTTCTTTTTTTCTTTTCTTTCTTTCTTTTTTTGAAGTGCTATGGATTAAGATCAGTTCACCCAAAAATGCTATTAATCTTTCTTTTTTTTTTTTGAGAAATGCTCTAATGTAGACCATTGGCTTCAGTCTGGCTTCAAACTATGTAGCCAAGGATGGCCTTGAACTCCTGATCTTCCAGTCTTCACCTCCCAAAGCACTGGGCTTAGAGACGTGAGACGTGAGCTGCTAGTGTAGCTTTGGACAGATTTTGGTTTCTCTGTTGGTCTCATTACTTTGTTTGAAGACATGGCTTTCTTGGAAATTGCTGTGTAGGCCAAGCTGGCCTTGAACTCAGAGATCCAATGAACGGTCTCTGCCATGTGAGTGCTAGAATTAAAGGCATGTGCCACCATACCAGACATCTCATTAACTATCTTTATAGAAATCAAATGTAAAACTTTTTCAGACACTCATTGTGTCCCTCTCTAGATTTTATTTATTTATTTATTTATTTATTTATTTATTTAGTTTTTCGAGACAGGGTTTCTCTGTGTGGCTGTCCTGGAACTCACTCTGTAGACCAGGCTGGCCTCGAACTCAGAAATCTGCCTGCCTCTGCCTCCCGAGTGCTGGAACTAAAGGCGTGCACCACCACTGCCTGGTTAGAATTTCTTCATAACAGATTTCTTGTCGTTTCTTGTATTCTTGAGAAGAAGGAAGCCTCGTTCTTGCCTATTGCCTGCTGCATCCCATCATCAGATATTGTTCTAATAGAATGATTTGTCACACAGTTTTCAATTGGTTGCAGTATGTCAGTAAGCTTTGTCTTGCTTTTTGCTTTGGTGAGCTACATCCCCAGCTTTCCACACACTGTAGAGGTTACCTGTAAGATTATATGTGGTACTGGGTTATAGCTCACAACCTTGTGTTGGATCTGAGAGTGAGGGAGAGGGAGAGGGAGATTGAAAGGGAGAGGGAGAGAGAGACAGAAGAGTGACTGTTGAGTGACCCCCTATATTCACAGGCATTCACAGTAGGTGGAAAAGACCTCATAGTAAACTGACAATTACGTCATCATGTAGTCAGTGCTATGCCCTAGAGTATAGTAGTATATATAGCAGTTTTAATAGTTGGTTCTTGGGTCAAGTATAAAGGGTCAAATTCTGGCTCTAATATTTAGTAGCTGCCACTGTAAATATCTGCCTCCTGCAGTTAGTAATCAATTTGAGTTATTTATAGGACTTATCAGTAGCCATCATCATGGGTTAGATATGGAGCCCAAAAAGCTGGGGCGAGAGCTCTGAGGCTGTGAGATATTGCAAGTGGAGGGTACTCTCCTGAGCTCAAGAAGAAATGACCTAGTGGTTACAATGTATGCAAATAAAAGATATTGGAGTTGTCTACAGTCAGCAATGGTGATATTCTTGCTGGTCTTGGTGGTCCTGGACCCAAAGCAGTCCACTGCTCCCATGCTGCTCATGCCTTCTTTCACCTTCCCAAAGACCACAGGCTTGTCTTCCAGCCACTTAGTATCAGCAGTGCAGACGAAGAACTGAGAGTCTTTGACCCACCATTGGCTACGGCAAGAGAACAGGCCCTTTATGCTTCTGGATAAAGTTCTTATCTTCAGATGTCTTCCATGGATGAACTTACCACCAGTTCTATCATGGCTTGTGAAATCACCACCTTGGGATATATAACTCCTGGAAAGATTCTGGGGAAGGAGGAACCCTTGCAACCAAATCCTTTTTCTCCACTGCCTAGAGCACAAAAGTTTTCTCCTGTCTTTGGATGTTGTTGTT
>JADRCH010007456.1:2000607-2283107 GCA_019843965.1 Rhynchomys soricoides | reverse complement strand
GAGGAGGAAGAGGAGGAGGAGGAGGAGGAAATAGAACAAGGACCATTTCTGCAATACTAAACTCTAGATTTTTAAATGGACGGGTTAGTTTGCTATTTATTCCCAGCTTTGAATGGACATCACAGGGAATACTTGAATATCAGCATAAAATTAGCCAAATTACGCATGGTTAGACTTCCCTTTCAGTTCCTATAGAATGCCTTTCTGAAGAGCTCTTTTGTTTTCTCCTTATAGCTTAGCACCAGTATCATGTTTTAGAGATTTTTTTTCCTTTGTATCTAATTTCTCAGCCATGTTAAACGCTGGCCATTTCAGACCCTTGGAGGTCATTACTTCTTCCCATCTTGTTTGGCATTTTGTCTTGAGTCGGGGTCTTATGTAGCCCCAAGTCCCTATGTAGCTGATGCTAACCTTGAACTCACAATCTTTCTGCCTTCAACTCTCATGTGCTGGGATTGGAAGTGTGCACCACCAAACCTAAACTTTTCCTCACTTAAAATCTGTTAGTAATAGTCTCCTCAGTTCCTTCCACCCAATATTTTGTTTGGATGGCTAAAAATTACAGAGTATAAACAACAACCAGCATAGAAGGATAACTGTGAGGCTGCAATAGTGGCAAACATACCTTTGTGGTAAACGGTAGTTCTCTAATTGGTCATTAGTCCCACTTAACCAAAGGGACTTCATGCTTCATATTGGGAACTTAGTTAACTGCTCAGTGCTAGTAAAGTCATGACTACTGGATTTTTCTATTGCTGTGAAGAGCCACAGTGACCATGACAACTACTATAAAGGAAAACATTTCATTAGGACTGGCTTACAGTTTCAGAGGTTCAGTACATTATCCTCATGGTGAGAAGCATGGCAGCATGCAGGTAGACATGGTGCTGGAGGAGGAAGAGCTGAGACTTCTACATCTTGATCCATAGGCAGCAGAAGGAAACTACCATACTAGGTCTAACTTGAAAATATGAGCCCTCAAAGCCTGCCCCACAGTGACACACTTCCTCCAACATGGCCACACCTACTCTAACAAGGCCACACCTAATAGTGCCACTTTCCATGGGCCTATGTGGACCATTTTATTCAGACTACCACACTGGAGAGCCTACAATCACTGCTTTACGGAGCCAGTACAATCCCTAACTATATTCTAAGTATATGTCCTTATACCCACAGCTAAATAATTGGAGCATTTCCCTCATCAAGGAAACTTCTATTTGCAACAGATGAAGAACAGTACAGCAAATCACAACCAATCAAAATAGAGAGCTGTGGAACATGGCCCCTCCTGATACATTTACAAAACAACTCCCATATCTAAGGCTGAGGGAACATTGCAGAAGAGAGGACAGAAAGATTGTAAGGGCCACAGGATCAAGGAGTTTGCTGGGAGATGGTTTTGCCTAGGAATGTCAGAAGGTACATCCATGAAGTCTCACCAGCATAACTGCCTAAGCATGAGCTGGACTCAGAAAACAGTAATAGATATGCTAACATGGACAGGCAAAAGTCCAGGAGCCTCAAGCCTCCACAAAGAATTATGGTCAACTAAGGAATGCTGAGACTGTGGGAAAATAGTCTTCCCTAGGAAAGAGCACACCAATTGATTTTCTGATACCAAATGGTTGGCCCTAAATCCATCCATATACATACAAGTAATGTTACACAGAGTGAGCAGGTTATATTTATCTATTTAATACAGAAAGAGAGGGAGAGAGAGACAGACAGAGAGAGAGAGAGAGACAGAGGATAGCAATTAAAGAAAACAGGGCTATGGTTTTAAATGAGACAAGGGTTAAGGCTAAAGATACATGGGACAGTTTAGATGAAGGAAAGGGAAGGAAATGATGCACTTATATTATAATCTCAAGAAATTAAAAGTATTTAAAAATTAAAAAGAAATTATTATATATTACATATTACATACTACATATTACATATTGCATATTATGTATTATATATCATGTATCATATGTAATATATCATATATTGTATATTATATATCACACATCATATATCATATATATTACATAGATGTATAGCAGAGAAGAAGAGACCAGGAAGATGGCTTAGAAGTTAAAAGTGTTTGCTTAGTACTTTGAGGACTGCAGTTCAGGTAACACACCAGGAATTTTCTATAACCCCAGGCTGCCAGTGTACAGAGACAGGGAGATTAATGGGGCTTTCTGGTTTCTAGCCTAGCCAAGAAAGTGCCAACCCCAGGTTGAAAGAGAGATCTTGCCTGAAAGGAATAGGTGGAAAGAACAAAGAGAAAACAAATGAACAACACAGAGAGAAAGACAAAACAATAAAAATAAAAAGGAACAGAGAGTGATAGAGGACACCTGATATCCTCTTCTGGCCTTCAAGCATTTGCATGGGCATGAGTGCACGTGTGCACACACACAGACACACAGACACACACACACACACACACGCACACTTGTGTACTTACACTCACAAGCATAAAATAAATGTTACAGTATAGGGGCTGGGAAGATGGCTCAGTGAGTAAATTGCTTGCTGTAAGCATGAGGACCCAAATATGATAATTAGCACCCAAGGAAAAGAGCTTGAAATGGTGGCATGCACCTTTCATTGCCACGGCTGGGAAGCAGGAGGATTCCTGGGAATTGCTGGCTAGCCAGTCTAGCTTTGTGAGTTCCAGGTTCGCTGAGAGACACTCAAAAAATCAACAGAGGAGTGGTTGAGAAAAACACCCAATTTTAACCTCTGGCACGCGCACACACACACACACACACACACACACACACACACACACACACACCACCCTCACACATCTGCACAGACACATTAAAATAAATAAAAGTAGAAACTACTGTATTGGTTTATGGCAGTGTTTCTCAGCCTGTGGGTCACACCCCTTTCTGCTTTCTCTTTCTTCCCCAGCTCAGTAACTGAGTTTTGTGCCTGCTAATCAGTGATCCACCTTGTACTCCAAGGTAGTGCAGAGATCTCTAACTCAGACTTCTGGAAATTATTTTATTCTTGCTTGAATAATATTGCTCAAGTCTTTATAGGATGGAGTATATCATCTTGTAGATGTTCAGCATGTTGCTTAAAAGATTACTGTTGGCCAGGTGTGGTGGTACTTGACTTTAATCCCAGCACTTGAGAGGCAGAGGCAGGAGGATCTTTGAATGGGAGGCCATTGAGCTCTAGGACAGCTAGGACCACATAGAGAGACCCTGTGCCAACCTCCCATCCCCTCCCCAAAAGACTACTGCACAAATTGGATTCAGTGGGTTAAGTTTTAAAGGAAGGGGGATAAGGAGGGGAAGGTGTACCTGGGAAGAGTTAGGGGGAATAGCAGGGAGGTTAATATGTTCAAAATACAGAGTATGAAATCCTTAAAGAATAAAATATTTGTAAAAGAAAGCATATCCTCAAAGAAGAAAACACTGTATTTACAGGTATCTTTGCACATTAGTTGGACTTTCAGTACACACATTAGTCATTGCTCAGCCACACCTATTCTTGCACATCATACCAGCAGGATACAAAGCAGAAACTTGACTTTGACCTGTAATTCTTTTAAGTTCTATATCAAGGTGTTAGCTTGATTCTACTTGAATTACCTCATTATTGACTCACACAGAAAATTTTAATTAGAGAAGGTTTTAATACTTAAAACTATGGGCTAGCAGATTTTTTTCCCTTTTACTCTCTCAGGAAAATAATTCCCTAACAGAACATCAAAGGCCAAAACTCAGATCTCTTACCTCACATTGGCACTACCCACTGGCCCTTTGGTTGCTCTTGTTGGTCAAGTATATACTTGTGGTCTGAGCATGAGCCGTTTCCCAGAGGCTCCTGTGTTTGAGCACTTAGTCCCCAGCTACTGTTGGTGTTTTAGAAGGTCTTTGAAGTGGAGCCTCACTGAAGGAATGGGATCTCTGAAGGCAGCCTTGAGGATTGCTGCCCTGACCCCACTTGCTCTCTGCTTCCAGATGGAGAAGTAATGTGAGTAGCTGCCTCATGCTCCTGCCACCATGCTTTCTGCACCATGGTGGTATCTATCTCTTTTTAAACCACGACACTCCCACCCCTTGGAAAAAACCTGCTTCCTCAATTAAATTGCCCCTTCTCGGGTATTTGGTCATAACAATAATTAATACACTATTTAAAAACCTTGACTTGTGTTAGGATGTAACTCAGTGAGAAGAGTGTGAGCCTAGTAAGCAGAGGCCTCAAGCTGAGGATTCCTAGCACTGTCTAAAACTGGATGCTGGAGGCACATGAGCCTGTGGTGTAATCCCTGCCACAGCATCCTTAGAAGCTGGAGGATGAAGATTTAAATCTCATGCTTGGCCTCAGTTGGCTAGAGAAGTAGACAAGTTGCCCTCTGGCCTCTCACATAATCCATTGATGCACATCCCACCCCGTCACAGTCTCTCTCTCTCTCTCTCTCTCTCTCTCTCTCTCTCTCTCTGTCTCTGTCTCTACTACTCTCTTAGCTCCCCTCCCCATGCCCTGGATAAACTCTAGCATGGGCCCGATAGACACCCCCTCCCCCATACCTGACCATACCACCATAGAACATATTCTCTCTCTCTCTCTCTCTCTCTCCCCCTCTCTCTCTCTCTCTCTCTCTCTCTCACACACACACACACACACACACACACACACAAAACAGACAAACATAAAATGACATTTTAGACCCATACTTTCATTTTTAATTAGAGCTATAGATGTAGCCTAGGTTCATTATGTAGCTAAGAATGACCTTGAACTCAGATTCTCCTACTTCTGTTCCCCAAGTGGTGAGATTATAGGTGTGCACCATCACATCTGGTTTTACATGATGCTAAGGATGGAATTTAAGACTTCATAGATGCTGGACAGGCACTGTATCACATTCCCAGCTCTTGTTTCACTTAAAATCATTTTTTTCTTAGGTTAAGCATGGTTTTGTATGTCTTTAATTTCAACACAAGTGGATGTCTGTGTGTTCAAGGAAAGTCTGATCTACATAGTGTGTGCATGTCTGTGTGTGTATGTCTGTGTATACATGAATAGCATGGTGCATACTAGAGGGACCAGTTCTCTTTTTCAACTATATGGTCCCTAGGGATAAGCACTGTATCCCCTGGGCCACCTGACTAGCCCTCCTGGTTCATTTTTAATTTATTTTATTTTTATTTATTTATTTATTTTTGGGTTTTCGAGACAGGGTTTCTCTGTATAGCCCTGGCTGTCCTGGAACTCACTCTGTAGACCAGGCTGGCCTCGAACTCAGAAATTCGCCTGCCTCTACCTCCCGAGTGCTGGGATTAAAGGTGGGTGCCACCACTGCCCGGCTCCTTGTTCATTTTTAGTAGAAATTTTTATTGACCTAATTGTAGATTAGCCTACAGTTGTAAGACACAAAAAGGAACAATTTTTACATTTTTATCTAGTTTTACCCCGGATAACATTTTGCAAAACTGTAGTATAATGGTCTGGGGAGATACCTCAGTTGATAAAGTGCTTGCTGCGTAAGCATGAGAAACTAAGTTTGACCACCGAACCCATATCAAAAAGCTAGACAGCCCCTGGCACTTGGCAAAGAGACATCTTGTTGGTAGTGTTGTTCTTCTATTAGTCAGGGGACAGCAAACAGACAGCAGGTCCTTTGCTCATCCTAGCTTTATGCCTGGCTTGGTGGCCAAAGCTGTTTGTAGGCATACATTTTTTCAAACCTACCTTAATAAACGTTCAACCTCCCCTCTAGTCCACCACCCACCAGAGGTGGTGGAAGAGAAAGGTTATTAGGACATGAGGGATTGTTGTTGTTGTTGTTTTGGCCTGGGATTCTTGTATCAAAGTTTTTACACACGTTAATTCCAAGCAGCTGAAACTTAGCTTAAAGAATAAGGCTTGATTTTTTTTTTTTTTTTTAATCGCTAGCTTATGGAAAATGCTTCCCATTCTATTTCAAATTCTCTGTGAGGACCAAAGAGTCTAATTTGAAGCGGAGTTTGTTTAGAGCAAGAGTGCTCCCCTCAAATGTAATGCTACTAATACGTATCCAAACACATTAGGAGAAGTAAGCTTTGTTTGTTGTTGGAAGGGGTACTATGCTTTTGTATTTCTCTGAAGTGGCAAACCAGTAAAAGGTGTTCATGGGAGAGTTGCCTGAGTTAGAGGTCAACTGGTCCTTTCCTCCACTTGATTTGGGGTCCTAGGTCTCCCTTCATAGGGGCGCTTAAGTCCTCTCTTTGGTTTCCTGTTTCATTAATCTCAGCCCCTTTCTTTTCCCAGCTCAACAACTCAATATTCTTATTTCCGCATGTCTATTCTTCTCCCACTGTGGTGTCATCCACCTAAAGAAATCGCTTGCTGTGAGTTTCCACAAAATAAGAGTAGAGGAAAAGGAGATGGATCAAGTAAATAAGAAAGCAAATATTGTACAAAGCAATGAAAGATGCTTTAAAATGTTTTTACAGACAGGATGCATTGCAGTGTTGATGCACACCTTTAATTCCAGCACTCAGAAGGCAGAGGTTGGCAGATCTCTGAGTTCAAGGGCAGACTGGTCTGTCTACACAGTGAGTTCCAGGTCAGCCAGGGATACACAGAGAAATCCTGTGTCAAAAACAAAACAAACAAAACAGCCAGACAGGCAGACAGACAGACAGGATGCGTCATCCTGAGTCTTGTCTAGTAAATGGATGTTCTCTTTCATCTGAGGTTCCTAGATCAAATTCTTCAGATATGAATATACAATATAGAACAAATACAGAATCCAGCAGATAAACCATTGCCAGGGTGGGGTGGTGGAGGTGGTGGGGGAGCAATAGAAAGGGAACAGCAGTGTACAGGTGGTCCTGATGGAGGAAATGGAAAAACTGGGAGCTCTAAGGAGAGGAAGGGAAGTAAATACAGAAGGAAGGAGGAAGCAAACAAACAAAAACCAGTAATGATGTCTGAGAAAGTCACAAGGAATCATAGTAACTATTTGCCTAAAAATACCTACAATACATGAAAGTCAGTGATTAAATATACATATATAGCTTCCATCTGGGCTAACAATGCTTCCTCTGAATGCCAAACACAACCTAACAAAACACCCCAACTTTAGGCAAAAGAAGCCCTCTTTTGAGCTACTAGTCAAGGTTGTTCTGAAGATCTCCCAAACATTACAGGCAATTGCTATTTCCCTTGGTTGCTCCTCAGAGGTAGATAAATCCCTACATTGGGAGAAACCCTTTTTTTCCATATTTTTTTTATTTTTGGATATTTACTTTGTAAGCATTTCAGATATTTTCACCTTTGGAAACCCCCTATTCCATCCCCTCTCCCCCTGCCTCTATGGAGAAACCATACACTTCAGACACAGGGCCCAGAGGCCCCTGATCTGGAACTGATCTAAAAGCCTTTTTTCTTCCTGAGGACTAGCTTTCATGGTAGCAGAACTTACCATGCAAGCTACTAAAGAAGGGGATCAACCAAGAGTCCTACCCAGCTGTGACACTTATAGATCAAAATAATGACCAGCACAGCCCAATAACCCTAAGTGTGCAATAGTGGCATACATACCTTGGCAATGACCAACATCTCTCTAATTGAACCTTAAAACTGGTTCAACAAGAGGGAAGATCACGCCAAATACTGGAAACATAGCCTACTACTCAGGACTAGTGAAGTCATGGATTTTGAAGGAGTACCTACAATCACTGCTTTACTGAGCCAGTACAATCCCTAACTATATTCTAAGTATATGTCCTTATACCCACAGCTAAATAATTGGAGCATTTCCCTCATCAAGGAAACTTCTATTTGCAACAGATGAAGAACAGTACAGCAAATCACAACCAATCAAAATAGAGAGCTGTGGAACACGGCCCCTCCTGATACATTTACAAAACAACTCCCATATCTAAGGCTGAGAGATCATTGCAGAAGAGAGGACAGAAAGATTGTAAGGGCCACAGGATCAAGGAGTTTGCTGGGAGATGGTTTTGCCTAGGAATGTCAGAAGGTACATCCATGAAGTCTCACCAGCATAACTGCCTAAGCATGAGCTGGACTCAGAAAACAGTAATAGATATGCTAACATGGACAGGCAAAAGTCCAGGAACCTTGAGCCTCCACAAAGAATTATGGTCAACTAAGGAATGCTGAGACAGTGGGAGAACGGGTTATCCAATAACAAATGGTCAGTCCTGAAAACATAATAATTAACATACGGACTACGCGGGTTGTATCTGAATATTTAGGAATATATATACACACATGCATTCATACGCACGTACACACATTATGTAACAATAATGAGGAATGAATGCATGAATTTGAAAGAGCAAGGAGGGTTTATGGGAGGGGGAAATGAGGTCATTATAATCTCAAACAATTTTCAAAATGACTTTTAAAGAGACAGGGTATGGCGATCTTAATGAGTTGTCTCCTGTAAGTCTCAGGTAGGTGACTTTGGGGGGAGGATTAGGAGGAATGGCCTTGCTCGAGGAAGTATGTCACTGTGGGTAGACTTTGAATTTTCAAAACACTTTTGCCATTTCCAATGCACTCTGTGCCTCCTGCTTAAGGTTTGATATGTGAGCTCTCAGCTGTTCCTGAGGGTATGCCACTGCTCTGCTGTCATGGACTCTCTGGAACAGTAAGGCCAATTAAATATTTTACAAGTTGCCTTGGTCATGGTGTTTTATCATGGCAATAGAAAAGAAACTAAGACACAGGGTTTCAATATGTAGTCCTGGTTAGCCTGGAATTTACAGAGATCTGCCTGTCTCTGCTTCCTAAGTGCTAGGATGAAAGTTATGAGCCAGCATGCCTGACTCTTTCTTTTTTTTTTTTTCTTTTTTCTTTTTCTTTTTTTTTTTTTTTTGAGACAGGGTTTCTCTGTGTAGCCTTGGCTGTCCTGGAACTCACTCTGTAGACCAGGCTGGCCTCGAACTCAGAAATCCACCTGCCTCTGCCTCCCGAGTGCTGGGATTAAAGGCATGCACCACCACTGCCCGGCTGCTTAATTCTTTTAAAATTGCATTTATTTATTTGGGTGCACATTGAGGTCAGAGGACAGCTTGTGAAAATTAGTTTCGTCTTTCCATTGTGTTGGTCAGGAGTATCAAACTCTTATCCACAGACTTGGTCACAAACACCTTCCCCTGCTGATTCAGTGGCAGAGGACCTTCTTTCACAAGCATGAGGTCCTGAGTTTCATCCCTAAAATCATGTAATTAATATTTTAAAAGATGAAGATCTCCTTTACAGTTGAATGATGCGATTAAGCTGATCTTTTACATTCTTTGGTGCTTGTTCTCACAGAGCAAATGGATGAGCCAAGTTCACTGGGAAAACAGAAATGAGAGAAAGGAAAACCCAAAGAATTAGTGGTCCTTACTAGTGTGTGTGTGAGAGAGAAGGAGGGAGGGGGGGCGGGGTCTCACTACAGAATTCCCTTATTTGTCCAGGCTGGCCTTGAATTTGCAATGATCCTCTTCCCTCAGCCTCCTGAGTGCTGGAACTGCAAGTGTGTGACACCATAAACTGCTACATATTATTTTAAAGGTGGCTGGTATCAGTGGCTAAATAATGTAGTAGTCACTTGAGAACAGGAAAGCCTACCTGAGCACTGTTATTTTGAATAGCTATCAAAGGGGAAGCATGTCTGAGAGACTCACTGCTGTGTGTAATTATGCCCTTTGAAAGCACGAGTCATCCCTGGATCTCAAAGTGCATTACCAATCTTAATTATTTTTCATAACACTTCCACGAATCCATTATTCCCTACAGACCAATGAAGAAATGGAGACAGAAAGGTTACGAGGCACCTTCAATCATCATGAATCACTCGCTCAGTTGCTACTATTCCCAATTTGTCATCTGAATTAATGAACCATTTCCAAATGAAGGAGTGTTTTAAATTGTGCTTTAAATGAATTCTGGCTTCTCTTTTTGTTTGTTTGTTTGTTGGTAGTGGTTGGAAGAAAGAGAGGCTTAATTCTTCCTGAGATGAAATGCTGTTTGAATATTTATTACTCAATTATATAGGACACATATGGAAATGTGTTTTAAATATTGAAGATACATGCCAGCACACACACACATCAGTCTCTCCTGGGTTTTGTAGTTTTCCACCATGACCCTTACATAGAATAATAGAGAACAACACACACACACACACACACACACACACACACACACACTTCATAATTGCAATGCTATAAGGTTTAGAATGTTCTCAGATCCCTTAAGTTTGATGGCATTATTTATTTATTTTTATTTCATGTGCATTGGTGGTTCTGCCTGCATCTATGTCTGTGTGAGGGGGTCAGATCCCTTGAAACTGGATTTAGAGACAGTTGTTGGTTGCCATGTGGTTGCTGGGAATTGAACCCAGATCCTCTGGAAAAGCAACCAGTGCCCTTAACTATTGACCCATCTGTCCAGCCCCAATGGCTTTATTTTCATTAAACTTCTGCATTTATTGGGTCACAGAGTATTTGTGTTCTATGTTTTTGTTGTGGTGACAGTGTACACCAGGGCTTCTTAATCTTTTTCCACTTATAACCCATGAAAAAATTATTTTTATGTGAGAAATTTTTACATAACCTTGAGAATACAGGACTATGAAAGAAGTTCACAGATCAAACTTTTACCAATAATACATCAAACTTTTATTTAAAAATAATTCTTGTGTATACATAGAACATTATCATTTGTTAAATTTGCATACTAAGGTAGTTGTGTTTATTTTTACACAAAGAAGAACAACTTGGCTAAATATTTGATACTGCAAGATGTAGAGTAAATGTTCAAATTTTTCAGAGTTGATTAGTGGTTTGATTTTATAACTGTCATTGTGGTAATGCCAGTTCACATAAATATATAGCATAAAGTGGCAGAAGTATGTTTAGTGTCAGTTTGAAAATCGTTAGAAATGTTTTCTTAATGCCATGCCCTCATGCATTGAATGACTTTTTAAAAAAGATGTGGTTTTATTTTTAAAATTATGTGTATGTATGTGGGGGGGGGGGCGGGTAGTTCCATTGTTCTTGAAGGCCAGAGGCATTGGATCCCGCAGAGCTGGCAGTAGAGGCAACTGTGAGATCCCAGATGTGAATACTAGGAATTGAATTCAGGTTCTGCAAGAGCAGTAGTCATAACCACTGAGCCAGTTCTCCAGTCACCTGAACAATTTGTTATGAATATCAAGTCAGCAACTCTAACGTCAATTTCTAAAATAACATTATTTTCTTTAAAGAATAATATTTCTTTTATTTGACTGAGTGTTTTGCCTGCATGCTTGTTTGTGCATCTCATGTGTGCTGGATGCCAAAGGAAACAAGAAGAGGGCCTTGGATCTGCTGATGTTGGAGTTAAAATGGTTGTGAGTCACCATCTGGGTGCTGGGAATCAAACCCAGGTCCTTTGGAAGAGCTAAGTGCTGAGTCATCTCCTCAGCCTACCACAGTAAAGATTCTAATGCAACACAATGGAAGATCGACTGACTGGATACTTACATGATAAGGAATGATGGGAGGAAAATATTAGCTTTTGTTATAATTATACCATTACATTTCCAAAACTTTCTATGTATGATAGAAACACAGATTTAATAATACAATGGTTTTGCGTCTGAGTCAAGGTGCTTCATGCAGTGTTTATTGGCCTGTACAGTGCAAAGCATTCATGTGCTATATTCAGAAGCAAGGATGCAGTGGACTCAGGTGAGGCCATACAGGAGTGCACCACCCATTTTGAATTAATTTTTGTTGTCACACATTTAGAAACCCTCTTGCTAAATTTTTCATAACTGGCACATTTATTTATATGATCCCATTTGGGTTGGCTACACACAGTTTAAGATGCTAAGGTCTATGCCACCCTCTCTAGCATCATACCACAGGACATTTGCACCCCCTCCTTTAATTTTTTTTCCCCAGCACTGAGAACAGAGCCAAGGATCTTGTGTATTCTAAGCACGTGCCATACCCCAGCCCTCTAAGTCTTCTTTTTTTCTATCCCATTTCTCAGAATTTCCAGCAAGCACATAATACAATTAGGTTTAATAAAATTAAAAGGCTAACCATCATTTCATTAAGATCAGTAGACAAAGTACCTTAACTTAAAAAAAAAAAATGTTTGCTTTTGTTTTTATCAAGACAGAGTTTTTCTGTGTAGCTTTGGCTGTCCTAGAACTAGCACTGCAGACCAGGCTGTCCTTGAAGTCACAGAAATCTGCTTCCTTTGCCTCCTGAGGGCTGGGATTAAAGCCATGCATCACCACCATCCAGCTGGCAGCTTATGCATTTAATTCCAGCATTTAGAAGGTAGACACAAGTGGACTTCTATGAGGTAGAGGCCCACTTGCTTTACATACTGAGTTGTAGGCCAGCCGGGTTTACCTAATGAGACCTTATTTAAAATGAAGGGGTTTTTTGGTGTGTATATGTGTGGGTGAGTCTGTTTGTGTGTGCCACATGTGCACGGGTGGCCAGTAAGGTTGGAAGAGGGCGCCGTTTCCCGTAGCTGGAGTTGCAAGTGGTTGTGAGCCACATCAGGTTGGTGCTAAGAAACCAAACTTGGGTCCTCTAGAGGAGCAGGAAGAGGTTTTAACCAGCTAGCCATCTCTCCAGCCCCAATGTAGTTTGATTTGAAGATATATTTCAAATAAGGAAGACCCTATGTAAGGCCTGTATAGTTCATCTACCCCAGAAAAGATTGAGACTAGACGACCATTGCCAAGTGGAAGGATATTGTTTTCCTTATGTTCCAACATACACCACAAAACCAACTTGAGGAAACAACTAATTTTTTTTCTCTGAACTTGAATGCACCTCCTTTAATCTTCATTTCTTGAATGTGGAAGCAGAGCAAATTCATCTTAAACAGATATCCCAAAAGATGTGGTACATATAAAGAACCTTAGTGTTGCTGATGCAGCTGACGGGGACACTGTGCTTGTCCAACATACACAAGAGCACTGATTTCCGGTCTCAGCACCATCAAAAAGAAAACTAAAAGTAGCCTGGAAGATTCTCCATAAATGCCTTTGGATCTCTTCAAACTTCTAGTTTTAAGACTGGGTATAGCAGGGTGCACTTATAATGCCAGCTACCTACCTGGGAGTCTGAAGGGGGAGAATCAGCCTGACCTACATAGGCAACATAGTGAGAGACCTGGTCTGAAAACAAAACAAATCTTCCCATTTTCCAGTTCTCCGGACGGCCCAGCTTCGTGATTCTGAACTCTGCAATTGTTTCTCTGCAGCCAGAACTCACGTCCTCCAGTACTTTAAGGCTCCCTTCTCTGAACACTTTCGCCTCATACCTTCCCCACACCATTTGATCTAGACAAACTTCCTTTCTCCCTTCAAGGCTCTATGACAGGAAGTCTAGAACACAGCCTGCTGGCACACAGTAGATGTTTTATGTTTGTTTGACAAAGAATGTGGCAGGCTGCCTGCAATCCCTAAATTTTGGAGGCAAATGCAGTAAGATTGAGATGCCCAGTCCAACCTTGGCTACATAGTGCAACCCTGTCCCTTGTGATTCTCAATCTTCACTCTCTCCCCTAAGAGACAGACGTCTGAGTGGATCAGCGGGAGTTTCCAAAGGCCTTAATGAAGGAGGGAAGACTTAGCCTGAGTGTGAGTGGCATCATCCCATGGACTAGGGTCTGGGGATGAATAAAATCAGAAAGTAGACAGAGCCAAGTTGAGCACCAACATTCCCCCTCTGTCTTAGGGTTTTACTGCTGTGAACAAACATGATGACCAAGGTAACTCTTATAAGGACAACATTTAATTAGGGCTGACTTACAGGTTCAGAGGTTCAGTCCATTATCATCAAGGCAGGAACAGGGGACCTCCAGGCAGGCATAGTGCAGGAGGAGCTGAGAGTTCTACATCTTCATCTGAAGGCTGCTAGCAGAAGACTGTCTTCCAGGCAGCTAGGAGGAGGGTATTAAAGCCCACACCCACAGTGACACACCTACTCCAACATGGCCACACCTTCCAATAGTGCCACTCCCTGGGCCAAGCATATACAAACCATCACACCCTCTTTATGTCCTGATGGTGAAGGTAGTGTAGCCAGGCGTCTGCTCCTGAGACCACAGCTCCAGCCACTCTCACCAACACCCTTCTCTACCATGATGGACAATACCCTCAGCGATCCAGCAAAAGAAAATGCTACTAATACAGCTTCCCCAAAGAAAATATATTTTTTAGAAAAGTCAGTATTGATTTTATTTTAGAATATATATTTTTTCCATGCTCAGCTTTTGGTTTCTCCATCCCATTTGTTCATTCATGTGCTCATTTATTCTTTCACATGATGTTCATTCAACACATTATCTACTTGCTGAGCTAAAAAGGACTTAGTGTCCAGTAATGACCTTCTAATGGACTAGTGTCCTCACCACTGGGAACACAGTGACTATAGGGAGACATGTGTCGACATCCTGACATCCAATGTTTGCCTTGTCAATGTAATAAAATAGTTTAGAGATAGAACTTAGTGCTTCTAACACATCAGGTAAGTTACTGACCTACTTACCCTCAGGACCCATTTCCAAACTCCCTTTTTGTTTGTTTGGAGACACAGTCTCAGCATGTCACCCAGTATGGCCTCAAATTCCTGATCCTCTTGCCTGTACATTTTGAGTGCACCACTGATGCCTACCATGCCATTCTCCCAAAAACTGAAATTTAAAATGTACTTACATCTTTTGAATTTTTAGTCATTTTAATCAATTCAAGTTTAATCACCTAGACAGGCAAGGTTCAAATTAAACTAGGCAGATTAAGGACTTCACACACCCATGTATCACCTATTTGTTTTTGTGCCTTGGTATCATATGGCCAGCCACATCTTACCATGCCAAAACCACAAAAAACAAAAAAACAAAAACAAAAACAAAAACAACCAACCCAAAACAAAACAACAACAAAACCAAAAAAACTCTAAAAAACCCAAAACTAAAACAAACAAAACAACAAAAACAAAACAATCCAAGAGCCTGGATTTGAATACATGCATGTCAGACAGCAAGGCAGCCAATGTAGCTAATGCCTAAAGTTAGCTAGAAACAGCTTTACTGCCTAAGAACAGCTTGACTGGTGATTCACCATATGATTTTGATGAGTCATTTAACCTCCATGTCTAGGGCTCCTCAGCTGTAAATTATATACATGGCACAGGTATAATGAATGAGAGACACAATGACATGGTGTTAAAGAGTAGAAGTGAGGGTTCTTGGGTGGTCGAGATGGTTCAGTGGGTAAAGGTGCTTATAGCCACGTTTGACCACCTGAGGACGATCCCTGGATCCCACTAGCTGGAAGTAGAGAACTGACTCCCACAAGTTGTGCTATCACCTCTGCATATATTCTGTGGCATGCATACCCACACCCATACATGTAGTGAGAATTTTGGTTTCTTTAAAAAACATGGGAAAATTATGGGAATGTGTTTTCATTTTAATCCCAGATGTGGGATATGGAGCTGCTTCAGACTGTCCACAGCAGATGCCTATGATTTGCCTCGTGCTCTTGCAGGGGAGTGATTTTGCCCACTGCAGATCGTTTCTGCAAAATCACACAGTGATTGTGTGATGTTTGGAATTCTGGGGACTTTTCAGAGAGTATATAAATGTTAGGGCCCTGAGAGGTGGGATTGGTTGCTGTTGGTCTCGGTTTGTTGAATAGTCACATGCAAAGAAGAAACAAGAAGAAATTTGGTATTCTGATGGTGAAAATCAAACATGCCCCAAGGAACTCAAGGCCTGTAATCAGCAGGAAGGAGTCTATGGATAATGATGTCCCTTTTCCCTTCTATCTTTTCTCTCCTACCTCGTGTTAGGGGATTGGCAGCGTGGAAGAAAGAAGAAGCCACAAGTATCAAAAGAATGGATACACATACACACATGAAAGAAATAAATGTAATAGAAGCAAAGGCTCTTGTGACCCGGCTCTACTTACCTGCAGGAGTTTGGGTAAGTCACCTAACTTCACTGTGGCTTTTTCATTATTTTCAGAATTACAAGGACCAGTCCTTTTGAGAGGGATGTTAAAGATGAAGTGTGTAAAGTACTTTGAAAATTCATTTTAGTGATGTACTAAGAAACCCTTTGAGAGCATAAATTATCATGCCTAAATGTGTTTTACATGCTTTTATAGTTACATGTCAGAAAACTGATCTGACTGGCCCCAAATTTTTATGTTAGGGCCACTACTGGTTTGTTGTTCTTGTGGTAATCTTGGGGACTGAGCCCAGGACAAGGCAAAGTGCTCTACCACTGAACTACATTTCCACCTCCATATTTGAAGATCAATTGAATGGCATGGGTTAAGAACATAATTTTCCATAGCAACAATTTCTCTAATTCCCTCTGAGTCATTACACATATTCTTCTGATTTAAACACAACACTTGATGATGTAGAGTGAAAGGGAATGAGAAAAGAGATGGAAAGCATTTTGAGAGCTATGAAAATGGCCATAAATGCATTTCATCATCCTACAGCCCTGATTAATCAGACACTGGTCCTCAACTGTTTCATTTTGTGTGAAACTAACCCGTAATTAGTTCACACACTCTAATTAGGTGAATGGTTCTTCAGGCTCACAGAGGGTTTAGTCCTTTTAAATATCTCTCATGTACATTTTCTCACATGGTCTTCATAATCCCATAGGGAAGGAGAAACAGGAATGGCTACTCTCATGAATTATTATTTTTGTTATGTTCATTTCATTTAGTGAAAAGTATTGGGTTTATAATTACTAGCACTTGCTTTTTCCATTCTTATAGCTCACATAAAATGTAACATCTGAAAAGTTTATAACAGAAAGCTAAGAAGTACAGTAGAGTATAAATTCATCTTAATAATCAAATAAAATGTTGAAAGAAAAACAGGTTTTTCAAGATGTTAGGACATTCTCTTAATGATTAACATAAACATTTGTTAATTTTTTACAAAGAAAGAGCCATGATCCATGTTTGAATATTCAATAAAAAATAATTTTAGAGATTATTTCCCTACTTCAGAAGATTAACTTTAACAAAAGGTTAACTTTATGGAGAGGGGTGGAGACTGTTGTTTTAATAGCAGTTCTTCTGAACATCAGCTGGTGTTCACAAAAACCACTTCTGTTCTCTGTTTCTCTCTCTCTCTCTCTCTCTCTCTCTCTCTCTCTCTCTTCCCCCCCCACCCCCTCAGGACAATCGTTACTAATTTGCCAGAAGCAGGGCCTAATTTCTGGCAAAATATATTCCAGTATTTAATGAGAAAATACATTTTTGATGTCTTAGTCAAAAATGCAAAGCTCCTTATATAATAAGCTAGGGGAATTAAAAAGAAACCCCTAGTACCTTGTAATGGAATAAAGCTAAAGAAACAGCAGGTGCTCGTGTGCACACAGAAATGAATATACAATGAAAGTTTATTTTAAAATGTACATCAGTGATTTTCCACATAAAACACATATTTGCGGGGTTAGGAATATAGCTCAGTGATAGAGTACTTCCCAAGTATAAGTTACTCTCTAGGTTTCGTCCTGGGAAATGCTAAGACTATCTATCTAAATATATGTATACATATTGACAGTAGATTAATGCTATTGAAATAATTAAGACTTTGAAAGCCAGACATTATGGTGCATGTGTGCCTGCAATACAAGCAGGCCAACTTGAGCTACATTGGAAATTAGGTTTTGAAAGAGATCTCTGTTTCAATACATGATATCCCATTTAATTATATCCTAGGTTTTCTTCGATTTAAATTCTTCTGGAGGAAGACAATAATGAAAATCTGATTCTTCTGGGTTCTTATTCTTTATTTGAAACCAGTATTCTTCCAATATTAAACATAAGATTAAAGTTAACAAGTATAGGCCCATGCGCAAGATTTTTTTTGCTATTCTCATTATGATCCATTATATTGTTTCGGGAATCTCATACAAACGACTTAAAATACTAAATAAACTAGCCTTATACCTATTGAGACTGTTATTTTGGTTATAATATAGATGTACATGTATCAATTCACACAACTCTCATCTAGACGGAGTCCTCTATTTTCTTTTGTGTTACCCTTTAAAATTTTCAGAACTGAAAAAGAATCCAAACTGTTAATTATTATGAATTAGAAAGGCTGACTCCTTCCAACTCCGAAATTCTTTCCTTCCAAATTAATGGCTCACATTTCCCTGTGGGGCTGGCTCTGTGGCAGTGCAGATCCGCTCTGCAGTCCCATCCGGTTGCTGTCATCTACCAGCATGTACAGTTCAGCTTTCAGATCTTTAATCTATTGCTTGATCAAAGGGTAGTTTTTAAAACTCCTATGTATTTGTGTGTGCAGTACTCTTGTACAGACACACATACATACTCTAGTATGCATGTGGAAGTCAGAGGAAAATAGGCAGAGTCATTTCTCTTCTGCCATCTGAGACTCAATCCCATCATCAGGCTTGTTGGTACCTTTTACCTGCTGAACCATCATGCCAGCCTTTGAGCTAGTTTAAGGTTAGTGAGCATTGGGGAGCATTCTGTTTATCATTACAGAGCTCAAATGTATAGTGTAAGGACGAAGCATTTTCTAAAAGGGAACTGGGAATAGCGGTTGATGCCTAGTCTCAGCACTTGGGTGGCTGAGGCAAGAGGGTTGCCAAGTTTAAATCCAGCTGGAACTAGAGATTAAGACCCTATTTCAAATATGTTGTGGATGTGTTGTCAAAGTCTTGTTTGTTTTTAGATAATGACAATGATTTTGACAGTGATTATACTGTCAAAGATTAACCAGTCCTGACACAGATGGCCTGGAATACCTTTTTCTTTTTGAAAACAGGGTCTCATGGATCCTCAGTTGGCCTTGAACTCGTCTTTCCCTTCTACATGCTGGATTTACAGGCATGTATCATCATCCCTGGCTGGA
This sequence comes from Rhynchomys soricoides, assembly GCA_019843965.1. Taxonomy (NCBI): domain Eukaryota; kingdom Metazoa; phylum Chordata; class Mammalia; order Rodentia; family Muridae; genus Rhynchomys; species Rhynchomys soricoides. The sequence goes on along the minus strand of JADRCH010007456.1, from coordinate 2,264,205 downwards.
ATATAATGCATTTAAGAACCTGTATTGTGGATTATGAGAAGAAACATGACAATAGTTACTTGAAACTGTTCCTTGTAAATTTCTGTCCAGGGGAGCCTGTATCACACCAGATTGGTCTCACATTTTGAAACTCTGGCCAGTATGTACCCTAACTCACAAAAATCCCTTTGCTGCCCGCCTCAATGGGGCAGTGCTTCGTAGACTCATTATTCCTTGCTTGCTGGCACTTTGTTTTTACAGTGGCTATATGATCTTTGAACACAAACAGGCTATTCTGTGAGGAGAGTGGTGTCAACTATTCATTTTTTCCTGGTGTTCAGGGATTAAATCTAGGTTCTCATGTATGCCACTGTTCTCAGAAGCAGGTACTCTGCCACTGAACCACACTTTTAGCCTGACTTTAATGTATTTTTAAAAAGATTCATTAATTTTGGGGGGAGGAGGAACAGGGTGGCAGCAGGTTTCTCTATGTAATCCTGGCTGTCCTGGAACTCAGAGATCTGCCTGCCTCTGCCTCCTCAGTGTTGGGATTAAAGTCATGGACCGCTACCACTTGGCTGATTACTTTTATGTGCACAGTGTATCACAGAGTGGGATATGTGCCGGTGTGTGGTTCACAGGGTAAGGGTACCCGCCGTCAAGCCTGCTGACCTGAGTTCAATCTACCTTGGTAGAACCTAGCATGTATGAAGTCTCGGGTTGGATCCTCAATGCTTCATATAGCAGGTAAGCCTAGCACTGAGGTAGAGGGAAGAGGATCCGAAGTTCAAGCCACCCTCGTCCATACTGAGTTTAAGGCCAGTAGCCTGGGTTGATACATGAGATCCTGTCTCAACAAAACCAAATCAAATACAAACAAGATGACATTTTAAAGAATAGTGCTTTATTGAATAAGTCTTATTCACAGAAAAATAAGCTTTAATCTACAACAAATGACAGATTATAGATAGAGCAGAAAGCAATTCTCATAAGTTTTCATAATGAAAGAAAGGTATCCATTCAATGAACAAAAAGGAGTCATAAAATAATATTGACAAATATAGTACACCAACATGACAAAACAATTGGTCATTCTTTCAGGTAAAGTATAACAAAAATGCAAAACCAGAAATTACATTAAAGCCATTATTACATCAAATTAAAAATGCAAGTGTGTTGGTAAGTATAGACAGTGATAAAATATACTTCCACAGTGATCTGAAATCCTCATTAATAATACAGAAACACACAGTAAATGCCAAACAGCTGTACTCACATCTGCAAACTTCAGCCTCCAAAAGACCACTTTACCACTCAAGCATTACTGTCATATTGTTTAATTTGAAAGTATCAGCAATTGTCTGACTATAGAAATTATAAAGCACCACTTATTGTGTAGTGAAGAATGTAAGTGAATGAATAGTTGAAAAACACCTGAGACTTCCAGGACAAGTGGCTGGTATGGTGAGGATTTTCAACCTCAAACTATGTCCCAGTAAGGAATCTATCACTATTTAGCTATATTATATAACCTCGAGCCAATTACCTCTCCTTTGAGAGGTTGCCTCAGCAATAAAATGAAGGTGGTGGTGGTGTGAATTAGTGACTAAGGTCATTTCTAGCTCTCATAGTCCGTGATTTTATTATGTAAGGAAGAAATCTACATTGTGCTAGATGTTTCAGAGCCAAACTAAAATATTAAGATGAAAATAAGTTGACTGTTTCTATTAGGAAAACTCAACTGAATTTAGTAAGAATACTTTTTCTACTTTTTCAAAAAGTAATTTAAATACTTTTAAAGGATCAAACTATTTATTACAATTTATAGCCTTGTTACAAGAAGTATACGGAGAAACAAATAATAGTGAGCAAACATTAACATAAGAGTTTCATTTAAGCTTTAAAGATTATTTTTATGTGTAGGCATGTATGACTGTAAATGTGTACATGCATGCATGCACCCCTGGAGGCCAGAAGAGGTCATCAGAGCTGGAGTTACATGTCCTTGTCAGCCATCATGTGGGTGCTGGGAACTGAACCTAAGTCCTCTGAAAAAGCAGCAAGTACTCTCAACAGAGTTATTTTTCCAGGCCCTCTTTTAAGCTTTAGTCCAAGATCCTCCATCAAGACAAACCCATGGAGGATTCTAAAAGTTTTAGGATGAGAGTTAACAGTTAAGAGTATATAAGATGTTCTTGAGTTGCATTCCATTATCTTGGAAGATAGTTAATATTCTTGTTTTTCTCTCTCTTTTGTGTATGTGTCTGGGTGTAAGTACATACCTGCCATAGTGCGTGTGTGGAGGCAGGAGATAACCTTTGGATGTTGGTGGGCCCTCACCTTCCCACCTTGTTTACAATGGTGCCTCTTCATTAATACATAAGCCATTAGTTGACCATGAGCTTCTGGACATTCTTCTGTCTACTTCCTGTTTCATGTAGGCATTCTGGGATTACAGGTACTTGGGCTAGTGCACTCAGCTTTTTTGTTTGTTTGTTTTGTTTTTGTTTTGTGAAACAGGGTTCCCTGTCCTGGAACTAACTCTGTAGATCAGGCTGGCCTCAAAGCCACAGAGATCTGTCTACCTCTGCCTGTCAAATGCTGGGATTTGACACCACCTGCACATACTCAGCTTTTATGTGAGTTCTGGGGATCTGAATTCAGGTTGTCAAGCCTATTTGACTAGTTCTTTTCTTCACTGATGGCTACCTTTTTAAAAAGAGAAGACTTGACTAAAATGGTATCTGTCACATACTTCTCCATCCATTTTCTTGTTTCTCTAGTAGCAGTAATAGACAGTCTACTTCATTTCTCCTCTTCCTTTACCCATTGCCTTAGGTTCTCACAAGTACAATAAGATTAGGTCTAATGAGAACAATGCATGCAGCTAATGTTGGAGTGGCAGTTTCCATTCAGAGAGCTCAAAATAGAAATCTTACTTACTAAAATAAAAACAAAAAAACACACTGTAAATAACAAGACAACAAACTATCCTACCACAGCAAAATCATATTGTATTCACTTACTATACTCACCTCACCTCCACCCCTAACTACAGGAAGAGGCAAAAGTCTACGAGGAAAGAGAATACTTTAATAAATGCTAAACACTCACAAAAAAATTTGATCAACACAGTAAATAACAAATAAAAGTAACTATTGCAAAATAACTTCAAATTTCCCATGACTAATAGGTAGTAAAATGGGTGGTTACTTCAAAATCCTAGAGTGAACTTTATACAGAAAAAGAACATCAACACACAGACACTGAGAACTCTCTCAGGGGTGGTGAATCAGATCTGGTTATATTGTGACCTTCCAAGTGACCATTTTTTACACAACCATATTGGAAAGGACCTGGCACTTCTTTAGTGTGATTTCAGAACAACTTTGGTAAGTCTCCAGTAATCTGATTAGAGTCGGAGCGCTGTGATTTTAAGAACCTGAAGCAACAGCATTTTCTAAACAATTCCTAAAATAAACTTGTTAGCCACATCAGCTCCATGAATTCAATTTCGCAACTCATAAAGGCAAGAAAAGAGGTCTTGCTTAACTCTCAGCATGCGGGTTTTAAGAGTTTTAATGAACTGAGGCTCTGAGAACAAGAAGTCTTATTTGAAAACATTCAGTCCTTAAGTCCTTGGCTAACTAGATTAAACAAACTACCTATATGACTTGTACCTGAAGTGCCTTGGAAACAATTTTTAAAACTAACACTTTTATTCCCTGGTAGAATGCTCAAAATAGAAATAGAAATTGAGATCTTAGTCAACTTACATCAAATGTAACCTAACGATTATATAACTAAAGCTAAGCAGAGACACTATACAGAACTAAGGATTTTCATGGAAAAAAAGAGAGAGAGAGAAAAAGGGCAGTCAGTTACTTAATTCTGTTGGTTACTACTTAAATTTGCAATTAAAATAACATCACTTACCATAGTAGTCAACAGAGGTTAGGAGAACCTAACAATACTCTTTCTCTTAGAAAATACAACAAAACGTCTAAATTTTAACAGTTTCACTCTCAAACTGTTCTCTGTAGTAAAATAGACCAGTCCTTACAAGAGGTCTATCATGATAATTACTTAAGGTAAATCCCGTGTTCTATGAAGCATTTTACTTTTGACTGTATTCATATTGACTTAGACAAGTTGTTAAAAATATTCAAACAACTACTCTTGTCAGTATGTTACAATTTCCAAGGTTATAAGGATCTTGAGAAAATATTTTTAAAGTATCCACTACCATTGCTAGTCAAAAAAAGCAACCAACCAACCAAACATAAAACAATCAAAGATTGAACATTTGTACTATATACATCTTAATCATCATAACAGCAAAAACTACATGAAACTTTTAGGACACAAAATGACATGGAGAGCCGACACTAAAACTACAAGCCGTATACAAACATGCGTCTACATTTACCTATGTAAGCAGACAGATGGTTAAAATACTGGGTTAACAAAGATCTTTTAGTAAAGTGACTTAGGCAGGCTTAAACTAGCAAGGATTAAGGATGAATCCTTACTAATTAATTGGAAGATCTGAGACATATTTTATATTTCATTTTACAAAATCAGAAATATTTATTTTGAAACAAGATAAGAAGACATGATCTACCTGTCAGAAAACTACCACTCAGAAATATTTTCCATCCACAAAGCAGGTAAAACAAAAACATTTAAATTTCACATTGGCACCAGAAAAGTTAACTGGCCTGCCTTCCTGGATTAGAGAAACTAAAACTGAGCGACAAGTAGTTTTGCAGACGTTTGAACATGCCTAAGCCTTTAAATCAGCAAAATATTTACTAAGAATTCTGATTATAAAAGTAATACATACTTATAAAACCTTCAAACAGAAAAAAATAAAAGAAAGTGAAGGGCTCTATAAGCCCCTCTAAGACCCATCCCCCAACCCCTGAAGAAAAATACATTTAACAGTGTGATACTTATCTTCCCAAATCTTTTGTCCTGTACAGATACAAAATACACACACATCGATTTGGCTCCCACTAGATATAGTGTTTTGCCATTTGTATTTTACACTTCCTATATCTCTGTTGCCTTTCCAGTCAGTCCATGCTGGTCAGATAGTAGTCTACCATTAACTATCTTTTAGGAGATGGCAAAATCACTTAAAATATTCATATAAATACATTTATAATTCCAATAAATTCCAAGTAAATGGGCAGAATCTTAAAGCACAGAAACAAACATCTAAAAACAAGGTTTACCCTCCTCCCACCGGTGTGCGACAGTTCTTTCCTTGTTTACAATAAGCAAACTAAAGTGATTGGGCAGATTCAATCAAATCTCTCTGCTTCTACTCCATTTGTTAAGCTTATGCAAAAGAAATGAAAAATGCAGGTGATTAATTCACTTACACATGGAAGTCAAGTTAGTATACTACAAATATACATGTGAAAAGTTATAAAATGCTTGTTTGTCTAAGGCTTCAATAGAGTAAAACACTGGATAAATGATACAGAGAGTCAACGTTTAGCCTGAAACAGTGCTGTTAACATTTGTCTCCATTCGGGAGCAGATGCTAATGGAATGCACTGCTGATTACTTAAAGTTCACTCACATCACACATTCAATTAGAGTAAGAAGAACATAACATGCCTACTGTGGTGCTGGATTAAGACATAAAAATTTTTTGCTTGAACGTAATGACTGTATAGCACATGGGGCATTTGTCAACTGCTTCAGCACACTGTTTACAAGTGACCAGATGTCCGCAAGGAACAAAAACTACAGCAATATTTCTATCCATACAGATCTTGCAAAGCTTCTCCTCTTGTAGGCGCCTTAGCTGCTCTTCAGTACTAATGTCTGTAATAAAGAGAAAAACAACATATACTAGTTTTTGGTTTTGTTGTTTCAATTCATTGAAACATTGAATCCCTCCTGTGTGCCAGACACTCAAGTCCTGGGAGACATGAAAATGACTCAGACACAGCACAAATCCTTAAGTAGCTTGTATGTTAGTGGGAGAGGCTGTGAACTGCAGCTAGAGGGTAAGTACAAAGCGGATCATGCTATAATCGAATTACATACAAAGTGCTCTGGGGCAAGATGAACAAGTTCTTTTGTCTGGGTGGCTGGGGAAGGCATCATAACAAGGAGGACTGTGGAGGTGTAGTGACATTTAAGTACAGGCAAAAATGACCAGGCAGGAAAGGCAAGGAGTAAGGAAATGGACAAGCACCCTGAAAGACGTGGGTAATTCCAGGAAGGGTCTATTTGAAGGTACTTCTATAGTGGGACAGGTAGGATTTAGTGCTTAGATGTGAGGGCTGAAGACAGAAAGGGGAACTGAAGCTGGGCTGGTTAACGTGTCGAGGAGGCGCAGAGAACTACTGGAAATATAAAAGGAGGTAAGGCTTTAGAGTTTCAAGTATATTTAAGATGTTGGCAGGGTATCCAAATAAAACCATTTTGGGGTAATTAGCATCTAGAGGATACTGAAGTAGCTGCATAGTTGAATCTGTGCCAAACAGATTTTGTGAAATGCTAACACATATGCCACAAAACTATGATTTGTAGCCATATATGATAGCAGCAACAACAATCAACAGTAATAGAGCATAAATATTATATGCTAGGCATTACTCCAAATAAATTACATATTTGAACTATGTTTATAATCACTGTATACTAATGGTTTATAAATCTGGCCTCGAGAGAATTACTTGAAGGTTTTTCCCCTTTGGGGTGTGTGGGGAGGTGGCGGTAGGGAGGTTTTCCCCCTTTGGGGTGTGTGGGGAGGTGGCAGTAGGGAGGTCAGCTATCCTGGAAGTTCAGGATACTGTATACCATTCATTGTATTTTACCACCTACCTACCTCTTATGTCATTTTTAAAACACAAGTTTCCTTTCTAAAAAATAATTTATTACATTTATTTATATTTGTGTGAATCCATACATTGTGGCAGACGTGTGAAAGTGAAGAGGTCAACTTTCAGGATTTGGTTCTCTTTTTCCTGCATACAGTTCTCAGGTCTATAGCCCTTAAGTCAGGTCTTCAGGCTTGGAGGCAGGCACCTCTGCCCACTGAGCAAGCAAGGGCACTAGGCCTGCTAGGTTCTTCCACTAACTTCAATGGGACCTACTTCATTGTATGTATCCATTATGCAAACACAATGCATTTCCCTATTTAACTGTGTGTCTCCTTTTCAAAACAAAACAAAATTCGGTGTCTCACTATGAAGCCATGGCTAGCCCGGAACTAAGAGACCTGTCTGTCTCTGCCTCCTGAATCCTGGGATTAAAGGTGAGTGTCACCATGGCAGTTCTCACTCCTTTTTATGGCATTTATGTCCTAGAGGGAACATTATTTCCAAAACATGTTTTGAAAGCAATAGTTTAACTTTATCAAGTACAAGCACTTATTGAACACTTACTTGGGCACTTGGTATACAATAAATAACACATAATACACTTTAGGCACCCGATATTCACGGACAAGTCAGGAACACAAACAGGAAATTATGATATGCTACAGTGACAATGGAATTAAATGAAAGTGAAAGAGATGACTGACACATGCTTCACGAGACAGAAGATGGCTTAGAAGAGCATAAGTAAACACTGGTAATTGAGTGTGAAGGAAAACAGAGCAGGTACAGAAGGTCAGCAAGAATTGACCCTTAAAGATGCGACAAACCCTGGAAGAACCGAGACGGGACTCTGAGGGTTCTGAGAGCTGGTGAGGAGTTTTAAGTTGGAGAGAGGTACTGCTACATTTCAGCTCTCTCGCTAAGAAGGGGTCAAAAGAATTGGTCCAGTCTCTTCTTAAGAAACAGCCTTCAGGCTGGGCATGGGGCTCATGACTTTAATCCCAGCATTTGTGGAGTAGAAGCAGGTGGATCGCTCGAGTTTGAGGCCAGCCTGGTCTACACAGAAAGTTCCAGGCCAGCCAGGGCTACACAGAGCTGTCTCCCCTCCCATCTCCACCCATTCCCCCCCCCCAAAAAAAAGAAAAAAGGAAATAAGAAAAACTCTGTGGCAGCAGCTTTTATGCTGGAGTTTTGGTTGTTCGCTGAATAATAGAAGCATGATACTAATGCAGTCTAGGTCGGTTTTCTGATATTTTTGTCTGTTTGGTCTTTGTAAAACAGGGTTGCATAAATCCCAGGCTGGCCTCAAACTCATTATGTAGCCAAAGATGACTTTGAACTCCTGACCTTTCTGTTTATACTTCCCAAATTGTGGGATTAAAGGCCTATACTACTGCATCCAGCTTTTGCTGTGTTGGAGATGAAATCTTAGGCTATCCACATGCTATGCAAGCCCTCTATCTATTGAGCTATACATGAGAATACAATATCCCTTTCCTTTCCAGACAGAGTCTTGCTATATAGCTTAAAATGGTAACAAGTACTAGCTCGTTCTGCTTTAATCTCTAGAGTGCTGGGATTCAAAGTGTGGATCATCATGCCCAGGAATTAATATTCGTCATGGGTTTGATTTTGGTGCCATTTTACAGACCCACAGGAATGAAGTCAAACACTGATATCATCAGTTCTACTTTTTCTAGTCAGCCACATCCTGAGGATGCTCCTGACTAATTTACCCCTGGTAATTACTTTATACTACAAAGGTGACTATTGTACTCTACGTCCTTGCCTATGGCAGCTTTTTGTTGTTGTTGAATCAGTGTCTCTCTATGCAGCTGTCTATTCTGGAACTTGCTATATACACCAGGCTGGCCTTGAACTCTCACAGACCCACCTGCCTCTGCCTCTGGAGTGTTAGGATTAAAAGCCTGCGTCACCATACTTAGAGTTCTTTCTCCTGTATTTTCCCAAAAGGCCCACTTTGAGATAAGGATGTTCCAGGTACATAGCAATAAAGGCTTGGTATCTAGATAACATTTGATGTTACTTCCTAGTATTTTTAGGATATTTTTTAAAACTTTGATATAGGGTCTTATATATTGCTCAGACTGGACTTGAACTCCTAGGCTCAAATAATCCTACCACCTCAGCCTCCAAAGCAGCTGAGAATACAGACATGCTAGGACTACTATGCACAACTTAGGAATATCTGCTCTTTACCTACTTTAAAATACCATTTATTTGTGTGTGTTTGTGTGTGTGCGTGTACACATGCATATATACATGTCTATGTACACATGTGCAGGTGCTTGTGGAATGCACAAGCAGGTGTCAGATATCTTAGAGCTAGAGTCACAAGTAGTTGCAAACCACCCAATGTGGATGCTGGGAAGCAGACTTACGTCCTCTGCAAGAATACTATACTTTTTTTTTTTTTTTTAAGATCACTGAGCCATCAATGCAGCTTTCATGCATTTAAAAAAACAAACAAAATAAAAAAATGTATGCACCCTTCCTGCACTATCCACATACCATACACCTGATTGCTTCTTGCCTTGTCTTCTCACAAGCCTTTCAGAACCAAGAGATTCCCGGCCAAGAAACAAAGGCAATACCCAGTGGATTTGGATGAAAACTGGTAACAAGTCAGGTCCAACTCCAAGAGAAGACTCTATAGAAGAATGAAACTGGGGCTGTAAGAATTTACATACACGGTGTGATTGAGGGCTTATGCTGACTCGTGGTCACATGTTAATCCTATCAGATGGAACTGTGTGTTTGGACCACTGGAGACTTAGTCATATTTAAACTGGGAGTTCTAATTAGCTCTATTTCACATGAGCTGGTTTTTTTTTTTCCAATAATAAAATATGTTTAATCTGAAAAGAATAACCTGTGTGTCCATGTCTGTATTTATGTGGCTGGTGTATGCCTGTGGTGTAGAGCTTAGCTTGCTTATGTACAGGAAGGGTAGAGACTTATGTCAGTTATCTTTGTCAATTGCTCCTCCACATTATTTTTTGAGACAGAGTCTCTCTCTGAACACGGAATTCACCAATTGGCTAGATTGGCTTGTCAGGGATCCCTGAGGATCTGCTTATCTTTCTTCCCCACACCCCTGAGGTAGATTTCTAGCCTTTACATGTATGTGTACATGCATGAGCGTACACACACACACACACACACACACACAGAGAGAGAGAGAGAGAGAGAGAGAGAGAGAGAGAGAGAGAGAGAAATTTACATGCCCCTAAGCACTCACTGGGTCAAAGAGGGTAAGAGGGTAAAGGTTCATGAAATCAGAAGATTAGTGGAAGGAATGGGGGATGAATATAAGTGCATGCAGGAAAACACCATGAAATCTAACATTATATATAATTAGTATATGTAACTGAGACATTTGAAAACAAGATGAATAAACTAGTGAATCTTTAGATCTTTATTAAAATGGATCAAGTGTAAAAATGTTTTAAGAAACGGGAGAAGTGAGAGGGTTAATTTGGTAGAGTACCTAATTAACATGTAAGCCCTGAACTTACCTCCTAGCACTGAAAAATAGGAGAGGTATTAAAAGCAAGTAGGTTCCTGATGATTTAGAGAATTAATTTTGTCAAGTGTGATAACAAACTGATAGGGAATGAATGTTTGTATTCCTTACATTCACATGCTGCAGCCTTAACCTTCCACAGTGATGCTCAGAGGAAAGGCTTTGGGAAGTATAGTCATGTGCTACTGAACAACGCTTTGGTATCCAGAAAACATGTATTTTTCCTAATGTTATGGCATAATGCATCATGTGTTTGTGATGATGCCGTTATTAACCAACCTCCTAAGCTGCTAGTCATATGAAAGTATAACATATAGTTAATAAGATTTGATAATAGAGGTCTGGAGAGATGGCTCAGTGGTTACGAGCACTGACTGCTCTTCCAGAGGTCCTGAGTTCAATTCCCAGCAACCATCTGTAATGGGATCTGATGACTGCTTCTGATGTGTCTGAAGACAGCGATAGTGTACTCACATATATAAAAATAAATAAATCTTTAAAAAGAACTAAAATAAAGACTTGATAATGAAAAAAAGCCAACAAGTGTGCTACTGGTTTATGCATTACCTTGCATACTTTATTACCAAAATATCCTCCATATAAATCAATTACCATGAACTAATAGGCCATGGCATGTCAACAGCAGCCTCGTGGCACACATCTCACATTTATAAAGTATCTGGATTGCATGAAGAGGCCACAACAAGTGCTTGGGACATATGCCATCTATGTTTGTGTAAGTATATGTGATGATGTTCATTCAGTTATGAGATTATGTAACAACAGATTTCTCAAAACATATTCATTGTTAAGCAATGCATGAATACAACTAGGTTTAATGAAGTCATGAACATGAGAACTCTTGGGGAAATTATTAGCATGAAATACATACTATTTGGGAAGTCAACTATCTGCAAGGGGATCTACATTTGAACTTCCGAGTCTGTGAGAAACAAATGTATTTTGTTTAAACTACTTGCTTGTGGAATTTTATTATAGTAGCCCAAGAAACATAGCAGTATTAAGGGCACACTTAAAAAAAAAAACCCTTATACATTTAATATATGTCAAAACAGACATTTACTATGGCTGAAAACCAGAAGATGAGACTCAAGATGGAAAAAGAGTTGCTTACTATTGAAGCCAACCCCTTCCTCTTTCCACTTCTGTCTATGTTCCAAGTTTACTATGATGAAAGAGTAAAAGTGTTTAGCTAATGGGGATATTAGGAAGGAAATGAATGGGCTGCAAGGTGATTTTTCTTGTAAAAACAATGCATACCTTTCTGCAATGAAGTCTGACTTGACTCATCCTGCGTATTATCTTTCTGAGCACTCACAAGATCTGCAATCAGAACCTCAAGTGATAGATAGCTGCTCCCAGATGTTTGGATTTTTTCCTCCATTGTTTTCTTAATGTCCTTGAAGCTAAATCCCATTCGTATAGCTTCTTGCACCATAGGATTCTGGAAGACGGTATCATCTGAAATCAAAGTTGGATGGAGAAAGGACACAGTAGCGGTGTTTTCATTACCACAACTAAACACTCAAAGAGTTTAGGGATTTGAGACTATAATATGGCTGAAGAGTTCAGTGGTAGAGTGTTTGCCTACTACGTATGTTGCCATGGCTTTGATTCCCCAAGTTGAAAAGAAAAGTGATGGTATGGTGGTGCATGCCTTTAAGCCCAGCGCTCAGGAGGCAGGGTTAGCCTGGTCTACAGAGAAAGTTCTAAGACATTCAGGAAACCCTGTCTCAAAAAACAAACAAACAAACAAAAAAAACAAAAAAAACACAAAAAGAAGTATGCTAGAGAAAAACAATTTCTTTAACTATGTTATTTATACCTGCTACCAAATCCATTCCAAATAATATAAGGTAGCTCTGTATTTCAAGTACATTTACGCATCTTTGTAGTATTCTCCTGCCTTGTAATCCTTGACACACAAAGCAGATGATGTTACAACATTAGGGGACAGGGACTCACCAGATACTCTAAATTAAGCTTTCCTTGAAACATACTGCTTCAATAGAAAAAGATCTTTAAAGAAACAAAACAAAGCCGGACAATGGTGGCACACGCCTTTAATCCCAGCACTCGGGAGGCAGAGGCAGGCGGATTTCTGAGTTCGAGGCCAGCCTGGTCTACAGAGTGAGTTCCAGGACAGTGCTACACAGAGAAACCCTGTCTCAAAAAACAAACAAACAAACAAAAAAACCCCACAAAAGACAAACAAGTCAAAACTCCAAAAGAACACCAACGTCAGGTATTGTGGTGTATACCTTTAATTTTAGCACTCTGAAGGCAGAGGCGGGAAGGTATCTGGGGGTCTGAGGCCAGCCTGGTCTTCAAACTGAGTTCCAGGAGAGTTGAGATACACAGAAAGACTCAATTCCACACCCCATCACCAAAACCCCATACATAACCCCACTAAAAATGGCATCTACAATATGCTATGGAATTTAGAAGGCCTTGTTTATAGTGCTAGTTCTATTAACAATTTATAATAATGCATGCCTTTAATTGGGAGGCAGAGGCAGACAGAGCTCTATGAGTTTAAGGCTAGCCTGGTGTACAAAGCAAGTTCATAACAGTCAGGGGTACACAGAGAAACCCTGTCTCTAAAAACAAAACAAAATGATAACGTGGCCATGGGTAGATCTTTGTTTCTTCAGGGAAATGTAGGAGTAACTGCTGAGCTGTAGCTCAGAGTACTTACCGTTCAATGAGCTCAGCCACCAGCACCAAACATAACAAACACCATCACAGTGTCAGCTTTAGCTGCCTGTGGGGGTATACACCCATAATCCCAGCACTTTAAAAAAGAGACTGAGGCAGAAAGAGAGAGGTCCAGGCCAGTATGTCCTACACAGTAAATAGATTACTGAGATGGCACAGAGACTAGGAACATTGGCTCTTCCAGAGGACTTGAGTTCAGTTCCTGGCACTCACATGGTGGCTCACAACCACCTTTAACTTCAGCTCTAGAGGATCTGACACCCTCTCCTGGCTTCTGGGGCAACCAGGCACACATATAGCACACATATATGAAGGCTGAACACCCATACATATTAAATTAATAATGAAAAATTAAAAATCTAAACTTCTATTATCTTTGTTGCTTTAATACATTTTCCTCCTTCCTTTCCTTCTTTAAAACCATGCCATGCAACCCAGACTAACCACAAGTTCAGAATTCTCCTGCTTTAACATGGTGAGTGCTGGGATTATACATTTCCAACATGGCACCTGGCTTTCTATTAACGTTCTCACTATAAAACTATCTGGTATAAAATTATAAGCACTTCATTAAATTCTTAAATTTATAGAAGCCTCATTAAACATACTATAATAAATTGGTTACAAAACTAAACAGATTTATTTTTAATAAGTATATTTACCATTTTTTTTACTTAGTGATGGTGTTTTTTCAGCAGTTCTTACCTAAAATAGAAATAGGAATGGTAAGAATTTACTTTAGCAGAAAGCAATTATTTCAATTTGAAAAGTTAATAAACCTAAAACAAATTGGCTTTATTCTAATTCAAAACCTGATTTTTCATAACAGAATGGAAAAAAGGTAAGACTAATCGCCCCTTTACAGGCAAGAAGCTGAGGGCCAATGAGATCAAATGACTCCCTGGAGGGGAACAAACAAATACCAACTCAACTAAAAACTAAGGGTATAATCGCCATGTCCGCTCTAGACTCCCACTGTAGTCCAAGGTTCTTCTCAGTTTACTAATGTTCTGACTGCCACTGCCCTGTGTGTCAATTCAGACACATTACACCACCTTTTGTCCTACTAGAGATTGAACCCAGGGGCTTGTTTATGCTAGTCAGAAAAGGTAGAAGCCATGTATGTATATCCCTGTCCTTATTTTTGCAATCTTAAGTATCATCTTCTAAAAGGTTACTAAAGAGATGGCTCAGCAGTTGAGAGCACCTGCTGCTCTTCCAGAAGACCAGAGTACAGTTCCCAGAATTCATATTAGGCAACTTATAACTGCTTGTAATTGTAACACCAGCTCCAGGGATCTGATGCCCTTCTATGGTTTCCTCAGGTACCTGTACAACACATGGTGTGTATACCTATGTATGTACACACACACACACACACACACACACACACACACACACACGGACACACGGACACCACAGGAAGACCAACAGAGCCACCTAATGTGGATGCCTGGGGGCTCCCAGAGATGGAGTCACCAACCAAAGAGCAAGCATGGGCTGGACCTAGGCCCCCTGCACATATGTAGCAGATGTGCGGCTTGGTCTTCATGTGGGTTCCCAACAACTGGAGCTGGGACTGTCCCTGAACCTACTGCCTGCCTGTGAATCTCGTTCCCCTGAGCCTCCTTGTCTGGCCTTAGCAGGAGAGGATGCACCTAGGTCTGCAGTGACTTGATGTGCCAGGGTGGGGTGATACCCAGGGAGGGCCTCCCTATTCTCAGGGGAAAGGGGGAAGAAGTTGTGAGGGAGAAACTGGGAAATGGAGGAGTGGATATGGGGATGTAAAGTGAATAAACAAATTAATGAAAACAAAAGAAAAACAAATGATATAGAATTTGAAAACATCGCACAATAAGCAACTTACCAAAGATTCTCCAAGTGAATGGGTTAAGTGAATATTATTTATATATTCTTGCCCCTTCTCATCCAATAGATATTTACATCTAAAAGATCAAAGAAAATGAAACTCTACTAGCTGATAAATTAGTGAAGTATTAGTGAAGGCAGTCTCTATCATATAAATTAGATTAACTATCTTTTGGGGACTAGAGAGATGGCGCTTTCTGACAAGTCTGATGCCTGGGTTCAGTCTCAGGCGCTCACAGGAGAGAACAAACTCCTCCAGGCTGTACTCAAACCTCCAATTGTGCATTATGCGATGTACGCCCCCCACCCATGCAACAACAAACAAACAAATAAAACCAATCTTGTCACTGTTTTTGTCCTTTTTGTATTTGTTACTGGGGATTAAACCAAGGGCCATGAGCATGGTAAGCAGGCACTCCATCACTGAACTGTAACACCAGTTCCCAGCAGAGGCATTCTGAAGCTGGCCTCAAATGTGCTATGCAACCAACCACGACCTTGGAATTCTAACCCTTCTGCCTACATATTTCAAGTGCTAGGATTCTAAGCAGGAATAACCATAAATCACTGCAGTCTTTTAAAAATAGCTTTTTATTTGAGATAGGGTCTTTCTAAGAAATCCAGGCTGGCCTTGACTTCTTGTGCTTTGTAGCCTAGACAGCCCTTGAAATTCCCATCCTCCTATCTCACTTGTCTCCTAAGTAGCTGAGGTTAAAAGCCTCAGCTTCATTCACTGTTTCTGAGGAGCCACAAAGCACTGCTATCCAATTCCTTATCCAGCTATAATTTCAAGGCTAAAATATTGCTATTACTCATGCTAATAATATCAACTTGAGAACTTTCAATTTTCAAATAAGAGTTACTAAATTAGAAGCCAAGTATGGTGATATCCAACTGTAATTTCAGTACTTGGGAGGCTGAGACAGGAAGATTGATATGAAAAACCTGGCTACTCTGAGCTATATACATAGCCTGTGTCAAAAAAGAAAATGAAAGAAACAAAAGTGGAAAAAGGTATTAGCCAGGCATGGTGGCAAACCTGAATTATATGCACTTAGAAGATTAAACCAAGAACAGAAGTTTAGTGCCATCTTTGGCTATAGTGAAATCTTGCCAGCCTGAGCTGTAAGAGATATCCCAAAAAGAAACAAACAAAAAAGACAAGCATGGTACCACACCTCTAACATACTCACGAGGCAGAAGCTGGAGGACTGCCATAAGTTTTAAGGCTAGCCTCATCTACATAGGAATTTGCAGGCCAGTTAGGGCTACATAACAAGACCATATCTCAAACAAACAAACAAACAAACAAAAACTAAAAACAGGCAAAAGAAGCTATTAAATTAGTATCCTAATACTGAATTATTATTACTTCCTTATTTGGGTTTTTGATATAGGGTTTCTCTGTATACCCTTGGCTGTCCTGGAACTCCATAGACCAGACTGATCTTAAACTCAAAAGATCCACCTGCCCCTGCCTCCTCAGTGCTGGGATTCAAGCCATTTGTCACCACCCTGCCAGTTCTGACATTTTTTTACAAGTTCAAATGGTTAATCTTTTTAAACCAGTACTGAACACTCAAAAATCTTAGTTTTTGTTTTCTCATTTAACTTGAATGTTTCTTTTAAAATATTCTTTTCAAATTATTGTTCTAATGTTTAAAGTTGTATTACTGTATATATTAGAAGCTCACATAACTTACAGAGCTGAGTACTTTACAGAGGCAAGATGACAAAGAGACTGAGACAAGAGGGTTTCAAGATGGAGGCCAGCCTGTGAGACATATGCAATTTCAGGTCAACCCTAGCTAATGTGAGACCTTGTCTCGAATTAAAAAGCAAACAACAATATACATTATGATCATCCTTCAGGACTTCTCATGGCATCATGGGTCCATGCCAATCTCCAAAGAGTAGAAAGTATGTATTTTTGTATACTATACTAAATAAAAAATATACACTTTGATAATTTGGTTTTTAGAAAAAGAAGAATCATCTAAGTATCATATAACATACGAGCAGTGAATGTTTTGGTTACCAGAAGTCTTAGGTGGTTTTTTCCCTACAAAGTAGGTGACCCCAATTCTGTAAACTTGGTGTGAATTTCAAGCCATAGTGAAGGCAAAAATAGTTGAGGTGAAAAGTAGTTCAAATATTTCCACTGTACAATGTACTTGCCTATCACTTGTTAATTGTTCATTAACAATTAAGGATCTTACCCGGGATACCACTTAGCATGCTGTTCCCAAGGGTCTTCACTTGGCTTCCAATCCGTGAGCCCTCCCCCACAGTGAAAGCACTTCACTTTATCACCTTCACCTAAGAAAACATACAAGTAAAGCATGTGTTTCTATGTAAGTATAAGTTTTCAGAAGAATGCCCATTCTACCATTTAAGGAGTTTCTAAGTTACATAAAACCTCATGGCTTAAAAGACAACATTCACATTTCATCTAGATCTGATCTTTGTCATTTGAAGGAAAATACATACTAAATTCATCATATATTCATTCATATAATGTGCATTGTAGAATACAAAACTACAATTGTTACATTTGTTTTCTAGTGTATGTCTTTTGGACCATCACTATTAAACGTACTTCATCAAACTGAAATCTGTTTAAGTTATATTCCAAATTTTAACAATAATAAAGTTCAGCATAAATTACAAGGTAACTATCTTTAAGTACAGAGCTCTCTAACATGAAACAGACCTTTAAGATTACTATGGTATGGGCTAACGAGATGGCTCGGAGGTTAAGAGCACTGACTGCTCTTCCACAGGTTCTGAGTTCAATTCCCAGCAATCACATGGTGGCTCACAGCCATCTGTAATGGGTTCCGATGCCCCTTTCTGGTGTGTCTGAAGACAGCAACAGTGTACTCACATACATAAAATAAATAAGTAAATTAAAAAAAAAAAGATTACTGTGTTATATAACCGAAATAATTTATATTTTGAATTTGGCATTATTTAATTCTAAAATAAATGAGTCAGGCATGCTGATTAAAATATTCCTAGAAGCCATAACACTGCCGGCTTTTCTTGAGACATGCACAGGAATTGTATGAAAAGTACTCTGAAGCAATACAGGTAGCTTCCAAATATGCAGTGTATGCTTTAAAGGTAGACGTAAATTTTTGTTTGGATGGCTTTTTGAGAGATGGTATCACAATGTAGCCCAAACTGCCCTCAAAAATCACACTGATCCTTCTACCTCCGCTGATAGATTGCTGGAATTACAGGTGTGTGGTACCATACTAAGCTTGATGTCAATTTACCATGAAAGTCTCTAATGTTAACTATTTATATAGGATTGTGGTGAAGCTTAGAGAAAATCCATGTAGTAAATATTTTGAACAGAGTAGATGTTCAATGAATGGCAGCTAGTATTACTATTTAGATCCACTATCTATCAGGAATTGATACCATCTTTTCTATTTCAAATCTAATCTCCCCTACTCAAGAATGAATTACTTGAACACAGATTTCATAAAAGCATAGCCTTTTAACATAAATTCAGTAGTTAAATTAAAGATGTAACATATGGGTTCAGAGAATGATACTGATAATGAGCATCAAACTAAAGACAATGATTTTCTGTTCAGGAGTCCTATGAGATTTGGAAAGTAATTTACTGGTGAAGTTTACCTAAAGCATAAAATCCAGCTCTTGCAAGCTGCTCCTTGTTAACTGAGTATATCCATGTTCCAAAAGTAACGATCCGTGCTTCATATTCTGCCATGGCTGGATTTCTTGGAGAATTTGTTGAATTTTGGAAATTTCTATCAGAACTCATACCAGATTCACTTCGAACATTAACATTCCGGCCCAAAACATAGAAGCAATTGGGAAAGTGTCTCCTGTGTTCTGACCAGGCACGATCACAGGGTTCCCAATTCTTCAGTTTTCCACCACAACAGAAGCATTGCACTTGATCATCAACCCCTGTGTAGTAGAGGCCAGCACTAGCTAACTCTCTGGGGGTTAAATGGGCATAGTCTGGCCAGTTCTGAAATGACTTCAATCTGGCTTCTTCACTACACATGGCAGGGTTCCTCGGGTATATGGTGTCTGAAATGTCTACAACCTGTCCAGTTCTCAAGAGATAATCTGCATGAGTCTCCGACGGCCTGTCAAGAGCAAAATGATTTCTGTTTCCCACACAATTTTCAGATTTATACTGGCCATTTTGGATACCAGGATTTGTAGACTGTGCGGCACCATTTTCCAAATAAAAACCATTGATAAATTTGCAATTTGGGGAGATTCTCCTGTGCCTTCCAACAGCTGAGTCTCCATACTGCCATCTATCTACTGCCGCGTGACAACTGAAACATTGCACGGTGTCTCCTTCGCCCGTATAAAGAAACCCTGCTCTCGCCAATGTTGATGCTGCAACAGGACTGCTGCTTGGGAAGTTAGTAAATGTTTTTAATCTATTAAACTCTTCTACAAAGTCTTCATCCTTATTGGTGTCTGCAGGTACAAAAGTTCTAGAGCCTTCAAGACTGTTAAAAGTCATCTTCTCTGGAAAATAGGACTTGTCCACCTTTTCTAAAAAGAGAACATTACATTAGGAACTTCAAAACAAATATCATATGTATCTGATACTAAGCACAATTACTAAGACACATTTTAATTCTAAACACTAGAGCTGTACATTACCAAACCACTTGAGCTTTAAAGTCTGTGCTTTTGTTTGCTCTCCCTTTTCAGTGTTTGGGCTTCACATGATGCCAAACACAGGCTCTGACAGAGAACTACACCCCAGCCTATTTCTCTCACTCTGATTTATTGTAGTCTTGGGGATCCATCCCAGGGCCTTCTGCATTTTAGGCAAGTGCTCTACCAATGAGCCTCAACCTCAGTCCCAATTTGTCTTTTGATGGAGAATAGTATATAAACACACAAAGCAGAATTACTGATCTTAAGTATTCATTTTATATAAATATGGAAACTATGACACAGGAAAATTATAAATATTAAACACGTGAAGTCATTAATTAGGAAAAACATGAAAGCAGCATAAAATATGCAGATTATTAAAGACTATGCATAATTGTTATAATGAATCATTAAATATTCAAGACATCAACGTTCAATGTTTTACTATTTAAAAACAGATGGATGTTTAGAATACTAATGCATCAATTTAAAAAATATTTTTCCTTTCTAGCTTAGCAAAACAAAGGTGCTCTAGTGGATGCAATGCTCAAGAGCATATAGGAAGCACAAATGAAACTTGATGTGTTTAAAAAAAAGGACACACACCAAGTTAGGTGGATAGATCTGGGAGAAGCTGGGAAGACAGGTACTGTGATCAAAATGCAATGTATAAGATTCTCAAAGGACTAAAAAATTATTAAACAAAAAGTATTTACAATATTGGTTTCAGCATCTTAAGGATACAAAATGCTTCTCATTTTCATGTGTAGAGTC
The DNA here is from genome assembly GCA_019843965.1 of Rhynchomys soricoides. Taxonomy (NCBI): domain Eukaryota; kingdom Metazoa; phylum Chordata; class Mammalia; order Rodentia; family Muridae; genus Rhynchomys; species Rhynchomys soricoides. The sequence continues at coordinate 2,243,781 of JADRCH010007456.1, read as the reverse complement.
CACTTTTTCTGGAAGTGGACCATTCTTTATTTGTATGTACACACACACACACAAACACACTCACATACACACACACACCCACGACACATAGAGGCAAGAAACAGACACAGACAAGCCTTACATATCCAAAACTGACAGAGACTGCCTTAAGAAACATCCTAAATATTTACAGATAGTAACTGAAATTACTTTTGCTATCGACTTCTGTTGGTCAAGGAACAATCTGAATGAACGAGAATTTATCAGCCTCATTAGAGCTGCCAAATCACAACTGTGTAATGTTTAACCCAAATAACATACCAAAAGGAGCCAGCTGGGTTCTGGGAAGAGTGGCAAGATAGTTTGTCCTCCAACAGGTCTGAAAGTGCAGAACGACGCTACTTTTAATTGTACAAGGACAACAGCATAAATCAGGGTTGCTTTAGGCAAACAGAAGAGCACGGGGTCACCTTAGCTACAAAAAATGCCGGTTCTCCAGAATCTCCCACATAGCCATAATGTCCTCAGTGTGTTTGCTGAATGCAATGTAAACAAATGGCTAAAACTTAAATAATTTCACAGTAAAAATGAAAGATTCTGATGTAAAAATGAATGCGGATCTAGGTATAGTCTGAAAGGAGGACATACAAACAGTCAAATAATACATGAAAACGCATTAACATCACACCAAACAGCAAACACCAGTGGAGTAAAACTTAAAGCCACAGTGAAGTATCACCCATATCTATTATATTAGGACAGCTATTATTTGAAAGACAAAACCCATCAAATGCTGCTGAGGATGTGAACAACAAGGGACTGCAAACAGGAATGTAAGCCATTATGGAATACAAAATGGAGGCTCTTTTTGGTTTTGTGTAGATATGCATTCATATGAGTGTCTGGTATGCATTCACATGAGTGGATAACAGTTTCTATTACTCTCCACTTTGTTGAGGCAGGATCTCTCAGATGAACTCAGAGCTCACTGAGCACTTGCTCTAAGGGATTTCTTTTCTGCCTCTGCATGCACTGAGTCATCTCTCCAGACCTAAATGGAGCCTCTTCAAAGACTACACATAGATAGAGTTGGAGACATGGATCAACAGTTAAGAGGAGCTGAGTTCAAGTCCCATCATGAGTAGCCACATCCAATCACCTTCAGCTTCGGGGGATCTAATCCCCCGCTGGCCTTGGCACCTGCACTCACGTGCACACACCCACTCATACCCAGACACACAAATACACATGTTTAAAAGTAAAAAATTTCAAAAGCACATAGACAATGATGGGGCTGTCGTTCAAGTAATAGAGTACTTAACCAGCACGCTCAAGGCCCTGGCTTTAATCCTCAGCACTATACCTATAATCTCAACTCATGAGGTAGAAGTAAGAGAATCAGAATTTCAAGCTCATTCTCAGCTATATAACAAGGTTTTAGGCCAGCCTATGATCCACAATCTCAAACACAAAGCAGAGACAGCTGTAAAACAGGATCCAGCAGTCTCACCACTGGGCACACATCCAGGCTAATGAAATCAGTATGTTGAAGAGACACCTGCATTTGCACATTTATTATAGCACTGTGTGTGTGTGAAGTCAGCTTTAGGTAACTGCTGCTGAATGAACAAAGAATATGTAGTGTGTGTATAGAATAGTTAGCCTTAAAAAGATTAGAATTCTGCCACTGGCAGCAACTGAATAGAAATGAATGACATTATGTGAAGGGAAACATGTTAGGTACATATGTGGAAGCTAAAAGGTTAATCTCACAGAACAGTAGTTAAGGGAACCTGGATGAAGGGAGACTGAATGGAAATAAGATGGTCAATGGGCATAAGGGTGCTGTAGCTGAAAGAAGTAACTTACAACGTTTTCCTTTTTGTTTGGAGACAGAGTTCACTGTCTAACCCAGGCTGGCCTCATATTTACTGCCTAAGCCTCCACAGTTCTGGGATTACAGGAATGTACCACTAAGCCCTGCAGGAAAAAGAACTTTTCTTTTTTCCATGTTTTCATGTGTGGGGGTAAATACATATAGGTACAAGACTGTGCATGTGGAAGCCCAATGTTGGGAATCACCCCAAATTTTAGATGCATCTTATTCGTTGAGACAAGATCTCTAAATAAAACCTAGACTTCACTGGCATGTCATCTTGCTCTGGAGATCCCGTCTCCTTCTGGATTTAGGGGTACACCACCATGACCACCCAACATTCATTTGGGTCCTAAGAATCAAAACTCAGGTCCTCATGCTTGTATAGCATATGGTTTAGTCATTGAGCCACTGACCTAGCCCTGATTACTAAATGTTCTGTAGTAAGCTAGGAAAACTATGATTGACAATAATTAACTGACTACTTTAAAATAGTTAACAGACAAGTTTTGAATATTCTCAATGCAAAAAATAACCATGTCTGAAGAGACAATGAAAATTACTCTGATCTTATTTAACATATATTTCCCATGTAGTAAAACACCTATAACACCCATGTAGTAAAATATCCCATACACTTATATAATTACTGCTGTCAATTAAAAATATTAAGGGCTGGAGAGATGGCTCAGCAGTCAAGAATATTGGCTGCTCTTCCAGAGGACCTGGGTTCATTCAATTCTTATCACCCACATGGCAGTTCACAGTTGTTTGTAACTCCAGTTCCAGGGGATCCAATATCCTCATACAGATATACATGCAGGCAAAATACTAATGTACATGAAATACAAATAAAATGATTTATGAGGATGTTGGATGGTGGTGCACACGCCTTTAATCCCAACACTCTGGAGGCACAGGCAGGCAATTCTCCATGACAAGCCTGGACCACAGAGCAAGTTCCAGGACAGTAGGGGTTGATACACAGAGAAGCCCTATCTCGAAAAATCAAACAATAAAATAAAATAGGATAAAATAAAATGAGACTTTAGTGTCAACTAGAAGACTAAGCATTTCAAGTCTATAATATTCCTGAAGAATGGCCAACAAACTTACCTTCCCTGGGGTAATGTTTTACTTCTGGATAAAATTGAAACATAACATTAGAGGTCTAGTCTTATACGACAATGGCAGACATTTGTGAACTCAATTATTCACCCCATTCTAGATATGTGAAACTTTGTCATTCTATAGGAGTTATCTCTGTGAAGCTTCCAGGAGGAGACTTTAAGTGATCCTGGCAATCAGGAGTCTGGGTCAGAAAGACAGAGACTTCCAGGTGAGTTTAAGACCCTTGCTTAAAAAAATAAGACAACTTTCTCAGGGATTAGTCCCACGCTATTGGTTTCAGTTACACAGGTTTGGAAAACTGTATGTGACTGAATACTTCATGTACATTGAAGGGTGGAGAAGAGTTCCAGAAGGGAGTTACCAGATAAGCTAAAAGAGACAGACAAGTGACAACCAAGAGAAACCTGGGGGGCTAGAGAGAGGTAGGTAGGTAAAGGCACTTATCCCACAAAGTCTGTGGCTTGAGTTAAATCCTGACAATCAATATAACAGTAAAGGTCAGAAAACAACTCCACCAAGTTGTACTTGACCTCTAAATCACACACTTTGCCTGTGTGTGCCTCTCTCATAAATGTGCATACAATAAAACACACACACACACGGGGGTGGGGGAGGAAATCTGGGGTTGGGAGAGAAGTATAAGTCTCACAAAATGGTGAATATAGAAAAAACAGGATATATGCCTATTGGAGAAACGTAACAGAAGAGAGAAAGATCTGACATGCAATACAGCATGCTGAGATAGTTTAAGGCTTCTCTGTATCAGTGTATTCAGACTTTGTACTAACCACAAATGGAGAAAAGCAGAGGACACATGTCAAAGAAAGATTTGCCGTAAGAGGGGAGACAGACAAAAATCCTGAGGGAAATGATTGGGGGAAATAGTACTATGGAAGTCAACAATGTAACACGATGGACTAGCAAGCAGTGGTACATGCTTTTATGACAGATTTGCAAGATTTTATGATAGTGGTGTATGTTTAAAACAAACATAAATGTTGGAATTAGTTGCACATGTATTTAATCCTAGCACTTGGGAGGTGGAGTCAGGAGTTCAAGGGCAACCTCTGTTACTAGTGAGTTAAGATCAATTTGATCATACAAGATCCTGTCTCGCCCACAAAAAGTAAAATAGACACACACAGACACACTGAGACATATAGAAACAAAAACACTGCCAATTTATTAATTGCAAATAACATAAATGAGGCCAGCTTACAATCATGGCTCTAAATATTATCTGCAATGGTTTCAGCTTAAGGGAATATAACACATTAATTTAGGAAAAAGACCCAGGGACCCTTATATCCCGGTTTGTTTCAAGAGGTCTGGCTCACAACAGAACAATGTTAGTTGCTTATGTTTTAGAAGTTAATAGTATATGTTAAGTATGACATCTCATGCCTATAAGCCCAACTACTTGGGAGACTGAGGCAGTAAGCCCACAGGTTTAAGGCATGCCTGGGTTACATACCAATTTTAAAGCCAGCCTCCACTACATAAGTTTGAGGGTAGCCTGAGCTATATAAAACCCTATGTCAACCAGAAAGGAAAATCATATTTTCATAGAAAATAGTATGCTACTGGCTAACGGTGTTCCTACAACTGAAAGCCTAGAAACCTTAACAGAAGGATAAATTCGGTTTTGAGACTGGAAGAATGCTTCCCCCTGCCTCACATTGAGTTTAACAAGTGGTGTAGGCACAGAATTTAAGACACATGCTCCCAATAAAAACTCAGAAGCTAAAACAATTACATTATAAAACCACTATTGTCTTCTAAGTGAGGATATCACAAGACTTGTAAAATTATCTTTTATGACCTTTAGAGTGGGTGTGGTGTGTCACTCTTGTATCCCCACCATGCAAGAGGCTGAAGCAGGACAGTATTGTGATGCCAGTCCTGAGATACATAAGAAGTTCTAGGGCAGCCAAGGATAGATAGCAAACTTGTCTCAAATAAAACAAAAGTGGCTGGAGTTTAGCTGTAGAGCACTTGGGTAGCATGTACTTCCAGTACTTCAGTACTTCCAAAAACGGAGGAAGGAAAATGAAAATAACCTGGAGTTGAACTTGGATACCAGTTTCCCAGAATAGGTATGGGGAAACTAGCACAAGCACAAGTGCTGGATTGTGGCTGTTTAGGACTGAAGGATGGAACTGGGGAGTAAGTGTAAGTAGAAACTGGGTATTGGCAGCGACGGGGCTAAAACTTAGATCATGCTGATAGCTTTCCACATTAAACTCATGAAACAGCACATACACTTTGTGGTTTTACTTTTGTGGTACTAGAGATGAAACTCATGGTCTCATGCCTGCTAAGCAAATGCTTTACCACTGTGCTACATCCCTAGCTCCATAAATGTATACTTTAATTTTACAGCAGTTGAATTATATTTTAATGAAGTTTTTAAAATATTAAAATTGTTTAGCAATTGTTAAAAGGTCAATTTTAAGTCTAAAAAGAGCTGCCTTTATCAGATAAATTAGTTGTTTTTATTTCTTGTCTTTGGTGTGGAAACTGTGCAGTACAGTGTTTTCAGAATGACAATGAAAGGACTATGACATTTCTGTTCTAAGTGCTTGCATTTTTTCAGAGCCCAGTTAATTTCTTCTTAAACACATAAATTCTAGTGTGAAATAGCCTGAAATTCTCTCATAGTACTGAGGATCTCTGCTCTTATGTTTCCAAGTATTACCACCACCACCACCACCACCACCAATACTATCATTATTATTACTTTATTTTTGAGGGAAACAGGGAAAATAAGCAGGGAGGGGCAGCATCCTCCGGAGCCCAGGGCAGCCTTGAACTCGGGGTCCTTCGGTTATCATCTCCTACCTGCTGGGTTTAAGGATGTGTATCACACTGGGCTCCTGAGTATTTAAAAATTCTATTCATTTAGTTTGTAGGTGAGGGAGCTTGCACCACAACATGCATGTGGAAATCAGAGAACTTGCAGAAATCAGTTCCCTTCTTTCATCATGTGTGCCCAAGGGATTGAACTCAGGTCATAAGACTCCGCAGCAAAGCACATTTTGTAGCTGAGCCATCTTATCAGCCCCTATTGTTTATTTTGAGACAAGGTCTCACTATGTAGCTCTGGCTGGCCTTGAACACAGAGATCCACCAGCTTCTTCCTCCCGAGTGCCGAGAGTAAAGATGTGCACCACCATGCCTGGCTGTATTTTTATTTCTTTTCTTTTTTGTTTTATTTTTAAAAGACTGGGTTTCCATGTATAGTTCTGACTGTCCTGGACCTCACTCTGTAAAACCAGAATGGCCTTGAAATCAAGAGATTCACCTGCCTCTGCCTCTGAGTGCTGGGAATAAATACATGTACCACCACTTCCTAGCAATTCTAAATATTTTTAAAAGGTAAATTTCCCTTCCTGTTAAGGAGACTCCTTTAATATACACGTATGTTTTAGACTTATTGTACATTAGTATGCTTTTTGTTGTCTTGTGGTGCTAGGGACTGGATCTTACACATACTAGGCAAGTGATCTAAAGCTGGATTATATCTTCACCTATTTTAGGTTTTTACTCACCTTCAAAACTTAACTTTGTGTGTATACTCAGGGAAAAGGCATGTGCAATCCACAGCATGAGTACAGAGGCCAGAGAGGAGCTTTATGGAGTCATTTCTTCCTCCCACTTTTACATAGGTTCTGGGGACTGAACTTGAGTTCGGCAGGCTGGCATGGTAATGCTTTACCTGCTGAGCCATCTCACTAGTCCATTCTAAATTCTGAGACTGGATAGCTATCAGTTAGCAGACTCACCTTGACCCTGCTTTGTAGTTCAGGCAAGCTACTGGACTTGTAATCCTCCTCTTTAGCTCTCTAAGTGCTAGGATTACAGGCCTGTATTATCATTTCAAGCTTCTACAGTGCATTTATTTTATGGGGGCAAGGAGAGAGTTGAAACAAGATTTTATAATACAGCCCAGGTATGTCTAGAGCTAGTAATAAACTCACCATCCTCCTGCCTCAGCTTTTCATAAGCCGGGATTGCAGACACCTATGCCTAACACTTTTACATTCTTTTAATTAGTTCCAGCACCATAATGTTTTAGATAAAAAAATAATTCTACACAAATGAAAACCTGGTATATGTTTTTGCACAAAGACTTTGTATTCTCTTCTTTTCGTTGTGTATGTTCTACTGTGGATCATATTGGGGGCCAGTGCTCTGTCATGGAGCTATATTCGCAGACTGACTGGATGGAATTTTAGTAGTATTATACTACAAACACTATCTTAACTTTAAAAAAAAACCATGAAAATAAAAATAAAAAATAAAAAAAACAAAAATTAAGAAATTATACATAGGAGGCATGAGAGATGACTTAGCAATTAAGAGCACTGGCTGCTGTTTGAGAGGAGCTGGGTTCATCTCATAGCACCAGCACGGCAGCTCATAACTGTCTGTAACTCTAGTTCCAGGGGATCTAATGCCCTTTGATACACACATGCAAACAGAACACTCATTTACATAAAATAACAAAGATTAAAATTAACTATGTAGTATCTACCTGTCATTGATAGTTTATAGGTCATGCTCCACATACACACTTAGAACACCTAAATTTTTTTGCCAGAGCTCTTTAATATTTATGGTACAATGCACACTTTAATTACATACAAAAATTAACAATATAAGAAAGAAACAAAAGTTCCTATGATCTATTTATTATGTATGGATGCTTCTATAATAATTGTGTGCTATTTAAAACAATGAATAAACAAAATATTCAAATTTGAAGGATATTTTCTTGATATGGTCTTTGCTGGGATGGTGGTGCACACCTGTAAGCTCAGCCCTTGGGAGACAGGCAGGAAGATCTCTGTGAGTTCAAGGCCAGCCTGGTTTATATAGAGTTCTAGGATAGCCAGGGCAGCCAGAGTAGAGTAAGCCAGAGTTCACTCTGAGGGCATCATCTTAAGTTGATTATTCTGTGAAAACCCTATTTTCAAATAAGGTTTTATTTACAGCGTGACTTTGACTTTAAAAACAGCTATTAGGTGGGCATAAACCACCTGAACAATTCAAGTTCTATCTATCCACTCCTGTACCTTATACTCCAGGGCCCTTCCTAGAAGCAATCACTCTCACTAGTCTCTTATGTATTCTTCCAGAAATGTTCTAGGAATACAGAAGCATGTATAGGCATTTAAAGTCTTTAGACATCCAGTAGTAACACACACCTGTAACTCCATTTGGGAGGCAGAGGCAGGAGAATAAACCTCACAGCCAGCAGAGTAACAGAGAGTACCAGATCAGCCTGAGCTACAGAATGAGAACCTGCTTCAATAAACGTACAAGCAAATAATTAAATAAAGTGAGGTGTGGTGGCACATGCTTATAATCACAGCATGTGGGAGGTGGAGGCAGGAGGATAAGGAATTCAATCAAGAACATCTCTGGCCACAAGAGAGCCTGTATCAAAGAAAAGAATGATTTTAGTTTGACTTTTCTGAGAAACCTCTGGGTTCCTTAGTGGCATTTGCATTCCCACCCCCAGCAAATGAGGGCCCCCAATTCTCACCATTTGCTACTTTTTGTTTTGTTTTGCTAACAGCCATTCTGTAAAAGGAGGAGTAGGGGTGAAAACTGTCAAAATATATTATATGATAGTCTCAAATTAATAAAAACATTGTATCAAATAATTACTACAGAAAGAATAAAATTGGCCCAGTGTTCTGGAAAGAATCCTGGCAGTATATGTAAAAACAAAAAATGTTTGTCTTAGTCAGGGTTTCTATTCCTGCACAAACATCATGACCAAGAAGCAAGTTGGGGAGGAAAGGGTTTATTGAGCTTACACTTCCATGCTGCTGTTCATCACCAGAGGAAGTCAGGACTGGAACTCAAGTAGGTCAGGAAGCAGGAGCTGATGCAGAGGCCATGGAGGAATGTTCCTTACTGGCTTGCTTGCTTCCCCTGGCTTGCCCAGCCTGCTTTCTTCTAGAACCCAAGACTACCAGCCCACAGATGGTACCACCCACAAGGGGCCCTCCCCCCTTGATCACTAAGTGAGAAAATGCCTTACTGCTGGATCTCATGGAGGCATCTCCTCAACTGAAACTCCTTTCTCTGTGATAACTCCAGCTTGTGTCAAGTTGACACACAAAACCAGCCAGTACAAACTTTAAATATGAATACTGTCATCTTAGAAACTTTGTCTACAAATTTATCTAGAGGAAATATTAAAAATAATCTATATTAAAAATGGCCATTTGGGTTAATCCTGAGTTTCTTGGAGAAATGTCAGCTCTTAAATATTTATCTTTAATTTTTATTGAAAAAAAAAATGGCCATTTTGACTGATGTGAAATGGGATCTCAGTGCTGTTTTATTTCTATTTTCTTGATGGCTGAGGATAGTGGACACTTTTAAGTTTACTGGCTATTTATATTTCATCATTTGAGAACCATCTATTGACTTCATTAACCCAATTACTGAGTGTGTTGCACAGCTCTCTATAGCTATGCACTTCACTGCTGGACTTTGAGGTTGGGGGAAAGGACTTAGTGTGAATAATTCTGCTGGGCATAGTACTCACTCACTATTTAATGTGCACTGGTTTCAAAGTCAAAGCTATTTTTTAGTCTCAGCCTCCTGGGTGCTGCAATTACAAGTGTGAGTCAGTACACACACTCTTGTAAAGTTAACAATTTTTTACTACTATCAGCAATATCAAGAGTGAATGTCAGCTGGCTATGGTGACACACACCTTTAATCCTAGCATTCATGAAGCAGAGGCTGGTGGGCCTCTGTGAATTCAGGGCCAGCCAAAGCTACATAGTAAGACTGTCCTGAGAAAAAGAGTGACTGGGAAACCGGCAGGGTGGAGGGGGCAGTAGGAGACAAGGATGAAGCGAAACAAAGGAAAATGACATACATATGTATGAAAATATCACAACGAAACATCATATTTTACAGGAATTTAAAAATTAATAAAAATAGAATGCCCTGTACTTGCAAAATGGGTCAGTGGGTAGAGGCAATTTTCATCAAGCCTGGTGGTGTGAGTTTGATTCCTAGGACTAACATGGTAGGAGAGAACCAACTTCCAAAGGTTGTTCTCTGATCTCTAAAATTAGTGCCATGACATGTGGGTGTGCATACAGATACTCACTTTCTAAATAAATGCAATTTTAACAGGGAGGACCTTGTCTAATCTGTTTATATCTTTGTTTTTCACACCAACATTGTTTTCAAGTAGAAACAGATCTTGTATCAGTCAGTGCCTTCTTTTAATCCATCATGTTTTGTTTAATTTAGCCAACAGTGGCTTTAAAGACATGAATTCACTTATAATTCTATAAGAATGAGATGAACATGTCAACAGAAAATCAGAATCTATTCAAATAGGTACTATAAAGATATAAACTGTAAATGTATGCAAAGCTGTTAGATCTCATTTGTAATTAAAACAATTTTTAAATTCCTATACAATGTGATGGGTTTCGATGTGACATGATGCTATTTTTACCTTAATTGGCAAAGATCAGTATCACAAATCAATGTAACCCACAAACATGTAAAGGTATGGGACAACAGACAAAAACTGATACTGATATGTTACACTCAGGAAGTAAAACCAGACCATGGCTGTCTTAGTCTATTGCTATGAAGAGATACCATGACCAAGGCAACTCTTAAAAAGAAAAGCATTTAATTGGGGCTGGCTTCAGTTCAGAGATTTAGTCCATCATCATCATGGCAGAGAGCATGGCAGCATCCAGGCAGACACTGTGTTGGGGAAGGAGACTGAGAGTTCTACATCTGGACCAGCAGACAGTAGGAAGAGAGCCCCTGGGCCTGGCTTGAGCTTCTGAAACTTCAAATCCCAAACCCACAGTGACACACTTTCTCCAACAAGGCCACATGTACTTCAACAAGGCTACACCTTTTAATAGTGCCGCTCCCCATGAGTCTATGGGAGCTATTTTCATTCAAACCACCATAGTGGCTAAGTTAGCTAAGTCCTGCTAAACTGGAGGCTAGTCAGGACTACAGGAAGACCTTGTCTCAAAAAAAACAAAAACAAAAACAAACAAAACACTATAAAGTGTGCTATCATATGCCGGACCTGGGTTCAACTGTCAGCAATAGAAATAACAGAAAAGGTACATGTAAAATGCTCAAAAATGTGCTATCCATAACCATACAAAAGCTCAATATTCACGGGCGTGGTTGGCACATGCCTTTGATCTTAGAACTCGGGAGCCAGAGTCACGCAGATGTCTGAGTTCAAGGCCAGCCTGGTCTACAGAGCTAGCTTCAGGATAGCCAGGGCTATACAAAGAAACCCAGTCTCAAAACAACAACACCCTTCAAAAAAAAAAAAAAAAAAAAAACGAAGGCCGGGCAATGGTGGCACACGCCTTTAATCCCAGCACTCAGGAGGCAGAGGCATGCGGATTTCTGAGTTCAAGGCCAGCCTGCTCTACAGAGTGAGTTCCAAGACAGCCAGGGCTACACCCTGTCTCGAAAAACCAAAACCAAAAAACAAACAAAAAACAAAACCAAAAAAAAAAAAAAGAAGAAGAAGAAGAAAAGAAAAGAAAGGGAGGGAATGAGGAAGAGAGGAAGGAGAGAACTGATCCCACAAAGTATCCCTCCACTTCCACATGCACATTGTGGCACATGTCCCCCAATCTACCCACCCCTCCCCTGCAAAACATTATAAAACACACACACACATTAAAAACAACTCAAATCCTAGACTGTAGGACCAGGGTATCGTAGTCAGTGGTAGAACATTTGGCTAACATGCATGTCCATCTCCAGAAACATAGCAAACAACAAAAAGCTCAAAAATCTCAGGTTTTAGATGAATACTAAATTATACATATTGCCAGGATACTCTATTAAGTGAAAAGGCTGGGTATAACTAATTGGTACAATGTCTACTTAGCATGTGCAATGATGACGGTACAAGCTGTATAACCCAATAATGAAAGCATAAAGTGGCAATGTTATACACTGAAATTCTACTGTTGAAAGGCATTGTGACTCACAAGTATATTTCCACACTGAAGCAGGAAAACTGCTCAAGTGTGAAGTGAGGCTGGGATACACAGTGACCACAATGTGAGACCCTATCATTTAAAAAAATGTTATCTCATATTTTTGGTTGTGAGCCTAGCCTTCCACAGCTGAGCCATCCGGGGGGGAGGTGATTGGATCTAAAGTGAATAAATAAATTAATAAGGAAAGAAAGCAGGCTGAGCTCCAGGTTCCTGCCCCAACTTCTCTGTGATGGAGTACATGAAGCTGTCGATGCTCTTACTCCTCCTCCCCAAAGTGTCCCTGAGGAGTGCTATTACTGATTCACTTCCTTCTTTGTTTCCTTCCTTCACCATTTAAATTTTATCCAGCAAGCATTCTGAATTCTAATCAAAAGAATAAGCAAGTAGACTCTTAATTTGTCAGGGGGCCATTGTATAATCCTGCCCACCAGATAGAGTGTCATCTGGCTACTATCCATGTCAAAATGCTTCATCTGTGAATACATTAACCAAATTAACTGAGTATTGAGACTTTTTACTGCCAGGCTTTGGGTTTTCATTGAAGACAATTTTCATAAATTATGGGAAGAGAGAAAGATAGGTTCTTTACTTTGCTACATGAAATTTGCTGCCAATTTGCTACTGTCTAGAAGGAAAACAAAACGTAAGAGGAGAAACTGTAAATCAATGTCAATATTGTTGGTCATCAGGTTAGACAAGAGACAAAGATAAAGTGATGGACAGGTCACATTTCTGACACTTGCCAGAAAAGCAAATGCCTTTTGACCCACTGGTTAGATGGAAATAACTCAGCCACAAAACAGGTTAAAAGACCAGTTACTTTCTGATTGCTACTTTATTGGAGGGGATGGAAATATGTCTATTTTTGAGATAGGCTCTTACTCTGTAGAACAGGTTTGCCTAGAACTCACTATGTAGCTCAGGCTGGCCTTCAATGTGCCCTGCTTTAGCTTACAAAATGCTGGTATTAAAGGTCTAAGTCATATTTGCATCTATCTCATTAGTTTTCGAGTTGAAAAGTATTTTTAACTGATCTTTAATCATTCACTTATTGCCTTGTAAAAGATAATTAGGAAGATCGGGTGATGCACATCTTTAATATTAGCACTAGGCAGACTGTGGCGGGCAGATCTATGTATTTGAGGGCAGCCTGGTCTACATAGTGAGTTCTACGGCACTCCCCCAGGAGTACATAGGGAAACCCAGTTTCCAAAAAAAGAAAGAAAAAAGGAAGGAAAAGAAAAGGAGCAGCCAGGCAGTGGTGGTGCACACCTTTAATCCTAGCACTCAGGAGGCAGAGGCAGGCGGATTTCTGAGTTCGAGGCCAGCCTGGTCTACAGAGTGAGTTCCAGGACAGCCAGGGCTACACAGAGAAACCCTGTCTCGAAAAACAAAAACATAAGAAAAAGATAGAAAGAAAAGGAGCACATGATTTAAAATGCAAAGGGTTACGCCTCTTCTAGCCAAAACCAGATGTCAAATAATGTTATCTCTGTTTATTTTTCATATTATTCCCCATAGACCTTTTATAAAGGGGTAGCAGTTGAGATATAATCATACAGAAAATTAAAAGTATTGTATGTTTATAAACATTCACAAAATAAATTGTACACAATGAGCTGGGATATGTCTTGGGACAGCAGACGTCTGTGAGGGCCAGGCCAGTCAGAGGTAAAAAATGAGATGACCTCAAAATATTAAAAAAAACCCAATTCACTAAAATGCACTATGTGTTGAACAAGACAGCAGAAATCACTCCTTTCACAGATTAAGATACTAAGGCATATGAAAATAAAAATTGACCAAGGTCATAGAGAGAATTACAGGTTATCCTGATCTTCTATATTCAACTAGATAACTTATTCTGACAGTGATCAGGGTACAACACTTACAATGCCATGCTTGGTGTTCATTTAGTGGTTGATTTGGTAAATGGGTTACATTACCCACCCTAGAAATTTCTCAGACTAAATTATTATTATTATTATTCAATCCTTGGGATAGAAGCCAAGGTCCATGCACACGAGGAAAACATTCTAACAGGGCTGTACTCTTAGATCCTGGAATAAAGTACTTTTATTTTATGTTCATGCTAGGAATTGCTTTCAAGAAGTGCTGAAACAAATTATTTATTTACTTTTGAGACAGGGCCTCACATAGCCCAGGCTAGCCACATACTTGTTTTATAGCAGGAGGGAGGTCATAAACGTGAAAAAAATTAAATTAAATTTACTTTTTTAGTTATTGGTGGGGGCACTGCAAAAGTCAGGACAACTTACGGTTGCCAGCTCTCATTTCACCATGTGGGTTCGGGATTAACTCACGTGTCAGGCTTGGTGGCAAGCAATGTTTCATACTGATTTATCTCACCAGCACTGATCTTGATCCAACTGCCTCTTTCTCCCAAGTGTTGGGATTACAAATGTGCAGATTTGTGCTACTATGCCCGGCTATTTATCTGTCTATTTACTTATGTTTACATCCCAATAGCTTCCCTTCTCCTGGTCCCCCCTCACAGAGTCCCTCCCCCATCCCCTTCTTTGAGATAGTGCCACACTATGAATATAGCGCAGGTTGGCCTCAAAAGTTGTGATCCTCCTCTTTCAGTCTTATGAGTGCTGGGATGACAAGTTTGTACTACCATGGCAGGTCTTTGAAACAAATTCCTGATGGGAGCCTTCCATTTTTTTTTTCCCACTATAAAAACATTCTGCTCTTGTTGTCTATAGTAGAACATCTGGTAGGTTCATCCTGTCTAGGTTTTATTTTCATTTTTTTTTTTTTTTTTTTTTTTTTTACTTTTTTTAAAGGTAGGCTGTCATGAAAGTCTGACTTAAAACTAAGTATTCCACGCTGGCCTAGAACTCCTGCTCCTCCTGCCTTCATCTACCAAGTGCTTGTATTACACATAAGCATACCCCACCAAGCCTAGCTTTCTCTGCCTGGGTTTTAACTTATAAACAAAGAAATCTACCTCAGTAAATAAAGATAACCTAGACGTAAAATGATATATTTAATGTCCCAGAGTACCAAACACTATCTTGAAATTTTTATTTCCCTTGATACCATAAGATAGCAAATGCTTAGCTTCGGGTAAATGTTTCTTCTAATCCAGAAACTGTGGTGAAATGAAATGAGAAATCACCTTAATGTAAACAGGGGTTAGTTTTTATAGCCCGTCCTCTTTTCTTCTACCATGCTTCCTTTGATAGTAACTAAAATTTGCCAATGTACTTTTAAAATTTAGAATGTTTTGATACGTGATGTCTGATTTAATTGACAAAACACACTCATAGCTTTCAAGTATAAAATGGGCAAACTGTGGGTCTGACTGGTGGTTACTCATCAGATATATTGTGGCAAATAAAAGACAAAAAGGAAAAAAGATTCAAACCCAGGTCTTGTAACTAACAGAATTATAAAGAAATTCCTACAGATATTCTTGGCAGATTCTATTGAGGTCTATGAGAATGGGAGGCTTCCTAACCTTGCTGTGCTTGGAAACTGTTGTAAAGCAGGAAAGTCAGATGACATAGGAATGAATGTAAGGTGAGAAGCCTGTCCTGTTCACTTTGGAACAGGGTTTACTATGTACCTATGGCTGTCTATGAGTTCTAGGTCTTCCTGTCTCTGCTCATAATGAATAATGGAATTACAGTAGTGTTCCACCCTGGACTCCAAGTCAATAATAAAATGATTATAGAAATATAAAAATGTAAATTACATATGTAAGTATAGATGCGAAGTAGACCTTTTCTCCATTTAAATAGTCTTTAGTCTTAGTCAGGCATAGTAGCATATAATACCAGTACTCAAAAATCGGGAACGGGAAGACTAACCATAAATTCAAGACTAACCAAGTCTACATACAGTACGCAGTAAGTACAGCCACAGCTACAGAGTGAGACCATCTCTAACAAAAAGTCTATCTTAACCTGGCATGACTATATCAGGCCTAAATGCCAGCACTCAAGAGACCAGGAGGCTGAAATGGGAAGATTAAGAATTCAAGTCCTGCTCTTGCTCCTCTCTTGCTCTTGCCTTCCTGCTCCCTCCTCTCTCCCCATTCCCTTTGCCCCCCTCTCTCCATGTGCTCATGGCCGCCCCCTCCCTCCCTCCCTCCCTGTGCCTTTCTCTGCCTCTACTCCCCAGCCTCTTGACTGACCCCCCTTCCCATGCCCCGAATAAACTCTATTCTATGCTATAAAAAAAAAAAAGACAAAAGAACTCAAGTCCTAGCAGTGGTGGAATGCACACTTGGTTTTGTTGTGGAGTATCTTGTTTTCTCCATCTATGGTAATTAAAATTAAAATCCCAGCACTAAGAAGGTAGAGGCAGGTGGATTTCTATAAATTCTAGGACAGCCAAGGTTGTTACACAGAGAGACCCTGTCTCAAAAAGTCCCTCCTGGGCTATATAGCAGACTGTCACACCTCAAAACATACAAAGTCTAAATTCACTCAGTCCAACTGTCGGGATATGGAGTTCCCACTGCCTTCTATGATCAGTAATTGTTTTTCACCATCTATAATCTTCTTGAAAATAACTGTAAAACCAGATAGATCATGAAGCAGGTAGGGTAGGTACAGGACATCACATCTATACTCCCAACCCCACATGAGGCTGAGGGAGGAGGATCCCAAATTCAAGGCCTCCCTGAAGTATACAGTGAAAACCAGGCAGGCAAAAATACTCTCAAACACAAACATGGCATAAAAGATATTTCACTGAGTAGAACCTGCCTTAAAAGCCTGATTCCTTGAATTCAATCACCATAAAGGTGGATGAAAGGCACTAATTCTACATATATACCATGGGATATGTACCGACATGCACATGTGTGTCTCTCTCTCTCTCTCTGTCTCTCTCTCTCTGTCTGTCTCTCTCTCTCTCTCTCTCTCTCTCTCTCACACACACACACACACACACACACACACACACAAATTAGCCCAAAAAATAAGGTGAACTGAATGCATTCTTAACAAGAATGTATATGAAATCATAATAAAATCAAAATAACATGATGAAAATTATACTATAACCAAAAATACTAAAAACCCATGCTAAAATCCAGTAAAACTGACACAAACCTGGTTTTGCTACAAAACAGATGAGACCTATAACTCACGTCTGGGCTTGGACTGCTGTGTCTAGTACAATAATCAGCAACTACTTCATCAGAATTTAGAAAACACTCTTTTTTGGATTACTCTAAACACCTTAGAAGTGTTGACTTTCCCTTCAATCCAAGAAATTTCTTTGTATAACCAGAACCATCAGTTAATAGGTTTGAAATTTGTGTGCGTGTGTCTATGCCATGAGCACGAAGCTGCCCCCCAGAAGTCACAGGAAGGTGTCCTATTCCCTGGAATTGGAGTTACAGTAGGTATGAGGCACACCATGCGGTACTGGGAACCCAACTCGTCCTGTAGAAGTGCAGCAAATGCTCTTAACCAGTGAATCCTGGGTTAATTATTATTCTTATTACCAAGAACTACATATGACAGTCAATGTCTTTTTGAGAAAAGGTGTTATGTTAGATAGCTCTGTGGCCCCAAAATCACTCTGTAGACCAGGCTGCCCTCAAACTCAAGAGATCCAGCTGCCTCTGCCTCCGAAGTGCTGGGATTAAAGGCCTGTGCCACCATATGGGGCTATATGACAGTCAGTTCAGTATCTATGTGTTGATATTTACCTAGGCTTTTGAATCCTATTCTGCACCTGTTCAACACAAAACAGAACAGGCCAGCCACTGCCACTGAGACTTCCAAAAAACAGTAAGTTTAAAATTAAATGCCAGGGAGCTGGGAGTAATTTCAGCACTCAGGAGGCAGGGGCAGGAGGATCTCTGTGAGTTTAAGGCCAGCCCTACTACATAGTAAACACCAACACAGCCAGGACTACACAGAGAAGACTCTAAGCCTCAAAATGCCAACACTACTACTACTAATGTTATTATGAACTATCTACAATTAAACAAGCAAAAGCTGGGTGTGGTAGCATCCACCTGCAATCCCAGCACTCAGGACACTGAAGCCTGAGTAAGGCAAGGGGAAGGTGGAAGGTCACCCTGAAGATAGACATCAGGGTCCCATGTATCTCAAAAAAGAAAGTATGAACCATAAGTTACTAAGGTTCTATTTCCACCTTTTGGCTCTTTAAAATATAACTGATATAAGGCTTTTTTTTTTAATGGCATGGTCTCACTGTTGCTTAGCTGTTCTTAAAATCCCAGACTCAAGACATCCTTCTGCAAAAAAAACAATAAACAAACAAAACAAAAACTCTAGATCCTTCTGCTTAAGCATCCAGAATACCTATTACTACATGAACATGCCAGCCTACATTACACAGCAAGACCTTGCCACAAAAAGCAAGCAAACAAACAAACAAAAAAACAAAAAACAAAACAAAACAAAACAAAAAAACCGTAAGAGTGGGGCTCTTGGAAGAACAAACAGATCTATGAGTTCGAGGCCAGCCTGATCTACAGAGGGAGTTTCAGGACAGCTAGGGCTACACAGAGAAACCTTGTCTCAATAAAATAAAATAGTTAAAGTTTTAATTAATTTAGAATCTTTTGGTGTCAAGGAGTTCAAATCTGTACAGACAAATAGGTACAGAGTAAGGCTTACACTCTGAAAGCCTTTTTTTGACCCAGGAATTGTTCACAACACAATGCTGAATGAGAAAGAAGTACTGACTAACAGAGCCCTAGATTTCTGTCCCACCTCAAACTTTAGACATTTTCTAGAACATGCTTTTTTAATTTAAAATATCCAAAACACCCTTTTTATGTTCTGAATTAAATAGAATAAACATATTTTGTGAAAAATAAAACAAACATGGAGATGCTGGGTCTGAGTGGAAATAAAGCCAAGACCAAAAAAGGCCAATTGCATGGCATCCAATTCAGGGCATTTTCCTCTGTACATGATTATTTATTAACTTCGAGACTAATCTCTCATTTTCTAATTCTGTTTGTCTTCTCAAATGGGCATACACAATGACCTTAAACAAAGCTAACTGGTTACATAACACGATTAACAGATTACTCCAGAGATAAACTTTAAGAATTGACAGCTTATCCTAATCTTCCTGCCTCAAAATAACAAGGGCACTTAGGATTTTCATCTTTTAGTTCTCTTTTCTGAGATGAGAGCTCTCAATATGCAATCCAGGCTGTCCTGGAAAAACCTTATCTCCCTCCCCGCCTCAATTTGCTAAGTACAAAAATTGCAAGTGTGTATCACTGTATGCAGTATCTACTCATCTTTAGGCCCTACCACAACTTACTACTAGACGATTAGATCAAGCAAACCAGTGGAATCCTTATTATGTTACATTCAGAGTCTCCAATCACCACATACAGAGAAAATGCTAGAGAAATTCATGTACAAAATCAAAGTTAAGGGGGACATTTATACCAAAAGTGCTATACTGAATTAACTGGCACATTAATAGAATGCTTGCCCACTAAAATGTGTCTAACTTTTAGCCAGCATTTCTTTGTTACATTCGTTGGTTTCATTGAATGCACTAGAAAGCAATAAAATTAACTACAGGAGTTCTAGACTGGGACTGAGACACCACTCCAAAGTATGCTAACAATAAACAATTTAACTCTTTTGTTTTGTTTTGTTTTTCGAGACAGGGTTTCTCTGTGTAGCCCTGGCTGTCCTGGAACTCACTCTGTAGACCAGGCTGGCCTCGAACTCAGAAATCCACCTGCCTCTGCCTCTGCCTCCCAAGTGCTGGGCTTAAAAGTGTGCGCCACCACTGCCTGGTCCACAATTTAACTCTTGAGCAATTATCTTTTCACCTCTGAGTCTTCATTAGCCTATCTGTAAATGAGAGAACAGAACTCAGCACTGGGGATGTGTCCAGTCTTACTTTTTTCCTTTAGCTCTAGATACTGACTTCAGAGCTTTGTGTATACTATGCTGGACTGATGTACCCCCCCTAATCCCCACGAGGCTTTAAGCTCCAATCTAAAACATTTACCATTTTAAAAACTGTATAACATGTATGAGGATTGATAAGGAGGGCACAGAAAGCAAACACTTATGTACCAAACAATGCCACGAAATATAAATGTTTTATTGATTCTGATTCTGCTTGTACAGGATATGATGTAGCCCAAGCTGGCTTTGAACTTTTGACCCTCTTCCTACCAAATGCACAGGCTACAAGTGTGAGCCCTGACTCTGTTTTATTATTTTATGTGTATGGGTAGTTTGCCTGCGTGCATATATGTGTATCACATGCACGCGGTGCTCATGGAAGCCAAAAGCAGCACAGAATCTTCTGGGACTGGAGTTGCAGATGGCTGTGATGCCTTGTGGTTGCTGGGAATAGAACCCAGGTCCTCTGAAAGAGCAGCCAGGTCATTTAAACATCTGTCCAACCCAACTTTGTTTTTGAGGCAGGGTCTCACTGCATAGCCCAGGCTGACTTGAATTTACAATTCTACTGCACAGCCTCCACAGTGTTGGGATTACCAGTGAAAGCCACCACATCTAGCTTTCTTTCCCCTTCCTCTCTTCTATTAGTGTATATTCATTGTACAAAATAGGGGGTTATGTTGGTTCCACAAATTACATGATGTATTTTGATCAAATATTAACATTTTCTTTGATGTGTTCAAAAAAATTAAACTCAGAGCCCCATACATGGTAAGCAAGTATTTACTGTACTACACTGAGCTACATATACCAATACAATCGTTAATTTTAATCCAAAAAGATTCTGTCAGATTTATCTATATGTCAATTTGATATCTGAATTCTATAGTTTGCTATACTATTCGATAATCAGAAAGTTTACCATTTTCTTTAAAAATAAGGACTAACCTTTTTACCATTTCACATGAATACAGAATAGGTAAAAGCCAAAAGAGAAACATAAATACAAAAGTAATCAAGCCTGTTCTGTTAAGACAACATAAGCCATACTGGATTTTATAATAAAAATTATTGATAAATGGATGTTCATAAAAACTTATGTTAATATACATCTATGTCAGCTTTAAAACTTTTTGAAATAAAGTCAAACTTGTTTATAATAAAATATTCAAGCATATAAGGCACAGAAGAAAAGTAAAGTTTTCCATCCCTCTTCTTCAGAAGTATCCAGGGTTACAATTTTTTCTGAATCTCTTTCAAGGATCCTCGTGACCCAATCCAAGTAGATATAAGTTTATGTTTCTGTGTCTGTAGGTATAAATCTATCTGGCCTAAAATGTTTTCCATTCTTAAGTAATGGGGGAAAACAATCTCAGGCACAATCTTTACATACATGTTCAGTACACTGAAAATGGTACAGACATTGAGACAAAGTAGTATTATGCTATACAGAAATGTTAAATAGAACATACTTAGATATTTGCTAGAGGTTATATGAAGCAACAGGAGTGGGGTGGCCAGGGAGTCAGAAAATCTGAGTTCTAATCTAACTAGCATGATAACCTTAGACAAGTCATGAAACCCTGAGCCTTAGTTTCTGTTTTGTAAAACAAAAGAGTTGAGCTGAGATCCTTCCCAACTCAAAAATGGTACAACATGGTATAATTCTAAGATGGCTGGCTCTTAACAGTGTTCTCTTGAACTGACTACAAAAAAGAAAAACAAATCCTATTAAGGAGAAAATGAGAAGAATGAAGAAACACTATAGCACTTTCCAGTTTAAAAAAAGTACATTTCTGTAATTCATTCACTATCAAGGTATAGATGGGATGTCAGAAGTAGTATCATAATTTTACTTGAAGGCAAAGTAGTAGATTATTAAAATCTGATAGGTTTGTTTTTCCCAAGGCTTATGTTTTCCTTTTTGGAGATGGAGAGCCACTGCTTAGTTTCAGCAATCACCACTCCCCTCACTTAATGAAAAACGCCTCACAATTCGAGCAAACTGTGGAGTTAAAGTAATGAAACTGAAAGTCAAAGTGACATTTTTTTCTTTCAGAAATATGCTGGAGAAGTGACCAAGATGACAAAGAGAAACAAAAATGACCAGCTACTTCCTCCTCTAGAAGCTCTTTGGCCCTCATTCTTTTGGGTTCACAAGCCCTTGCCAGAAACACACCACCCTGCCTCATACAAGGCATCAGACTGGGGGGCAGGGAATTTGATCGTATTTTTTTTTTAATTATTTAACTAGATTTACCTTAGGTGTCACGAAGTTTAAGGAGGCTGACACGAAGGCTTGAAGCCAGCCACCCTACCCAGGGCTTCCAGGGGCAATCCTGGGAACCTGGACAAGGAGCCCAGTCCAGCATTCCCCGCGGGCGGGAGCGGCCTTCCCGCCCAACTAGGCAGAGCTAGCCCAAGCGGAAGGGAGGGGGGGAAGGAGAGAAGGAAAGGAGGGAGGGAAAAGGAGAAGGGGGAGAAGAAAGGAGGGGGAGGAGGAGGGACTCGGGGGGAAGAGGGAGGGGGAGGAGGAGGAGGAGGGAGGGGGAGGAGGAGGGATGGGAGAGCAGAGGAGAGGGAAGAGAGGGGAGGAGAGGGAGAGGGAGGGGAAGGGGGAGAGGGGAGCAGAAGGAGAGAAGGGGAGGGCGGGAAATCCACAAGAGCTGTACCCACCGCTCCAAGCAATCCAGTCCTAACTAACCGCCGCGGGCGACAGTTCCCGAGGGGAGGGTCCCGGAGGAGGGGCTGCCCGAGCCCGGATCAGGAAAACACAACTCTGCAGGGCGGCGGGCCCCGGCCTAGGAGAAGGAAACGGAAGTCACTATGTCTCCCTCCCTCTCTCGGCCTTCCCAGGCAGGACAGTCCCTTCGGAGAAAACTCCAAGACCGGAACCAAGTGCATCCACGTCAGGACTTTAAAAAAAAAAAAAAAAAAAAACAAAACTCAACTGATGCAGTCGGTCAGCTTCCCGGCTCTCCCAGCCACTGGCCTCAGGCCATGTCCTTCCCACCCCACCCCCGAGCTCTGCTCCCGCCCGGCAGAGCCCCTCCTTCTTTACCACTCCGCCATCTTCCAACCTACCTCTAGGGCCGAGCGGTCCTCGATTAGCGTCGCGCCCGCTCGCGGGACCGCCAAAGTTCCGCCGCCTCCCGCAGCCGGAAGGGGGCATCAAGAAAAACCCCAGTCCTCATTATGCAGCCCGACCCCCCACCCCCCACCCCCGCCTCCCCAGCTCCAAGCCAGAGCTTGACCCAGCGGCTGCACATGCGCACAGGTCACTTCGCAGTCCCCGCCCCCAACTCAAGCATTTCCTCTTTAGCATCCAGGACTTTTTTTCTCCCCCCCCAACAGCTTTTACCTGGACTCTAGGGTGAAGAGTAGGGGAATACAGGTAAGAAGATTAAAATACGAGGAGCAAAGGTCACAGTACATTGAGTTCTCACCGGATACTAGGGACTCTGCTAGATATATAACATAGTCCTCGATGTTACTTTGAAAACCATGGAAGGCAGGACACCTCTAGTAAATTCCACCCTACAGGGGAAACTGTGACCCGGAGAAAATAATTATCCCAGTATCACCCACCCGACAAAAAAGTAAACTGAGATTAGAGAATCGGTTGTTTTCAAATAGAGGAAGATGGAAGGAATGACACGAAAGGGAGACAAAAAGAGAGTGAGAGATATTGAATTTGTGAAGAACAAAGAGACAGAGGATGGAAAAGACACACGAAAAGACTGTACACAAAATCGTGATCGTGCTATATGCTTGCAGGGTTGTCAGATAAACGTATATTTAAAAGTTTCAGGACTTTCAACTCTTAATGGCTAGTGTGCTAAGATCGATTGGGTTTATTTAAAAGAAGAAGATCATGAGTACCATCTGCCTGGTTAAATAGTGCTGCCCTTGATGAAAAGGAACTTGGAAAAGAAAAAAGAAATATATTTGGTTCTTAAACTTTTGCTAATGTAATATTCCTTCTAATGCAATCTTTTTTTAAAAAAGAATATTGCATTGATTTACTGTGTGAGGTCAGAGGACAACTTGAATCCCTTCTCTCCCAGCATGTAGGTTCTAGGGAAGAACTAATGTCCTCAGGCTTGGTGGTGACACCCTTACCCACTAAGCCATCTGTGTCCCAGACCCTGGGGTGTGCTCTTATAGCTCTGAGAATTACATCTGACTTATTACAATGATAGTAATTTCAAGAAGGGCTGGGAATGTAACTCCATAGTAGATCACTTGTTGAGCACATGCATGGTTAAATTCAAACCCCACCAGTGCCAACAAAACAACTGCAAGCAAATAATGATCTCACCTCTCTTAGAGCACTCTTAAATATGTAAACGTGTAAAGCTTCATCTCTTTCTCTTTAGTCTTACCAAGCCACCTTCAAAGTTATCAACAGAAGGATCAGGAGTTCAAAGTCATCCTCAGTAGGATGTTTGAGGCCAGTCTGAGATGCAAGGGACCCTGTCTCAAAACAAAACAAAACAAAACAAAAAAACCCAAACTGTCCCAGGCTACCTTTGTTTGTCTTGATAGTGTCCACCATCACCTCATTTAAAAGAGGCTGAAGTCAATGTCTCTGTAGGAGCTGAAGAGTGTGACTCAACCTGGGATCTTCCTGGCCATTACTCAGTCTGATTTCTCTGTTCTTAGGCTTGCTCCCCCTTCCCCCAGTCTAGTTTGCATGCCGCTGAGTTAAATCTTTCCATTCTGACTTCAGGATAAGAGTAAATCTTCTTAGCCTTAATTAAGTTTGCTCTCATCCAAGACAGTGTATGATGTCTTCTAAGAGAACTTCTTACCTTGCCCTGGCTCTTACCAGTTTGCCTGCCTTCTAGTAATTTATTGAAATTAGTTCCCTTACCTGAAGATTATATTTTTTCAGTTTCTCTTATCTTTTATTCTTTAAATTTAAAGTGTTGATATAGAATATTTATTATTGTTGCTTTGGGCTTTTTGTTGTTTGTTTGTTGTTTTGTTTTTTGTTTTGTTTTTTTTTTTGAGACAGGGTCTCACTAAATAGCCCAGGCTATCTCAGAAGTCATTGTGTAGACTAGGCCAGCCTGAAACCAATGAACCTTATGTCTCAGTCTCTGCTGGGATTGCAAGCTCCAGCTATGTCACCTAGCTAGTACTGTTTGGCTTGGATTTTTTGAATCAAGACCTCATGTAACCTAGGCTGACTGCAAACTTGCTATGTAGCCAAGGATGATCTTGAATTCCTGTTCTTTTTTTTTTTTTTTTGGTTTTTCGAGACAGGGTTTCTCTGTGTAGCCCTGGCTGTCCTGCAACTCACTCTGTAGACAAGGCTGGCCTCGAACTCAGAAATCCGCCTGCCTCTGCCTCCCGAGTGCTGGGATTAAAGGTGTGCACCACCACTGCCCGGCAAATTCCTGTTCTTGCTTGAGAATTAGGAATGTTCCACCATGTCTGGTGAGACAAGGCCTTGCTGTGTAGCCTTGTCTGGCTACATATTCCAAGCTGGGCTCAAATTCATGGCAATCCTCTGCCTTAACTTCCTGAGTGCTGAGATGAGCTTAAGCCACTATACCCAACCAGCTAACCCTGTTTTTACTGTGCAACGTACATAAATTTACTCTTTAGCCATTTGGTTTTAATCATTGTAAGTAATGAAAATGAGGACATGACTACCCCACAGTATGGTTAAGGAGAAGGACTTCATTGGAGAGTTCAACCAGAAGCATCTGTAAAAGTCCAGACTGAACCAGGCCATGAGAGTGGAGAGGGGAAGATGGGAAGAGGAAGACAAGAGACAAGAGAAAAAGAGTTGAGTAGACCAGAGAGGAGTCAAGGGTCAAGAAAGGGCATGGTCAAAATGGTAGATTTATATAGGAATGAGAAGCAGGGGGAAGGGATGGGGAATGGAAGCTAAGCCCAGCCTCTGGGCAGATGTTGAGGGTGGGGGTGTGGTGGGACATGTTGGGAGGAGCCATAGGTTCTGAGTGAGACTTGTCCTGAGTTTCTTTGGGACCTGATGTGAGTACATAGTTCGGTGGCATTGAGAACATTTCCATTATTGTGTAACTATCACCACTGTCCAGTTCTAACATGTTTTCATGTAACTTCACATGAAAGTGAGTGCTTTGTTACAGTGCCCAGTGCACTACGTCACACAATATGACCACTTGGATAAATGGGCTCTCTTATGGCGTAAGCTCACTCGTGGGAAGATCTACGTCCAACTCATTTTTGGAAATCCCTTGAGTCATTTTTTACAAGTTTTAAGTTGATTCATGGGAGCACATGCCATGTCATGTATATGGAGGTCAGAGGACAGCTTGCTGGGGTTGACCCTTTTCCCCCATCCATTTGGGTTCTAGGAATCAAACTCTGCTCATCAGGCTTGTCTGCAAGCCCCTTTACCCACTGCTCCCTCTCTCTAGCTCTTTTTTGTCAAGACAGCATCTCATGACTCCCAGACAGAGCTGGAACTTTTCTTCTTTTTCTTATTATTAATGTGGGCATGTGACAGACATTCGTAAGCGCAGGCTTACTCATGCGTGTATGTATGGAGTTTAGAGAGCCTATTTCAGTAGTTTCCCCATCAGCTCCATGGGTCACATTTAGGTTAGTAGGCTTGTAAGATCAATGCTTTTACCTGCTGAGCCATCATCTTCTAAAGGCTAACCTTCACCTCCCTATCGATGGGATATCGCTGTGCACCACCATGTTCAGTTCATGCTACTCTGGGTATTGAATGCAGGGCTTTGTGCATACTAGGAAACTATGTCCAGAATATCACGGTTCTCATCAACTTCATCAGCACTTCAGCAAGCCCACCCCTCTCCTGGCATGCAGAACCTTCCTCATGGCTCTTCTCAACTCTCTTTTCACTTCATTGCCACAACAGCCAGGGTTGCATGCACATAAACCAAAATCCAGATAATCTTTTCTGTTCAGATCCCTTTTCTTGCTCTCCATTTCACAAAAAAAAAAAACATCAGATTTCTAAATACCACTAAAGGTTAGTTATGGTGCCAGCCATCATGATGATGTTGAGCAATCTTCATCTCTCACTAGTCACCAGTATTCATGTGCTTGCAAGTTTTTTTTTTTCTGCATAGATTTAGCGCTTTTGTGACTGATAGAATACAGAAGTAGTAGCATGTGACATATAAGGTGAGGTAATAAGAGGCCTGTGGTTCCTGCCTTCCTCTCTTGGATTGGTTGCTGTGGTGTAAGCCAGGCATCATTTGAGTACTCAAACAGAAGGTGAAGCCAGGTGTGATGTTCATGACTGTAACCCCAACACTCAGGAGGCCAAGGCTTATTTAAGGATTATGAATCTGAAGCCAGCCTGGTCTACATAGTAAGACAAGAGAGAAAGAGAGAGAGAGAGAGAGAGAGAGAGAGAGAGAGAGAGAGAGAGAGAGAGAAGGAGGAGGAGGAGGAGGAGGAGGAGGAGGAGGAGGAGGAGGAAGAGGAAGAGGAGGAAGAGGAGGGAGGAATAGAGAAAACAGACAGAAAAGAGAGACAGGACAGACAGAAAGGACAGACAATTGACATGTGTTTGTAGTCTAGTCCTTGGAGGTGGACATGGAAGCAGAAAGACCAGAATTTCAAGATCCGCCTTAGCTGCATAGAAATCCAACCTGGGCTACCTATCTCAAATGCCACTCAAAAGAGAGAAAAAGAGAAAGGAAAGGAAGGAGGGCAAGAGAGCATCCCAGGATCTGAACAACCCTAATGAAGAGAAAATAAGTCCTAATCCCTTCTCATCTTTTCTCTCCTTGGACCAGCTAGGGACCACACCTTCCTGACCATGTAAGACTCTTTAAGAGGATACTTCAATCAGATAACTACAATCTCTTGAGACCTGGGAGGTGTGGACTCATGATTATCCTCAATGACATAGTGAATTCAAAGCTAGCTTTAGATACAGATACAGATGAGACCCTGTCTTAAAAAAAATAAATCAATAAACTGGGCTTGGTGGCACACAGCTTTAATCCCAGCACTTGGGAGGCAGAGACAGATCTGAGATCGAGGCCAGCCTGGTCTACAAAGCAAGTTCTAGGACATCCAGGACTACACAGAGAAACCCTGTCTCAAAACCATAACCTCCTGAGAACCAAAGCTAGAACTATCCATATGAACCTCTCTCCTGAATTTGTGTGCAGTTTCTTTTTCTTTCTCCTTTCTTTTGTATGTGGGCCAGACCACTTCAGACTAGGTTTCCCAAGAGCTATGACTAATTAGAATTTTGTTGACTTGAAACCTGGGAAGATAACCTCAACTGAGAAAATGTCTCCATCATACTGGCACATAGGCAAGTCTCTACGGTATTTTCTTGATTAATGACTGATGTGGGAGGGTTTAGCCCACTGTGGGTGGTGCCACCCCTAGGCAGATAGGCCTGGGTTGTATTAAAGAAAAACAAATTAAGCAAGCCATGAGAACAATCCAGTAAGCAACATTCCATTATAGTCTCTGTTTCAGTCTTTGCCTCCAGATTCATGCCTTCAGTTCCTGGCCAGACTGCCTTCCATGAGCAGCTATAAACTGTAAGATGAAAAAAGCCCCTTTGTCCCCAAGTTGCTTTTGGTCATGGTTTTATGACATCAATAGAGAAGCAAACTAATACAGGAGCTGCCTAGCTGGTATTGGAGTTAGACAGTCACTTTGCCTGGAACTTACTGGGTATGCAAATCAGCTCCAGGGAATCTATCTATCTCTGCCTCCCCAGTGCTTGTATCATAAGCCCATGTTACCATGCCATGTCACCTCATAGGTTCTGAGTATTAAAGTCGGGTCACCATGCTTGTGAGACAAGCACTTTTCTTGAGTTTTCCTCTCTCCCAGCCTGACAATGTTGGGTTTTGGGTTTTGTCCTCAGTAGCTAAGTCTTTGAGTAATTTATTACACCTATTACTTAGCAATAGATACCAAATTTAAAAAAATCCTACGCAGGCTTCATCCCTGTCATTTCCATGTCCTCACCTCCCACCACCCTCATCTTTTCTTCCTTTATTTTCATGCCTCAGTGCCTGCTGCTCATTCTGCTTGGAACACTGACTTCTCTTAATGTCCAGCATTTCCATGGCTGGCCTTTTGCCTCTCTTGTCATGATGGCTTGGTTGTCACTGTCTCCACAAGGCCAGCAGTGACCACCATGTTTAGAACAAATAAAGCTAGACATGTAGCAATGGTCCATCAGACCCCAGGACTGTTCCCCAAAATGAAAATAAACAGATAATTCCTCCTTCCTGTGCTCTGTCTCCTTTCCCTTACTCTATATTTTCCGTTTTATTTCTTTTCTAGTTTTCTTTTTCTTTTTTTTGAGACAGGGTCTCACTACATAGTTCAGGCTGGTCTGACTTGCTGTGTAGACCAGGCTGGCCTCAAACTCACAGAGATCCCTCTGTTTCTCCACCCCTACCCCCGCCCAAGTTCTGTGATTAAAGACATGTGCCACTATGCTCAGGTCTTTTCCTTTTTAATATTTTTATATTTAACTTTCAAAATAATAGGCTTTCTTTTGACATTTTCATATGTAAAATATCATGTGCCTTGTTCATGATCCCCTGTTATTTTTTCATCCATCTCCTGCATTTTCTGATATACTCATAGTCATCTTACTATTTTCTTTTTTAAATATTTTTATTTTTAATTTTGTGTATCCATAAGTATCTGTGGGGGGGGGCAGTATATACAAATGAGCGTAGGTACCCATAGAAACCAGAAGAGAGCATCAGATCTATTGGAACTAGAGTTACAAGCAGTTGTGAGCCTCCCATGTGTGTGCTGGGAACTGAACTGAGGTCCTCTGGAACTGCAGTACATGCTCTTAACCACTGAGCCACTTCTCTAGCCATTTCTTTTGTCTGTTTTTTGATAGACTATTTTTTATTTATTATTTGACAATGTCATACACATAAACAATGCATTCTGGTTATATGCATCCACATTCTCCTCTCCTACTTCCTAATGGAACTCCTAGCTCCTCCTTTACCCCACCTTAGGCAACTTCAACATGTCCATCCCCCATTCCATGTCCTCCCAGCTATTCTCTTCTCTTGTTTTATTATTTTATGTGTATGCTAATATTTTGCTACCATACATGTCTGTGCACCATGTACATTTCTGGGGACTGCGGGGGCCAGAAGAAGGCATTGGAATCACTGGAACTGGATTTACATATGGGTTGTAAGCTGCCATGTAATGCTGGGAATCAAATCTAGGTACTTTGGAAGAGCTGTCAGTGCTCTTAACCACTGAGCACTGATATGTCCACCCCTCATCTATTTTCTTTACTATATATTTCTTCCTTCCATCCATGCTAGACTAAAACCTTCAGGAACAAAAGGATCAGGAGCAGGCATGGCCCTGCACTTCCATAACCCAGTATTTAAGAGAGCACAGCAGAAAGAGCAAGGGTTTGAGGACAACTCCACTGTGTAGTAAAAGCTTGTCTCAAATAAAGATCAAACAGTGCTTGGAGAGATGGCTCAGTGATGAGGAATGCTTTCTGGGTTTGCAGAGGCCCTCCATTAAGTTTCCAGTGACTCAAAATCATCTATAACTCCAGTTGCTGGTGATCTGATGCCATTTGCTTGAACTTTCATCAGATGGTGCACAAGCACTCTTGCAGGCTCACATACAATTAGGAAGAAATGAAGAAAGCAGAAAAAAACATTACAAAGAGCAGAGATATTTCCGTTGTTCACAGATAAGTACTCATAACAGCATTTGACATGGTATGGGTTCAGTGGGTATTTGTAAAAATGAATGAACAAGCATTTCATGACTATTTCATACCCTTGGTAAATAATGTCTTAGTTAGGGTTTCCATTGCTGTGAAGAGACACCATGACCACAGCAACTCTCATAAAGGTAAACATTTAATCGAGGCTGACTTACAGTTTCATAAGTTCAGTCCATTATCATCATAGCAAGAAACACAACAGCATCCAGGCAGGCATGATACAGGAGGAACTGAGAGTTCTATATCTTGGTCTGAAGACCGCTAGGAGAAGACTGTCTTCCAAGGCACCTAGGAGGTTTGTGGGACTGTGAAAGGCAGTCTGGTTTGTGGTAGAACTAAGGTTTGAACCCAGCAGGCCCAAAAGGTTGTCCCCAGTAAAGGACAGCCTATAACGGACAGCAGGTGTTTGCCAGGCTCCTAGAAAACAGCTCCTGACAAGTGCCTATATCTCTCCATAGGTCTGTGACATTTGGTCATGTAAAAAAGGAAACGTCCCTCAAGCCCCTCCTCAGGTAGAGGTGTGGTCACGCCTCCAAGCCCTGCCAGAGTTAGAGGCATGGTCACATAGTCTCAAGACATCTCCATGTTAATGAGACACCTAGAGGTTTAGCTATACCCCTTCCCAGTTATTATTTCAACCTCACCCCACCCCACCCCCCACCCCACCCCCCGAGGGCGCGGGGGTATGGTCTCATCCACACCACTCTACACAATGATAACACTCTGAAACTCTGGATTGTCTCTCTTCATCTGCCATGGGAAACAATGGAAATGCCTTCACGTAAAAAGCCGCGTATACCCTCCATCTGGAAGCCAGCTCAGCTTCCCAGATGCAGCAGTCATCCACCCAAGCCGATGCAGCTAGCCAGCACCCAAGCCTCCAATCCGACCCCAGGGAACCGGCTGTGTTCCCTGAGAATGGCCTACCCTCTCCCACCTCCGGGCTGTGTCTTCGAAGAGGCTTCTCACACAGCCTGAGTAGCTCAGAGGCCTGTAGGAGAGGCACGCAGTCACTTCCTGAGTGCCTCACTCAGGGGCCATGAGTGCTCAGGGCAGACATGCAGGACTTCACTCCACCCTCCACCATTTATATCCAGCAGAGATTCTCAAAGCCCACCCCCACAGTGACACACTTCCTCCAACAAGGCCACACCTACTCCAACAAGGCCACACTTCCTAACAGTGCCATTCCCTGGGCCAAGCATATTCAAACCACCCACCACACTTAGTGAATTGTCCAATGGGGATTATGATTTTATGAAACTATGATATCTAGGTTCTTTGTCCAGAGACCCATAGAAATGTTAAATTAGAAAAAAAAATCTATTGAGAGCTTACCCTTCCTTGTATAAGGATATTTAAGTTAAGGAAAATATTGGAGAAAGTTATACAAGGTACTAGACTGCAACTGATGAAAGTAAGAGTGTCCGAAGTTAGGCATCATGGCATACAACTCTAATCTTAGTATTCAGAGGGTAAAGGCAGGGGGGCCAGAAGTTCAAGGCCATTCATGAACTACATAGTAAGTTTCAGGCCAGTCTGATACATGAGACCTTAATGCTAAACAAAACAACAACAAAACAGAAAACCCTGCCAGTGGCCCTGTCTTAGGGTTTTACTGCCATGAACAGACTCCGTGACCACATCAACTCTTATAAGGACAACATTCAGTTGGGGCTGGCTTACGGATTCAGAGGTTCAATCCATTACCATCAAGGCAGGAGCACGGCAGTGTCCAGGCAGGCATGGTGCAGGAGGAGCTGAGAGTTCTACATTCTTGGTTAGAAGACAAACCAGAGAAGACTGGCTTGCAGGCTTCTAGGACAAGAATCTCTTCTTTTTTTTTTTTCACATTTCTAAAAATATTTTAATGAAAATGTCATCTTTCTCTATAGGACAAGAATCTTAAAGTCCACGCCCACAGTGACACACCTCCTCCAACAAGGCCACACCTCCTAATAGTGCCACTCCCTGAACCAAGCATATTCAAACCACCATAAGCCAACTAAATGATTTGAACAGAAATTTATTATGCTGCCACACAGTAGGAAAAAAAATGGATGGCATAAGGATTCATAGGAAATGAGGGAAAGATAAAAGTTAGAATCAAGTTCAACCAGAAGCATTTGCTGTAAATAGGAGAAAGGACACAGCTTTGGGGACTAAAGACAGGAGATAGAAAGAGAAGAACTGACAGTAGTCATGTGGTGGCAACAAAGTTTTATCAAAAGTAAAACTCGCAGTTACCTGCTGAGAGCAATCAGAATGGTTGAAACCTTTTTGCAAAAAGCTATATGATAAAGCCCAAATATAGTAGATAGAAAGCAGAACTGCTTTGAGTGAAGCCATGTGAGTGGAATGAGCACAGACTTTGCCCTTAGAACTGTTGTCTTGTGTCCTTTTACAGGAAGGGATACATACCTGCCGAAGATCCAGCTAGTATCAGTCAGAGGACCACCTTTGTGAAGATCATTCAGGGTAATCAACTGGCATCTACTTGCAGCATCTACTTTCCTGCCCTCTGGCTTCTTTCTTTCCTTTTCTTTATTTCTGTTTTGATTTTTTACTAGCTGTCACTATCTCTCTCTCTTTCTCTCTCTCTCTCTCTCTCTCTCGCTTTCTCTTTCTCTCTTTTTAAATTAGCAAACTATCGTACTGTAGTCCAGACTGGTTTGAAACTCCTGTGACTTCTCCTGTTTGAGTTTCCTGAGTTTCTGGGATTATAGGTGTGGACCAATCACACCCAGTTGTCTCCTGACTTTTGTTCTGGTATCTGCATTATTAACCTTTCCCACATTCTTTGCAACTGCAATTTCCTCTCTTTATGTAGTCATAAAATGCCCTTATCTTGTGCTGACAAAACTGCAGTCTCTCCCTAGCCCCCCCTTTCCTTCCCTGCCTCTATCTTGTAGGGGAGGGGTCATATAGTTTTGGGGTGGAGAAAGAAGCTCCTAGAGTCATCTCAAACTAAGGGAAAAGTTCACCCAGATTTCTATATACTAGACCAGTCCTATGGCTCTACTCAATATCTTCAGTGTTCAAAGAGCCAACAATATCAAAACAGACCCAAGGTCAGGGAATTGGTCCTGTGAGTCTGGATTCAGGGGAGACAAACTACTAGAGTTAAGATCCAGGAGGAGGCGGCTGGAGAGATGGCTCACCAGTTAAGAGCACTGACTGTTCTTCTGAAGATCGTGAGTTCAATTCCCAGCAACCACATGGTGCCTCACAACCATCTGTAATTGGATCTAATGTCCTCTTCTGGTGTGTCTGAAAACAGCGTACTCATATACATAAAATAAATAGATAAATAAATCTTTAAAACAAAAAGAGATCCGGGGGAAAGCTGGCTTGGGGGTCAATATGGATAATGGGGTGTATATTTAGATAGAAAGAATATGAACTAGAAGCCAAAGAGCTGAATGGATTCGCATCTTAAATGTAGTGTGTGCTAATTGAGTGTCTGCTAACTGCTAACACTTAGACACTGTGATGGTCTAAGTGTTCTTTTTGTCTGTTACTTTTTTTTTCCACTTTAAAATTTTTGCTTTTTTATGTGATTGTGATTGTGTGCCTGTGGTGTGAGTATGGGTGTTTGTGTGCAATGCTTTGGGTTTGGAGGTCAGAAGACAGCTTTCAGGAGCTGATTCTCGCCCTCCATCATCTTGGAATCTAAGAATTGGACCCAGGTTATCAGGCTTGCAAGTCAAGTGCTTTTCCTCCACTGAGCCATTTTGCTGGCCCTCAGATTCTTTTGTTTGTTTATTTGCTTGCTTGCTTGTTTGTTTTTTGGCATAAGGTTTCTCTGTGTAGCTTGACTGTCCTGGAACTCATCCTGTAGACCAGGCTGGCTTTAGACTCATAGAGTCTCTGCCTCCAGAGTGCTGGAACTAAAGGTGTGTGTGGCCGCCACCCAGCTTGGCCCTCAGAATTTTAAAAAGGGCTGAAGATATAACTTGGTGGTAAGTGGTTATCTAACACATGCAAGGGCCTCTGATCAATTCCTAGCACCTGGGGTGGGGATAGGGAGAAAAACCTGACTGTACCAGACTCAACTGGAAAGGACAGAGGAACTAAACTTCTCCCCACATAGCCCAGAGTGACTGAATCTGAATCATATCCTGGAATTCCCGAAAGAGCTTCCGGTGATTCTGACTCACCAGCAGGCTTCATAATAACTGTTCTATAAATTAAAGCTCAAATCCTTTACAGAGCCATGCGTAGATGCAGTTAGGTATATCTCCCCCAATTTAGATGTTGGATCCATGTCTCCTAATGCTTAAGAATGTGACTATATTTAGAGACAGGGCCTTTGAAGGTGTATCTAAGTTAAAGGGTGGCTGTCGTACTGGAACCTAATAATACCTGATTAATGTCCTTATAAGAGAGAGGAAACCGTTGCAAGAAATATCTATGATGCACATACACGGTGACCACGTGAGTGCCTAGGAAAGAAGGCGGCAATGTGCAAGCCAAGGACCAAGGCCTTAGAAGAAAGTGAGCTTTTTCACGCCTTGGTCTTCAACAACAACAAAAAGAAGAAGGCTTCTAGCCTTCTGACCTGAGACCAAACAAGTTTTGTATCTGGTATTTTTGTTATGGCAGCTCAAATGGACTAAAACAAAACTTTTGAGTCTGGGTAATTCTCTCAAGCCTCTGCCACTCTTTGTATCCTCCTCCCACTCAGCTCTTTTAAATATTGAATCCTCAGGAAACTCCAACTGTCAATCTCCAGGATTCTGTTTAGGGAAACGGTATTAACAAATGATGCCTCTCATAGAGGTTACATGAAGTACAGATGTGATCATCTATTGTTAAAATACTTTTCATGATATCTGTTAAAGAAAGGCTGGATAGTGATGGGTATGGTGACCACTGCAAGGGAATTTTGCAGCAGAGGAAGGAAGTTAGGTTCAGCTTCTAACATAGGAAGGAAGAATAGCAGTATGTAGCCAAGGGAAAGGCTAGGGGGTCAACAAACGGAAAACTACCAAGAGGAAACGTCAAATCTAGGGGAATTCTTGCTGGAGGCTGACCAGAGTGACGACAGAGCACAGGAGGGATTTGATCAGATACTGAGGGTGGTGGTTACTAGAGACTCAGATGCTTAGTAAAACTGGACTAACTGGATTTAGGACACAATTCACTGTCTGAGAGGAGGTAGACCCCAGTTTGACTAAGGATGGAGCCTTTGTCACTATGTAACACATAGTGAGAGCACAGTAAACACACAGTAAATGTCAGCAGCTCCACTCTAGCCATAAGTCTTTAACTGATAGTTTGTCCCATTTCTATGCCTTATTATGTTCTGACTGGTCAGCTTCAGTTCTGCTACTTCATTTACCCAATTCTTAGTTGTCCTTCAAGACGGAAGTCTTACCAAGCTGTGATGCTGCACACCTATAATCTTAGCACTTGGGAAACAGACACGGGAGTACCAAGAATTCAGAGCCACTGCCCAGCTTCATGGTGCACAGTTTTAATCACAGCACTTAGGTGACTGAAGCAGGTGGATCTCTGTGAGTTCAAGGCCAGTCTGGCTGAGTTCCAGGACAGACAGAGTTAGACAGGGAGACCCTATCTTGAAGGAAAAACCCAACAAACAAATCCAGAACCAAAAAGGTGTTTATAGCCAGCCTTGGCTGCATAGCAAGTTGGAGGCCATCCTGGGCTACATGAGACCCTATATTGAAAAATAAATTAATGCTGAAGTCTAATATAGTCTGCTTTGACCTGCGTTCTGGACTCCTCTTGTTGGCTCCACTGGACAGACATCACTGCAGGAGTAGGCTCTGGTAGATGAGTGATAAAGCGCTTTAGAAGGAACCTTACTTAAGAGCATCCTGCATGCTTGGCATTCTGGTAGGTTTGTGATCAGAACATGAATTAAAAAGAATACTCGAGGGTGCAATACAGTTTAGTTGGTAGAATGCTTGTAAATTCAGCATCATGTAAAGCAGGAATGGGCCACTGCAGCATTTATTTAGGAAGTAGAGACAAGATGAAGAGCTCAAGGGAAGCCTGGGCTACGTGAAGCCCTGTCTTATAAAACAGAACCACAAAATAAAATGAAACAATTATGGCCGAAGTTCTTTCTTTCCATTCGTCTGGAGAGATAGCTCAGCAGTTAAGAGCTTACTCTTTTTGTAGAGGACCTGAGTTTGGTTTCTAAAAATCACATAGTGGCTCACAACCATCTTAACTCCAGTACCAGGTGTTTTGACTCCCTATCCTGGCCTCTATGGGCAATGTTTGCACATGATGCCCACACATACACACAGGCAAAACACTCAGAAACAGAAAAATGTGAAAAGTGATTGCCATGTAAGCCTGATGATTTGAGTTCAATCCCTAATCTGATCCCATAATACATAGAGAGAACTGACTTCCAAAGTTGTCCTCTGACCTACACACACACACATACACACACACACACACACACACACACACACTTACTACTAAGTTTTGTTTTTTTTTTAATTTTGAAACAAGGTGTCTCTAGGTTGCCCTTGAACTTGCTATATATCCTAGACTGGCTTCCACCTTTGTGGTTCAGCCTCCCAAGCAGTTGAGAGCATGGGTGTACATCACCAGACTCGGCAGGCTTATGGTGCAGTGAGGTTTTAGGAATGCTTCTACAGCACCACAGATCTCAAAAGAATCCCTAGATTGTGCTTTGTGTTGTTCTATTTGATGTTTCCTTGAGACAGGCTGTGCTCTAACTTATGATCCTGAAGCTTCAGCTTCCCAAGTGTTAGGATTGCAGGCCTGAACCCATCACAAAGAATTTTAAATCAAAGCTGGCTTTTAGAAAATCACTATGACAGCATAATATAGTGAAAGGATTTGAGGGAAGAAATGGAAAGGAACTTAGGAAACGATTGCAGTAACCCTGGAAACGAGAAACTTCCCAGCAGAGAGAGTATCAGTGTCTAAAAGACATGCTCCCAAGCTGAGCTTGATGAAGCATACCTATAATCCCAGCACCTGGCAGTCTGTTGCAAAAGGTTAGTGAGTTTCAGGCCAGCCTGGGCTATATAGTAAGGCTCAGCTTCAAAAACAAACAAGCAAAAAGAAAACAACTCAATTATAAAATGTAAAAAAAAAGCCTAAGCAGGAGTTTCTTAAAAGTAGATCTAAGAATGGCTTAAGGCTCGGGTCTTTAATCTTAGTAATTGGGAAGCAGAGGCAGGAGGATCTCTGAGTTTGGAGTTAGCAATGTTTACATAGTGAGTTCTAGGATATACAGGGCTACATAGTAAGACCTTGGCTCAAAAACATGGCTAAAGGTATGTTGGAAAAACCCTCCTTATCATCAAGAAATGAAATCAGAGCCATAAGGAGATATCCCTTCAGACCCTTAAACATAATTGTTTTAAAAACTATCAAGGGCTAGGGCTGGAGTTTAGTTGAGTACTTGCTTGGCATGCCCAAGGTGCTAGATTTAATCTCTGGCACTTCATAAAGCTGGGCACAGTAACACATGCCAGTACTGCCAGCACTAGGGTAATGTAGGCATGGGAGTCGGGAGTTCAAGATCCTTGGCTACTTAGTGAGCTTGAGGCTCACCAAAGATACAAGAGAACCTGTCTTAAAAAAATCAAATTTAACAATGATGATGAGGATGTAGAGAAAAGAGAACCTGGGGTTTGGAGAGATGGATCAGTGGTTGAGAGCACTGACTGCTCTTCCAGAGGTCCTGAGTTCAATTCCCAGCAACCATGTGGTGACTCACAATCATCTGAAATGGGATCTGATGCCCTCTTCTGGTGTGTCTGAAGACAGCTACAGTGTACTCATATACATAAAATAAATAAATCTTTTAACAAAAACAAAAAGAAAAGAGAACCTTTGCAGGTAGTTGGAACAAATGATGGTATAAATGTTAACTAGCACGGTCATTGTACAAAATGGTATGGAGACATGGTCACATACCTGTAATGTCAGCATTTGAAAGGCTGAGGCAGAAGAATTGCTCCAAGTTTAAGATTAGCTAGTGCTGCATAATCTGCAGGATAAGATCATATCTAAAGAATGAAGAAGCATTATGAAAGTTCCTAACATGCCAGTTGTTGTGACTTTAATCCCAGCAGGCAGTTGTCTGAGTTCAAGGTTAGCCTGGTCTACACAGTGAGCTCCAGAACAGTCAGATCTATGCTGAGTTACACTGTTTCAAGAAAACAACAATATCCTGGCAGTGGTAATGCAAGCCTTTAATCCCAGCTCTCGGGAGGCAGAGGCAGGTGGATTTCTGAGTTTGAGGCCAGCCTGGTCTACAGAGTGAGTTCCAGGACAGCCAGGGCTATACAGAGAAACCCTGTCTCGAAAAACCAAATAAATAATGTGATTTTGTGACAACATGGATGGAACTGGAGATAATTGTGTTAAGTGAAATAAGCCACACAGAGAAGACAGAATTGAGCTCATACAAGTTGATAGAATGGTAGTTAGCAGAGAGTGGAGAGGGTAATGGATTGAGAGGGATAGGGAAAAATTCATCAATGGGTAATTAAGTTGCATTTGAATAGGAATAAGAACTTCTGATGTGTTGTGGTGACATGCCTTTAATTCTAGCACTCCGGATGCTAAAGTAGAAAGATCTCTGTGTGTTAGAGGGTGGCTGGAGCTGCACAGTGACACCTTGTCACAAAATAAAGCTTTTGAAAAATTTCACTAAAAAAAAAAGGGAAAATACGGGAGGCAGAGGCAGGAGGATTTCTGAGTTCGAGGTCAGCCTGGTCTACAGAGTGAGTTCCAGGACAGCCAGGGCTATACGGAGAAACTCTGTCTCAGAAAGCCAAAAAAAAAAAAAAAAAAAAAAAAAACAAAAAAACAAAAACAAAAGCAAAAACAAACAAAAAAAAAGGGAAAATAATAGAAGATATAGTTTATCATGATTTAATCACAGATACAATGTTTTTAGCTATCACTTGATGTCCAATAAGTATGCACAATTTTTGTGCTTTTATATATCAGTTAAAAATAAATTTAGCTGGGTGTTAGGATGTGCCAGTAGTCCTGACTCTCAGGATGTTGAAGCAGATGATTTTCTAGGTTCAGGAGTTCAAAGTCAACTTAGGTAACATAGCAATATCCAATTGCTGACTGAGTAAAGGACTAAGGTTGTTGGTCATTGGAAGAGTCCTTGCCTAGCATGTGTGAAGGACTGAGTTCAACCCCTAATTCTATAAAATGTAAAGATATTTTTGTGTTTATTCTGTTGAAGCAGGGTCTTACCATGCAGCCTTGCATGCAGCTTAGACTAGCCTAGTACTTGTTATGTAGACCAGCCTGGCCTCAAATCTTCAGTGATCCTCTTGCCTCACATACCTCCTAAGTGCTAAGATTACAGCGATGCTGCACTGTGCTGTGTGTGTTGGGATCCAGCTGTGGTTCTACATCCTCTGTTTCCTCCATCAGTCTTCAGGGTGTCCAGGCACTGCTGCACACCAGTCTGGAAGGATAAAGCAGAGTACAGAACAGGTAGGGTCTGCAAGATCCTGGTCAGGCTGGGAGTGAGTACAGGGGTGTATGTGTAGGAGGGGGTCTTCACCAAGGATTTTAATGAAACAGCTCTCTTAGACAATATTAGCTTGTGTACATACACTTTACTTGGGGTGACCAAGGGCAATATATAAACCTTGGAGAGTGGAAAGCAGTTTTCAGGGTAAATGAAATGTTTGGCTTGAGTTTAAAGTACTGTGAATGCTTCATTTGTACGGAGAGGAATTCCAGGAATCCCAAGTACTTGCTGGGTGGGTTCTTATCAGGAAAGAGGAAGTTGAACTTGATAGTTTGCCAAGGACTATGTGACATTCCTCAGGTAGAAGATTGGGGGCCTGGCTCCCCAGATTAAGCAGAGAAGAGGAAGCCCCATTAAGAAAAAGGAGTCCTCCATTTTGCACCAAGCTCAGAGGAGATATCTGAACATGGTAGACGGCTACCTTAAGTAGTGATGGGCCACACAGCACCACATGTGGGTTTTTGTTTCTTTTAAGATAAGGTCTCCAAGAACCCAGGGTGACATCTAATTTGAATTCAGTATGTAATCTAGGTTGAACCTCAACTCCTGATCATTCTGCCTCTATCTCCCAAG
This sequence comes from Rhynchomys soricoides, assembly GCA_019843965.1. Classification (NCBI taxonomy): domain Eukaryota; kingdom Metazoa; phylum Chordata; class Mammalia; order Rodentia; family Muridae; genus Rhynchomys; species Rhynchomys soricoides. The sequence goes on along the minus strand of JADRCH010007456.1, from coordinate 2,203,013 downwards.
GGCTGGGATTACAAGCATGTACCACCATTCCCTGCCTAATACTTTGAAATATATATTCCTACTGTAAAAATCAATCACACACAGTTGAGCACAGTTGGGCATGCTCATAATTCCAGCACTTGGGAGGTGTGCGAAGCAAGAGGATCAGAAGTTCAAGGTTCTCAACAATACATAGGACATTTGAGGATAGCCTGGGTTACATAAAACTACCTTTAAAAAAGCAAAAATAAGTTGAGCATGGTAGTACATGCTTTAATCCCAGCATTTGGAGGCAGAAGCAGGCAGAACTGTTTGTTTGAGGCCAGCTGGTCTACATACTGATTTCAAGGACAGCGAGAGCTACATAATAGAAAGACCCATTTCAAAAACACTATAATCATAATCATCATAAAAAAAACAATAATAGAAAGTTTATATAAGTCACCTTTAATTCATTTTCCATTATATTTACCCCATTGAGTTCCATCTTAGTGTAATGTGATTTTATGCTTTATAAAAAAAATGTATGGAATGAATTATGTCTTCCCCAAATTTATATGTTTTTTTTCTTTTTCTTTCTTTTTTTTTTTTTTTTTTTTTTTTTTTTTAGTTTTTCGAGACAGGGTTTCTCTGTGTAGCCCTGGCTGTCCTGGAACTCACTTTGTAGACCAGGCTGGCCTCAAACTCAGAAATCCTCCTGCCTCTGCCTCCCGAGTGCTGGGATTAAAGGTGTGCGCCACCACTGCCCGGCTGGTATTTTTATTTTTATTTTTTTATTTTTAGAGGTCTCTCTGTGTGTGTGTGTGTGAATATGTATATGCTGGTGCCCACAGAGGCCATAAAAGGGCACTGGAAGCTGGGGCATTGTGAACTGCCTCATGTGGGTGCTGAGATATGAACTCTGGTCCTCTGAGAGACCACTAAGTGCTCTTATTTTTTTGTTTTCAAGACCGGGTCTCACTGTGCAGCCCTAGCTGTCCTGGAACTCACTCTATAGACAAGGCTGGCCTCAAACTCACAGAGACATACATGCCTCTGTCTCCTGAGTGCTGGGATTAAAGCATGTACCACTACACCCAGCTTCCAGTAAATGCTCTTAACCACTGGACCATCTCCTCAGTCTTGGTTCTTGCTTTCTGAATATAAAAAAAGATTTATTTATTTTTATTATATGCATTTGAGTGTACATATGCCCAGATGTATGTCTGGGGACCACATGCATGTCTGTTACCTGTGGAGAGCAGAAGTGGGTCTTGGATCTCCTCAACTAAAGTTACTCACGGTATGTATGTGTGTGGAACCTGAGTCCTTCAAAAGAGCAGCCAGCGCTCTTAACCACTGAGCTATCACTGCTGGTCCCACCATTGTTTCTATTTGGGGGGGGGAGTGTTTATTTGGTTTATACTTCACGACACTGTTCATCATCAAAGGAAATCGAGACAGGAACTCATACAGGGCAGCAACCTGGAGGCAGGAGCTGATGCAGAGGCCATGGAGGGGCTGCTTATTCCCCGTGACTTACTTAGTCTGCTTTCTAATAGAACCAGGACCACCAGCCCCGGGGTGATCCCACCCACAATGGGCTTGGTCCTCCCACATCAGTTATTAAGAAAATGCCCTACAGGATTGCCTGCAGCCTGATATTATGAAGGCATTTTCTCAATTGAGGTTTCTTCCCTTACAGATGACTCTGGCTTGTGTCAAGTTGACTGTAAAACTCTCCAGCACAGTAGTCAGTTTTCCAGAGTCTTCCTGGGCCACAAAAAGTTCCAGCTCTTTCAGTGATGGGGACCTGTTTGAGTCCTTCTCAGTCCTGGCCCAGATCTTCTGTGCTCACTCCAACTTTCCCATTGGGCTGAGAGGTGTGGATCCTGAGGTGGACATGATATTTGAGTGGGCTCTGACCAATTAAAAATGTAAGAATAGCTGGCAGGTGGGGGTAGGAGTGGCACACACACTTGGGAAGCAGAGTCAGGATCTCTATGAGTTTGAGCCCAGTCTGGTCTACAGAGTGAGTTCCAAGACAGCCAAGACTACACAGAGAAACCCTGTCTCTATAAACAACAACAAAAACAACAACAACAACAACAACAACAGCAAAACCAAAAACCAAACCAACCAAACAAAACCACCAAAAACTAAAAAATGTAAGAATATTTAATCTTGCTTGTTTTGGACTCTGTTCTAGTGTTAAGTGAGTCCAAATGTCTAGTGGTCCTCCTGTAGCCTTTCCACACTGGACTCATTGGCTCTACAGTCTTCTAGAACCTTAGGACTAAGGGAAATTGTGTTCTCTGGGCTGTTTACATATTTTATGTATATGAGTACACTGTAGCCATCTTCAGAAATACCAGACGAGTGTATCAGAGCCCATTACAGATGGTTGTGAGCCACCATGTGGTTGCTGGGAATTGAACTCAGGACCAGTGGAAGAGCAATCAGTGCTCTTAACTGCTGAGCCATCTCTCCAACCCCCTCTATTTTTATAGACATAGTACTTCAAGAGACTTGTTCAAACAAAGAGGAAAATGGGAATAACGTGTTGTTTCAGCAATGCCATTTACTTATCTGAACTCTCCCTGAGTCTTCTGGCAAAAAAGAAAGCACAAAAGACACATAGTGACATATCAGAAATGATATTTTATAATCTATCTACTTAATTAGACTTTCCCTTAAATTTGGTGAAAACAAATGATTGGAATTCACTGGAACTGCAAACTATTTGTCACTTATTCTGTGGTGTTGATTGCAACTTACAGTTTCCAGGAGCTATACCAAGAAGTTTATTAAGTGACCAATAGTTGAATTCTTTTATTGTCTCTCTTGGAGATGGGTTAATTCATTTGATGTAGTCAGATAGTGTTGAAAAGAAGCTATTGGTAATTTGAAGCAATCTTTACCACTGTAGACTGTAAAATGAAATGCTCCCATCTTCCCTTGTGCTTTGCATATGCGTTCATTACTGCCTTGGAACTGCTCCCTTCCATTCATTAATTTATACAAATAGCGCATCATATAATCTCTTTGGCAGAATCAGTCCGACTGTTCAAAACAAATCCTGTCAACTGAGATTTGCATTTTTTATCAATCTGACTTTATTTTAATTCAAATGAAAACATATTAATATAGCCTTTGTAAGCAACTATTAGTGGCTCATTTATAAAATCTATTGTCATTCAAGTTTGCTTATTTTTAATTTAATTTTTAAAAATATTTGTTGTTCATTTTATGTGTATGGGTGTTTGGATTGCATGTCTACATACTGTGTACATGCATGCCCTGAAGGGGTCAGAAGGGGACCGGAGTCCTCTGAAATGGAGTTACAGAAAGTTACTAGTAACATATGGGTGCTGGGAATGAAAGCTGGGTCCTTTGGAAGAGCAGCCAGTACTCTTAACAGCTGAGCCATCTTTCTAACTCTAAGGTTAATGTTTAAAAGATATTTTCAGAGTCTCACTCTGCAGCCCTGGCAGGCCTGTAATTTTTTATAGAGACCAGACTGGCCTCACACTAACAGAGATTCACTGGCCCCTGCCAGGATTAAAGGCATGTGACCCATCCCTGGCCCTTTTAGATTTACTTTTGTTCGTGTGAATATGCATGCACCCACAGAAAACAGAAAAAGGGTTCAGATTCCCCAGAGACGGAGTTATAGGAGGTTGTGAGCCACAGACGTTGCGACTAAACTCAGGTCTTCTAGAAGAGTAGAGTAGTAAGTACTCTTAACTGCTTAGCCATTTTTCCAGCTCTCTCTCTCTCTCTCTCTCTCTCTCTCTCTCTCTCTCGTACAAGTACCATGTCTTATGGAGGACAACTTTCTGGAGTCAGTTCTCTTCTACTGTGTGGGGGTTCTGGGAATGGAACTCAGGTTGCCAGGTTTGGTGGCAGGCACCTTTATGTGCCTAAGCCATCTCTGCAGTTCTCATTATTGAATTCTAAGATAGATGTGGGTTAGTCTTGCCATGACATTGTTGCCTGGAACAAGGTTCTGCCACCTTCAGTATTTCTTACCCAAACTCTCTTTACTTTCCTTTGTCCCTAAGGGACTACCTGTCAGGAACAGAGAAAGATACAAGACTATGACTCGGGAAGGCTTTCTCGATATCAATACTGTTTGTTCATTATCCCTTTGATGTGTTATTGTGAAACATTTTAAACAAATGGAGAAGTTGACAGGCTGGCCTTGAACTCTTGAGCCTCCTGGCTCGTGTTTGCAGACGCTGAGATTAAGGACATTCACCACCAGGCCTGACAGTAGGTACACTTTTAACATCAATAAATTGATTTGCTCCTTTGTTTGGTTTGGTCAGAGGCTTTGCTTCTGATTCAAGTGTCATTTCAGACTCAACTTGTGGGGAAAGGGCACGGGCTCACTTGTGAAAAGGACGAAAAGGGAAACTGAATGGGGACATCACACAGGCACTGCTGGGGGTATGGCTCAGTTCTTAGAGCACTTGCCTAGCATGCACAGTGCACTGGGTTCTATGCCCAGTACCTCCTAAGATTATATACAGTGGCACGGGCTTGTCAAAGTCATTTTTAGCTAGATAGCTAGTCCAAGGCCAGCCTATGCTACACAAAACTTTCTCAAACAAATAAACACCTTGAAAACACTCTGGCTGGCCTTGAACTTTTATATAGATTCAAGGATAACTGTGAGCATTTGCTCCCCTGTTGCCACTTCCCATTTTTTTGTTTAGTTTTTTTTTGTTTTTTTGTTTTTTTGGGTTTTTTTTTTGTTTGTTTGTTTTTCAAGACAGGGCTTCTCTGTGTAGCCCCGGCTGTCCTGGAACTCACTCTGTAGACCAGGCTGTCCTCAAACTCAGAAATCCACCTGCCTCTGCCTCCCGAGTGCTGGGATTAAAGGCATGCGCCACCACTGCCCGGCCTTCTGTTTAATTTTTAAAAGATATTTATTTATTTTGCACACAAGGAGGTCAAAGAATGACTTGTTGGAGTCTATTCTCTCCTTCACTATGTGAGATTCAGTGATGTAACTCAGACTGCCTGGCATATTAGCAAACTCACATTACTTGCTCAACCAACCCGCCAGCCCCACACCCAGGTTTGTGCAGTTCGGGGATCGAAGGTATGGCCTTGTGCAGGGTAGCTGTGCACTATGCCAAGTGAGCTGCACCCCCAGATAGTTTTTTTTTTTCTTTTTGAGGTAGGGTCTCATGTAAAACAGTCTAGCCTTTCACTATGTAGCTGTGGCTGTCTTTTAACTCCTTATTCTCCTCAGTCTGTTCCCCAGTGGTAGGATTAGTGTGTGCAGTGACTGTTACTACACTTGCTAAGCCATCTATGTGGTTGTACACCTTAGAAAGTCCTTATATACCCTTTAGAAATATTAAGAATATACCTCAGACTTTAAGACTTTTGTCTTAAATAAATTAAAGTATAACGTATAAAAAAGAAAAATATAGGTTTGACTGCATTACAAATTTTTAAATTCTACATAAGAAAGGTACATAAACAAAGTAAAACGACAGGTTATGTACAACACATTAGAGACCTATGATTAGCATCCAGAAGAAGAGCTTCAAAATATAAAAATGTTAAAAGACAGACAACCCAATCAAAATCCAGCCAAGTGTATGGATAAAAGATACACAGAATGAAAGGCCTACCCTAAAATGTGTCCAGGTTTACTAGTAAGCAGAAAAATGCAAAATTCAAACAATAAACGAAAGAGAATATGTCCTCAAAAGGAGTTACAAGAATGATGAGGTGGGCCAGCAAGATGGCTCAGAGGGTAAAGGAGCTTACTGCCAAGCCTGATGATCAGAGTTTAATCCCTGGAACCCACATGGTGGAGGGAGAGAGAGAGAGACCTAACCCTCACAACTTTGTCTCTGATCTTTACACGCAGACAAACTGTGGTGTACACATACACAGATGAACACACACATGAAATAAATGGATTTTTACAAAAAGAATGATAAGCAGCTTCATTTATCATCCTCTAAACCTGAAAGAGAAGTGTGTCCATCACTGGAAAAGAAGATAACCAACATGGAATATTCATATAGGATTCTACTCAACACTGAAGGAGAGAGACTATCCACAAAACAGTACACAGTCTCCAGAACAGGAAGAAAGCAAACAGTATATTATCTAAACTATTTTCTAGGAAAATGAAAGCAAGTAGTGCATGCCTATCATCCCAGTGTTCAGCAGGTAGAAGCCTTGAAGACCAGGAAGGAGCTCAAAGTTAGTTTCAACTACAGAATAAGTTCAAGAACAGTCTGGGCTACAGGAGACCCATTCTCAAGAAAACAAAAAGGGGGAGGGGGTGACTCAGCAGTTAAGAGTACATACTGCTCTTGCAGAGGACATAGGTTTGGTTCCAGGCACTCAAAATGGGGCTGTAAGTCTAGCTCCAGAGGATTGGATGCCCTCTTCTGGTCTCCTTGCCCATGTACATCCACATACCCACACTCACACACACACACACACACACACACACACACACACACACATACAAATAACAAAATAAATATATTCAAAAATACAATAAACACAAAATACTGTTTGCCCAAAGAAGTTGAGTTAGGCCATTATATAGGTATAGATATAGATACAGATGATATAGATAAAGGATATAGATATAGAAGTATGGATATAGATATAGATATGGATATGATATAGATATAGATGATATAGAAGATATAGATATAGAATTAGAAATAGTAGATATAGATATGGATATGAATAGAGATACAGGATAGAGATATAGAGATTAGATATGGATATAAATATATAAATATAGATTAGATATAGATATAAAATTTGGAGACAGATGGATATGGATATGATATGGATATGGATATAGATTAGATATAGATATAGATATAGAAATTGATATAAGATATGGATATGGATATAAATATAGATTAGAAATGGATATGGATATAGATATAGATAGATATAGATATAGTTAAATAGATGATATAGATATAGATGAAGATATAGAAATAGATGATATAGAAATAGATGACATAGATATGGATATGGATATAGATATAGAGAGATATAGATTAGATATAAATATAGATTAGCTATGGATATGGATATAGATAAAGAAAAAAATAGATATAGATATAAATGATATATAGACATAGATAGATGATATAGATATAGACTAGATATAAATTATAGATATAGGATATCGATATGGATATAGATATAGATACAGATATAGGATATGGATATATAGGATATAGATATAGATTAGATATAGATATGGATAAAGATATAGATAGAGATATAGAAAGAGATGTAGATATAAACGATATAGATATAGATGATATAGATATACATATATGATATAGATTAGATATAGATTAGATATAGATAGATATAGATTAGATATGGATATGAATATAGATTAGATATAGATATAGATTAGATATGGATGTTGATATTAATATAGATATAAATTAGATATAGATATAGATAGATATAGATTAGATATGGATATGGATATAGATTAGATATAGATATAGATTAGATATGGATGTTGATATTAATATATATAGATTAGATATAGATATGGATATAAATATAGATTAGATATAGATTAGATATGGATATGGATATAGATATAGGAAATGACTATAGGTATGTATATGGAAATAGATTAGATATAGGATATGGATATATATATGATATAGATATATATTAGATATAGAAATGGATATTGATATAGATATAGATTAGATATGGATGTTGATATTAATATAGATATAGATTAGATATAGATATGGATATGGAGATAGGTATAGACATGGAAATGAATGTGGTTATAAATATAGATATAGATATAGTTTAGATATGGATATAAGATATGGCTATGGCATTGGATATAGATTAGATATAGATATAGGATATGGATATACATATAGGATATAGATTAGATATGGATATGGATGTGGATGTAGATATAGATTATAGATTAGATATAGATATAGATTAGATATGGATATAGATATATAGAGATATAGAAAAAGATATAGATATAGATGATATTGATATAGATTAGATATAGATTAGATATAGATCAGATATAGATTAGATATAGATATAGGATATGGATATAGATGTAAATTAGATATGGATATAGAATGGGTGCAGTTATGGATCTAGATATAAATAAATATAGATATATAGATATAGATGATATAGATATAGATAATATAGATATGGATGTGGATATAGATAGATATAGATTACATATGGATATGGATATGAATATAGATATAGATAGATATAGATGATATAGATATAAATATACATTTAGATATAGATTAGATATAGGTATAGATTAGATATAGATATGGATATGAATATGGATAAGATATAGATGTAAATTAGGTATGGATATGAATATATAGATATCGATATAGAAATAGATATAGATATAGATGTTATAGATATAGATATAGTTTAGATATAGATATAGATTAGATATGGATATAGATTATAGATATAGATTATAGATTAGATATAGATATAAATTAGATATAGACATAGATATAGATATAGATTATAGATATAGATTATAGATTAGATATGCATATGGATATGGATATAGATATAAACAGATATAGAAATAGATATAGATATATAGATTTAGATATAGATTAGATAAAGATTAGATATAGATTAGATATAAATATAGGATATGGATATGGATATAGATATAAATTAGATATGGATATAGATATGGGTACGGTTATGGATCTAGATATAGATAAATATAGATATATAGATATAGAGGATATAGATATAGATAATATAGATATGGATGTGGATAGAGATAGATATAGATTAGATATGGATATGGATATGAATATAGATATACATATAGATAGACATAGATATAGATGATATAGATTATATAGATAATATAGATATAGATATAGATATAGATTAGATATATATGTGGATATGCATATGGATGTAGATATAGATGTAAATTAGATATGGATATGGATATAGATAGATATAGATATAGATATAGATGATATAGATATAGATCAGATATAGATTAGATATAGATTAAATATAGATTAGATATAGATATAGGATATAGATATAAGATATGGATATGGATATAGATGTAAATTAGATATGGATATGGATATAGATATCGATATACATATAGATAGATTAGATATGGATACGAATATAGATATAGATATAGATTAGATATATATGGATATGCATATGGATGTAGATATAGATGTAAATTAGATATGGATATGGATATAGATATATATAGATTAGATATACATTAGATATAGATTAAATATAGATTAGATATAGATATAGGATATAGATATAAGATATGGATATAGATATAGATAGATTAGATATGGATATGGATATGAATATAGATATAGATATTGATATAGATATAGATTATATGTAGATTAGATATAGATATGTTAGGGATATGGATATAGATATAGATTCAGTTATATATAGATTAGATATAAATATAGATTAGATATTGATATGGGTATGAATATAGATATTGATATAGATAGATATATAGATGATATAGATACAGATATAGATGATATAGATATAGATTAGATATAGATATGTATTAGATATGTATATGGATATAGATATATAGAGATTAGATATGGATATAGAGATAGAGAAAGAGATAGGATATAGGATATAGATATATGTATATAGATAGATATTGATATTGACTATATGTATCTATATGGCAGTATATAGATACAGAATATCTAATAGAGCTCAGAGCTCAGACTGGGCTCAACCTCATTATGTAATAGCATGACCTTGAATTCTTGATCCTCTTGCCTCTGTACCCTAATTGCTGAATTATAGGTGTAGTCTACCTCGTCTATCTTTTTATTTGTTTGGAACAAGATCTTAAGGTATAAACCAGGCTGGCCTTGAACTTGGGATCTTCTTTCCTCAGTGTCTGTAATGCTGGTATTGCAGGTATAAATCACTACACCAACTTTATTTTATACATGTATTTAGTGATACATTATACTGATGTTTGGTAAAGTGGCATATGCCTGTAATTCTAGCACTCAGGTGGCAATGGGTTCCAGGCTAGCCAAAATTACATACCGAAACCCTGTCTTCAAATTTTACATGTGTCTAAGATTTTATATAGTAAAATATCGAGAGACATGATGAGATATAAGCTTACATCGTTAGAGTGGCAGACACAAAATCCAACAGTACAAAGCACTGATGATACAGGGAAATGTGGCAAAGCTGTGTTGGAGAGCAAGTTAGCAGTATCTAGTGATACTGAAGGTGTCCAGATTTTATGGTTCACAAAGTGCATCGCAGAGTATGACACACAGTTTCATGTGCCCAAAGAAACATGTGCAGAAATGTTTATTGCAGCATACTTTGCCCCATCGACACTAATTTCAAAACATCTCAAGGTGCCATTGGCGTCACATACTTTATCATACCAGCACACTGTGGGCAGAGGCTGAAGGTGGTCAAGGACATTCTGAGCTGGGTAGCAAGTTGGAGGCTGAACCAGGACTGTGTGCGGACCTGCCTCCTAAAACCCAAACAGCACTCTTGCCCAAAACAAAGCATTTGAAAACATTTATTTATTTATTTATTTATTTATTTATTTATGTGCTTTTTATGGCATTGACTTTTTCTATTTTTAAGTTCTAATATCTATCTATATATGTACACACACACACACACACACACACACACACACATACACGAGTCTCTTCTGCCTTGTGCTCCATCACCCCATTTTCTCCCCCTCTCCCTAGTCCTTTTACTTTCTCCCGTTAGTTCCCCTTGATAGTTTTTCTTCTTTCATATATCATATACCAGAAGCTCTCTCTCTCTCTCTCTCTGTGTGTCTCACACACAGAGATATATGATTTTATGTATCTATATAAAGTCTAGGAAGCATAAATGATACAGTATTAGGGACCAGAGGGATGGCTCATCTGTTAAGAGAGCACACTGTTCTTGTGGAGGACCTGAGTTTAGTTCCCAGCACCTACATCTGGCTATCACAACCTCCTATAACTCCAACTCCAGAGGCTCTGATGGCTTTTGGCCCCCGAGGGCACTTCCACTCCTTTGCACATACCCCCACATAGACACATTAAGGTATGCATGATTATAAATTAAGAGTAGGACGGAGAGCGATTTCTCAGTGTTTAACAGCATTTGCTGGTCTTGCAGAGGACCAGGATTTAGTTCTCTGCATCACATGGTGGTTCACAAATAATCTTAACTCCAGTTCTAGGTGATCTGTCACCCTCTTCTGACCAGGAAAACATTGGGTGTGCATACATATATGCAGAGAAACACTCACACACATAAAATAAAACAAAATGAATATACAGGTTTTTTAAAATTTTTTTTATTTTTATTTTTTATTTTTTAAATTTTTAAAAGTTTTTTTTCCTACTTTATTTACATTTCAAATGTTTTCCCCTTTCCAGATCTCCCCTTTGGAATCTCCCTATCCCCTCCCACCTCCCCTGCCTCTATTGGGGTACTCACCCACCCACTCCCCCACCCACTCTCATCTTCCCTTCTTGGCATTCTCCTATACTGGGGGATCTAATACCCTCAGGCCCAAGGGCCTCTCCTCCCCCTGATGGATAACAAAACGCTCCTCTGCCGCATATGTGGCCAGCACCATGGATCACTCCATGTGTATTCTTTGGTTGGTGGATCAGTCTCCAGGAGTATCAGGGGTTCAGGCCAGTTGCCACTGTTGCTGCCTTTCTGTAAGAATAAATCTTTTAAAATAATCTAGATACAAAAGTATTTGAAAATGGATCATAGACCTATGCAATTTGTTTAAAAAATAAACTAGATAATAAACTAACATGAGAGAAAATTTGGATGGTTCTTAGGTTTGCTGTTGACTTTTTATTTATATTCTTTTGAGTTTTATTTGTTTTTCTTTTATGTATGTGAGTGGTGTTAAGCTTACATGTCTGAGCCATGTGCATGCAATAACCACAGGGGCCTGAAGAGGGCGCTGTATCATTTTGGAACAGACTATAGTGAGCTAGCTGCTACATGGGTGTCCTGAATCGAACTCAGGCCTTCTGGAAGGGCAATTTGTGTTCTTAACTGGTGGAGCAATCTATCCAGCCCTGCTACTGACTTTTTAGATAGAAAACCATAATCCATGAAAGATCTAACTGAAGGTAAGGTGTCTGTTCTGACTGGGCCTGGTGTCACAGGGTTATAATCCCAGCTACTTAGAAGGTTGAGGCAGGAGAATCAGAATTTCAAGCCTGCTTGAGCAACATTTGGAGACCTTGTCTTGAAACAGTAAAAGAAAAGAGGGCAGTGGCATAGTTCATGACAAAGTGAGGGCGCTTGCCTAGCATGTGCAAAGCCCTGGTTCAATCCCAATGCTTCAATAAACAAAGACAAAAACCCTTCTGTAACATAAGACATGCTAGTTTAATGATATGCATACCTGATTATATATCGGTATAAGACGAGAGAGGATTCTCCCTAAAAACGTTACCAGAGGACTCAGGTTTACCTTGCATGTACCGTAAACCAGTTCATACTAGATTCATCCTTCCATTCCCTACACCTAAATATGCTGAGAATACACTTGAATAGAAACTGTCCAAACTTGATTGTTACCAGGGTAGAACACTTCTACCATCCTTGAGAGACTGGAGTGTATGTTGTCTGGTGCAGGAGTTGGGATTGTGTTCCGAAGGTTCTAGATACATTGTTTGGAGAGGGTGCTAAGTGCAGGCAGAGGAAGGAAGGTTGCCAAGGGCAATCCGACAAGGGAGGGGTGTGTGTATAACTCAAAAGCAAATGGAGGTCCCAGGGTACTAAACTGTTTCCTATGCTTGGGTCCTTCAGTTACCTATAACCCTAAGCACTGTCCTACCTTACAACGCAGCAGTCATGGTCTTCGACATTTACCCAAATGGGCTGAAAAGGATGTCCACACAAAAACTGTATCTGTATGTTTAGAGCAGTGCTTTTGTTTTCTTGTGTCTTGAACTCTTTATGTAGCTGAAAATGACTTTGGATCCCGATCCTTCTATTCCCACTGTTAAAGTGCTCAGATGAAAGGCCTGTATCACTGTACCAAGCCTTATGACGTAGTGTTTTTCATAACTTCCAAAAAAACCTGGAAGCAACCAAGATGTCCTTTAGTTGGCAAATGAATAAACAAAATCCAGACAATGGACTATTCTTAGCACTAAAATTAACTGAGCTACCAAACCATGGAAAGACATCACAGAGCTTGCAATGAACAGTATTAAGTATAAGAAGGTACTTTGAAAGGACTACATACGACATGCCTGCAACTGTGTGACTCTGTGAAAGAGGCTAAAAGAGTGTGGGAGTAAAAGATCACTTAGCCCATGATTGGTTGGTGACTGGGACAAATAGGAAGAGCATAGAAGATTTTAAAAGCTATGAAACTAGTTTGCATGACACAAATAATAATGGACTATGCCACTATTTTTTTCCACTAACATCGAATACTTGTCAAGAATGAAGCCTGAGGGAGAAATAGCAACAGTCTCCAGGATGGAGGATGACTCAGAGCTTGTCAATCAGTCATGCCTCGGACACAATTAACATCTGGTTATTCGGACTCTGTGAAGACTTGTAAAGTTTAAACTCAAGACAAGGCAGAGCCAAGCCATTTAGTGTATTAATGTCTATAAAGATTCGAGTCAATTCTAGATTTACATATTTTAAGATATACAACAAAAATAAGAGTCATCCTAATGTTATCTACCTGTGACCCCTGCCTGCCATCCTAAAGATGACTACAGTGAAGGGGAAGGGGCCAGATGACTGCAGCATGAACCGTGAGGTGCGCTTCTTTGGGGAATGTCAATTGAGGCTACCCTTGGGGAGCTCATATTCTGTGACTTTAGAGTCTATGGAATATCCATTTACACAAATTTGAACTTTGTAGTCACACAAAACTCTTTTTTAATGAATGTACATATTCTACATGAAAACAGTTTTGTATTCTGCGGAGACAGGGCAGCAACTGCCATTTCTCATCAGAACCTTGGAAGCAAAACAAACACACACAAATCCAACCAACCACCACCACCACCAACACAGCAAAAAAAAAAAAAAAGCCTGCCTCGTGCCATCTTCTTAGGAGGCAGAGGACAAGGCGTTCTGTGATTACTCAGATGACATGTGGGTCCAACGTTTGCCTATGTGGACACGTGCAAGGCCAGGACAACATGATGGAGTAAATTTCCCTACAGTCCTCTTTCTTTTAAACATTATTAATTGGATTTCTGGCCTGGAGAGATGGCCCAGTGTCTTGGGTTCTGTTACTAGTGCACACATGGTGGTTCACAACTACCTGTAAGTTCTGCAGGTACCAGGCACACATGGGTGCACACCTATATGTAACTCAGAACACTCATGCGCTTATAAGCAGCTACATACGTTTTTAACCATTAATTTGAAAGGCAGTTTTGCACATGCATACTGACAACTTTCACCTCTCTCCTCCTTATCTCCTCACTTATCTCCTCACAGAAGTTTTCTGGCTCATTCATGACTCTTCCTTTTGTGATCCACTGGGATTAACCAGGGCTTTCAGGTGTGACCTCAGATTTGAGCTATCTCTTGAAGTCTGATGGACTCCGCAGTAGGTACACAATTAAAGATGCTGGCTTCCCTTCTTCCAGGGTCTTATCAATAGCCAGTATTTCAGAGGTCAAAAGAGGGGTCCTGTGGAACCCCTCCCCTTTCCTTTACTTACTGATAAGGCTTGTCTTGTATGCACCCAGTACAAGCAACTAAGTTGACAGTCAATAACTGCAGTAGTTGCATAGGGTCTAGAGAACGGCATTTCATACCCCTTCATCTTAGCCTCCAGCTATTACAGACTCCCTGTTCCCCTTTCCACAATGCTCCTTGGGTCTTACAAGGGATGGTATGTCGTCTTTAGAGCTATGCCCACAACAAGCCTATTTCTTTATTGGTGATAGTAATGACAGCAGAAGTCTTCGATCTTATTTTTCAGGTAACTGGCTCTTAGTTCTTAGTGTCTCTATGTTGTTCTAGAAATTGATTTGCTTTCTCCAACCACCACATCTTGTCAAGAGAGAGAAATAGAAGGAATTAGTGGTAAGTTGACAACTTTGGCCTTTGCATTCTGATGATTTCAGTTTGGTTATTTTGTTCTTTCTGGAGGAGAGGTTCCCTTTTCTCAATCAACCCCTCTGATTTTCTTAAAAGATTTTAGGCTGGAGTGTAGCTGAGTGGTAGAGTCTTGTGCTTAGCATATGAAAACCCTGGCATTCCGTTCTCAGCACCAAAAGAAAAACGTTGAGAAGAGATTTTTTTCTGTGTGAGGGAAAAAGCTCTTAAAAAGTGGTTGAGCGTTACCAATGGTTACAGCCACGTCTCTGTCTAGATAGAGCAGCCTAAATCAATATTTCCTCTTCAGGATGCTGTCTGAACAAGGCCTATTCCTGTTTGGGTATGTCACATGTTACAAGACATTAAGAAAAATTAAGGCTAACATTCACAACGTCAATAACCCACAGGAAACCTGTGGATTGCTTAAAAATAAAATAACCTGTTGGAAGCCTGAAAAAATAATATGCCAACGTTAAAAAAAAATACTAGGCACTTGGGAAATTAAATATGCAGCTTAGTTAGATGCAGAGTCAAAGAAGCTATTGTAAAAAGGAAAAAGATGTCTTTCAAAAACGGAACTAGAGTTTCTGATGAGGAGAGTTGGAGATTAGAAAACTGTGGCAGCTCGGATACTAGGAAAATTGCACGAACTCAGAAGGAATGATGACTTCTTTGCTAAGGACTAGAATTCTCCTTTCTGAAACATATCTGAGAAAAATGCCAGCTATAGAATCAGGAAGATTAGAGAGATGAAAAGGGAGATTTGATGTGCGGCCAGGGGCTGAGAGGTGGGGCTTTCGGGTTGCTGCTGGCTTAAGTGAAAGGGCTGAGATAAAGCTTTGTGAGAAGTGACTGAATAAAAACGTCGTCTTTTTCCTCCTCTCACAGCCTATACTTTCTCCTATTGATCTCATTCTCCCTTCGGCCCTTTCCTAAATCAGCTTAGTTTTTGCATCTCTACCGTGAATGTCTTCCTGCTTCCTGACCTTATTGTTGTTTCTGAATTATGATGCCTAGAGTCAGAAGGCTTTAAGTTGGGCTTACTGTTCAGACAGGGGAGTCCTCACTCAGAAGCAGTCCTGTGACATTTCTGCAACGTTGTATCGGGGACCAGGTGTAGGGGAGGGACAAATAGTTGCGTTCTTGTACTTTGCCCCTCTCTGGTGCTTGCCCCTCTCTGGTGGTGACCAACTAGGCCACGTTTGCTTAGAAGGGTTTATTTGTGGGAGGCTGCCACCTGGTGGTCAGACATGGAAGGTGCAGAAGAATTCATAGGGGTCTCCTACCTTTATCATTTACTGACTAATGTGAGCTATTTGCTTAAAGGAATTAACTCACTTAAAAGTCACAACATTTAACTGCACCCTGGCACACACCTATAATCCAAGCACCCAGGGAGCTGAAACAGGAGGATTGCTTAGAGTTCAAGGGAAACTTGAGCTAGAATATGACACCTTTACTTTAAAAAAAAAAAATGGAGGAGGCTGGAAGTACAGGTCACCTGGTAGAATGCTTGCCAATCATGCATAAAGCCTTCGGTTCAATACCCAGTACTGCAGAAACCAGTGTGACGACGTACACCTATAATCCCAGCGCTTGGAAGGTAGAGGCAGGATCCGCAGAGTTCAAGGTCATCCTTGGCTACTTCAAGACTAGCCTGGGCTATATGAGACTGTTGTGCCAGGGAAATGTTAGTAATCTTGAAAAACACATACAAGAGCTGATCTGATGCAACTGTCAGCAGGGTCTTTCTTCTATTCGAGCTAACTCCGCCTCCCCAACCCCACCCCCCCCCCCCCACACCCCCCCCCCCCCCCCGCTGTCACATAGGATGATTTTGGTGGTGGGGGAGCCCTGAATGTCTATTGTGGCAAGGCGCTGGGAGTCATATCATAAACTTAACTTCTGCTCCCCTCTGTAATGGTGGTCGTTAGACAGGAGGTGGGCTTGTAACCTGGGGTATAGTTTTGTTGGGGGAATAAACTAGAGACACTGGTCTTGTTGAGGGTGTAACCTAGAAACGCTGGTCTTGTTGGGGATTAGCCTAGAGACCGGAGCTAGGCTCAGGTTTTGTTGGGAGGCAACTTGGAAACTAATGCTAGGTACCAGCCTGTTAGTTTACCAGAGTTCTAACTTAGATTCTCTAAAATGGAGTCTGAATTTAAAAGATTTGCCATCTGAGACCATGCCTCAGAAAACCAAAAAATAAAAATAATACCAAACAAAAAAATCCAACAAAAAAGAAATTAAAAGAAATAAACCTATCTCATAGCAATCGTAGTGGCTGAGGCCTGTCATGCCAATACTTGGGAGGCAGAAACAGAAGCCCTGAGATCCAAGCTAGCCCAGACAGCAGAGCGATAGATACTCTTATCTCCAAAACTAAACCAACCCTCCCCCCAAACTGTCTTACCGTGGGTATCACTGTCACTTGATACATGAATGATTTATATTAAACTGTTAAGATAATTAAAGTTATTAGTATATAGCTCAGTCGCTAGAATGCTTGCCTAACATGCTTAAAGTCCTGGGTTTGAGCCTCAGTACCATGTAAGCTGAGAGTGGTAGCACATACCTGGAAGCCTGAAATTTAAGGGGCTGAAGTAGGAAGATCCCCTCGAGTTTGAGACCAGCCTTGGCTACCAGAGAGAGTTTTAGGACAGCCTGGGCTACCGAGTGAGCTTTTTGTCCCCAAACCTGACTGATGAGTTAATTAATGCAGTCGTTAGATGTTAAATACCCAGCACAAAAGCAGGAAGTTATATCACCTACCCTGTTCATTTGCTGCAACTTTAGATTGTCCCACCTAGACCCGTTCTCAAGATAAAAAATACTGTGCTCCAGGTAGTGAGGTGGTTCAGTGGGTAACATTCGAGTTGCATGGCCTGACTCTCATCTCTAGAACCCACAAGAAGGATGAAAGGAGAAAACAGCACAAAGTCCTTCTCAGACCTCCACTTGCATACTCTGGCACACTTGCCCAACCCACATCACGTGCATACGTGCATACATAATAATAATTAATTAAAAACCAACTGGGCCTGGTAGGGCATGCGTATAGTCCCAGAGCTCAGGAGGCACAGGTAGGTGGATCTCAGTGAGTTTGAGGTCAGCTTCATCTACATCTATATAGTGAGTTCTGTATATGCATGTTCAGGATTCTGGCAAGGAAGACTATGAGACTGGTGACAGCGACAGGCTGGCTGGTATTTTGTTTGATAACTTCAGTGAAGAACCGATGATACACAGCATGGAACTCAGAGAAGCCATGTTGGAGGAATTATTGCACAGCAGAAGCAGCAATGAAGTAGAAAATGCTGGCTTTACGTCCGATATGGTTTGTTTATAGAGAGAACATAAATAAATGAGCATCTTCCATTGGAGAGAGGTGCCAGAGAAGTGGTACCCTTTATTTAGGGTTATATGAAGATGAAAGGGTGCGAGAAGAACCATCACCAGTCAAAATGATGTCTAAAAAGAAGAGGTAGGAGTTGGGAACCACCAGCGTAGAGGTTGTAGTTGCATTGCTGTGATTAACTTGCCTTGGTGGGAATGATGGAACTTGGAAGGTGGGGGAGAACCTTTAAAAGGCTGAAAGGTAAAAGCTTTTACAGCCTTGAAATGAGAATGTTTGCCATCAGCAGTAAGCTACACTTTGAAGCTTGACAATTAAAAAATGTGTGTGTACATGCTAGAGGTATTACTATATGCCTCGGTATGTGGAGCTAGGGATTCATCCCAAGGCTTAATACCAGTTAGGCAAGATCCAGGAGGAAGTGCAACAAGCATTTCTTTGTCTTGTTTTGTTTTGTTTGACAGCCTTTGGACCAATAGGGAATAAACATGAGCTCGATAGTAGCCAACCATCCACTCTCACTATGGGGAAGTTCCAGGCTGCCAGCACTGGAGGACACTTCCATAAAGACAGCAGAAGCAGCCACTGCCCTATTCCCAGCCCATTCTGAGGATCCACTAGTTTGCTAGGATCCTCTATTTTGTGGCACATGGTATGTCAGTGGACATGGGCACTCATACTTATTAGGGCAGTATGGAAGCCTCCCTCACCATCCACAAGGCCAGAGCACCCACAAGGTACATCCTTAGCCCTGCTCAGCATTTCTTTGGATGGCAACTCTGATCCTTTTTGTAAGTTTGTTGTTTTCTCTATACCCTCTGTCTCTCATTTTCCTACATGGAAGTGTGTGTGTGTGTGTGTGTGTGTGTGTGTGTTTGCTGGGAATAGAACTCAATGCTTTGCACATGCTAGGCAAGTGTTCAGTTAGGGGGTTTTTTGGTGGTGGTTGTTGTTTTGTTTTGTCAGCTTTGCAGGAGTCATCTGGGAAGAGGGAGCCTCAGTTGAGAAAATGCCTCCATCAGATTGGCCTGCAGACAAGTGCATGAATTTTCATGAATGATGTTTGGTGTGGAAGGGCCCATTCTCCTATGAGTATTACCATCACTGGAGAGTGGGCCCAGATTGTATAAGAAAACCAACTGAGGGACTGAGGAACTTCTGGGGGAAGGAGCCTTCCGGTTTCCATCTGTGGTGGGAGACCTCTGCCTGGGCCACCAGGGTTACATACCCAAATAGCGCTGGGAGAAAGCTAGCCTCCCAGGAGTGTGGAAAAGTCCTTGAGAGGGGGTAGGAGGACTAACACTACTCAGTGGGACTCGCCTGGAATCCTTAGGACACAGGGACTGAGGAACAGCCAGGAGAAAGGAGCCTTCCGGTTTCCATCTGTGGCTGGAGACCTCTGCCTGGGCCACCAGGGCTCCATAGCCAAATGGCCCTGGGAGAAAGCTAGACTCCCAGGAGGGTGGGCAAGCCTGTCTGCTCAGAGGAACCCACCTGGAATACCCAGGACACAGGGACTGAGGAGCGGTCTTCTGGATTATTTTGGTGGCCTGGGAGCGAATCCTGTGGCACAGGGTTCCATACTCAAATAGTGCCAGGAGAGAGCTGGTATACCAGGAGTGCCAACACACCTTCAAGCACAGGCAAGACCAACACTTCTGTTAAAATTCACTAGATCAAGAGGGATCCTTGCAGAGCCATCAGGACACAAGAACCAAGGAACAGCTGGGGACAAGATCCTTCTGGTTTCTGTCTGCACCTCAGAGCTGACCCTGTACCACAGCTCTCCAAACCCAAATTTCTCTCAGACAGAACTTGTCTTCAAGGAATATTGACACCAAGGCTTGCAGGAGGGACAAGCCACAGTCAGAGAGAGAAAGACCAGCTAACACCAGAGATAACCAGATGGTGAAAGGCAAGGGCAAGAACACTAGGAACAGAAACCAAGACTACTTGGCTTCATCAGAACCCAGCTCTCCCACCACAGCCAACCCTGGATACCCAAACACAACAGAAAAGGAAGACTCAGACTTAAAATCACTTATCAAGAGGATGATAGAAGATTTTAAGAAGGAAATAAATAACTCCCTTAAAGAAATGCAAGAGAGCACAGGTAAACAACTAGAAGCCCTTAAAGAGGAAACACAAAAATCCCTTAAAGAATTACAGGAAAACACAACCAATCGTGCAGAATTACAGGAAAACACAATCAAACAGACAAAGGAAATGAACAAAACCATTTAGGAACTAAAAATTATAAATAGAAACAATAAAGAAATCACAAAGGGAGACAACACTGGAGTTAGAAAACCTAGGAAAGAGATCAGGAGTCATAGATGCAAGCATCACCAACAGAATACAAGAGATAGAAGAGAGACTCTCAGATACAGAAGACACCATAGAAAACATTGACACAACAGTCAAAGAAAACACAAAATGCAAAAAGCTCCTAACCCAAAACACCCAGGATATCCAGGATACAATGAGAAAACAGAACCTGAGGATAATAGGTATAGAAGAGAGTGAAGATTTCCAACTTAAAGGACCAGTAAATATCTTCAACAAAATTATAGAAGAAAACTTCCCAAACCTAAAGAAAGAGATTAACATAAATATACAAGAAGCCTACAGAACTCCAAATAGATTGGACGAGAAAAGAAATTCCTCCCATCACATTATAGTCAAAACACCAAATAAACAAAATATTCTATGAATAATCCAAATTTGCACAATATGTTTCCACAAACCTAGCCTTACAAGAATAATAGATGGAAAACGCCAACTCAAGGAGGGAAACTACATCCAAGAAAAAGCAAGAAAGTAATCTTTCAACAAACTCAAAAGAAGATAGCCACACAAACATAAAAACAACATCGAAAATAACAGGAAACAACAATCACTATTCTTTAATATCTCTTAACATCGATGGACTCAATTCTCCAATAAAAAGACAGACTGACAGACTGGATCCATAAACAAGACCCAGCATTTTTCTGCATCCAGGAAATGCACCTCTGTGTTAAAGACAAACACAACCTCAGAGTAAAGAGCTGGAAAACAATTCTCCAGGGAAATGGTCCCAAGAAACAGGCAAGAGTAGCCATTCTAATATTGGATAAAATCGGCTTTCAACCAAAAGTCATCAAAACAGATAAGGAAGGACACTTCATCCCCATCAAAGAAAAAATCTACCAAATAGAACTCTCAATTCTGAACATCTGTGCCCCAAATGCAAAGGCACCCACATTCACAAAAGAAACTTTACTAAAGCTCAAAGCACACATTGCACCTCACACAATAATAGTGGGAGACTTCAACACCCCACTATCAACAATGGACAGATCTTGTAAACATAAACTAAACAGAGACACAGTGAAACTAGCAGATGTTATGAACCAAATGGATCTAACAGATATCTAGAGAACATTTTATCCTAAATCAAAAGAATATACCTTCTTCTCAGCACCTTGTGGTACCATCTCCAAAACTGATCATATAATTGGTCACAAAACAAACCTCAACAAATATAAGAAGATTGAGATAATCCCATGCCTCCTATTAGATCACTATGGAATAAGGCTGGTCTTCAATGGCAACAACAACAACAGAAAGCCCACATACACATGGAAGCTGAACAATGCTCTACTCAATGATAACTTGGTCAAGGAAGAAATAAAGAAAGAGATTAAAGACTTCCTAGAATTTAATGAAAATGAAAGTACAACATACCCAAACCTATGGGACACAATGAAAGCAGTGTTAAGAGGAAAACTCATAGCTCTGAGTGCCTCCAAAAAGAAACTGGAGAGAGCATATACTAGCAGCTTAGCAGCACACCTGAAAGCTCTAGGACAAAAAGAAGCTAATACACCCAAGAGGAGTAGAAGGCAGGAAAAAAATCAAATTAGGGCTGAAATAAACCAAGTAAAAACTAAAAGAACTATACAAAGAATCAACAAAACCAGGAGCTGGTTCTTTGAGAAAAATCAACAAGATAGATAAGCCCTTAGCCAGACTAACCAGAGGGCACAGAGATAGTGCTCAAATTAATAAAATTAGAGATGAAAAGGGAGATATAACAACAGATTCTGAGGAAATTCAAAAGATCATCAGATCCTACTATGAAAGCCTATATTCAACAAAATTGGAAACTCTGTATGAAATGGACAAGTTTCTAGAAAGATACCAAATACCAAAGTTAAGTCAGGATTAGATAAACCATCTAAACAGTCCCATAACCCCTAAAGAAACAGAAGCAGTCATTAAAAGTCTCCCAACCAAAAAAAGCCCAGGACCAGATGGGTTCAGTGCAGAATTCTATCAGACCTTCAAAGAAGACCTAATACCAATACTCTTCAATCTATTCCACAAAATAGAAACAGAAGGAACACTACCCAATTCATTCTATGAGGTCACAGTCACACTGATACCAAAACCTCACAAAGACCCAACAAAGAAAGAAAACTTCAGACCAATTTCCCTTATGAATATTGATGCAAAAATACTCAATAAAATTCTTGCAAACCGAATCCAAGAACACATCACAACGATCATTCACCATGATCAAGTAGGCTTCATCCCAGGGATGCAGGGATGGTTCAAAACCCGGATATCCATCAATGTAATCCACTACATAAACAAACTCAAAGAAAAAAACCACATGGTTATTTTGCTAGATGCTGAAAAAGCATTTGACAAAGTTCAACATCCCTTCATGATAAAAGTCTTGCAAATATCAAGAATTCAAGGAGCATACATAAACATAGTAAAAGCAATATACAGTAAACCAGTGGCCAACATCAAACTAAATGGAAAGAAACTCGAAGCAATCCCACTAAAATCAGGGACTAGACAAGGCTGCCCTCTCTCTCCCTATCTATTCAATATAGTACTTGACGTTCTAGCTAAAGCAACTAGACAACAAAAGGAGGTCAAAGGGATACAAATTGGAAAGGAAAAATCAAAATATCACTATTTGCAGATGATATGATGGTATACTTAAGTGACCCGAAAAATCCACCGATCTGGTACAGCTGATAAACAACTTCAGCAAAGTGGCTGGATACAAAATTAACTCAAGCAAATCAGTAGCCTTCCTATACTTGAAGGATAAACAGGCTGTGAAAGAAATTAGGGAAATGACACCCTTCACAATTGTCACAAACAATATAAAATATCATGGTGTGACTCTAACCAAAAAACTGAAAGATCTGTATGTCAAGAACTTCAAGTCTCTGAAGAAAGACATCAAAGAAGACCTCAGAAGATGGAATGATCTCCCATGCTCATGGATCGGCAGGATTAATATAGTTAAAATGGTCATCCTGCTGATAGCAATCTACAGATTCAATGCAATCCCCATCAAAATCCCAACTCAATCCTTCATAGACTTAGAAGGAGCAATTCTCAAATTCATATGGAATAACAAAAAACCCAGGATAGCAAAAACTATTCTCAACAATAAGAGAACTTCTGGGGGAATCAGCCTCCCTGACTTCAAGCTATACTACAGAGCAATATTTTTAAAAACTTCATGGTATTGGTACAGTGACAGGCAGGTAGATCAATGGAATAGAACTGAAGACCCAGAAATGAACCCACACACTTAGGTTCACTTGATCGTTGACAATAGAGCTAAAACCATCCATTGAGAAAAAGACAGCATCTTCAACAAATGGTGCTGGTTCAACTGATGGTCTACATGTAGAAGATTGCGAATTGATCCATTCCTATCTCCCTTTACAAAGCTCAAGTCCAAGTGGATCAAGGACCTCCACATAAAACCAGATACAATGAATCTAATAGATGAGAAAGTGGGGAAAAGTCTCGAACACATGGGCACAGGGGAAAAGTTCCTGAACAGAACACCAATGGCTTGTGCTGTAAGATCAAGAATTGACAAATGGGACCTCATAAAATTACAAAGCTTCTGTAAGGCAAAGGACACTGTAAATAGGACAAATGGCAACCTACAGATTGGGAAAAGATCTTTACCAATAGAGGGCTAATATCCAATGTATACAAAGAACTCAAGAAGTTAGACTCCAGAGAATCAAATAATCCTATTTAAAAATTAGGTACAAAGCTAAACAAAGACTTTTCAACTGAGGAATATTGAATGGCAGAGAAGCACATAATGAAATGTTCAACATCCTTAGTCATCAGGTAAATTGCAAATCAAAACAACCCTGAGATTCTACCTCACACCAGTCAGAATGGCTAAGATAAAAAACTCAGGTGACAGCAGATGTTCACAAGGATGTGGAGAAAGAGGAACACTCCTCCCCTGCTGGTGGGAATGCAAGCTGATACAACCTCTCTGGAAATCAGTTTGGCGGACCCTCAGAAAAATGAACATAATACTATCCATGGCCCTCTTCTGACCTCCATGGACATGCATGTGGTCCACATACTACATACATGTAAAAAACACTCATACAGATAAAATAAAATAAATATTTTAAAAGTTGTGTGTGTGTGTGTGTGTGTGTGTGTGTGTGTAACTATATTGTGAAGCAAAAGAAGGGAGAGACGTTTGTAGGCTAGCCTATGATTGTAAGAAAGAGAGAAGGAAGCTAGGTTTGATGATTCAAGCTTTTAAGTCCAGCTACCCAAGAGGCAGAGGCAGGAAGATTGCAAGTTCAAGGCCAGACTTGGCAACTTATGGAGAATGAGTCTCAAAATAAAAAGTAAACAGAAGTCATGGGATATAGCTCTGTATTAGAGAGCTTCGCTTTAACTGGCAGAAAGCCCTGGGTTAGAGGAGAGAGCAAGAGAGTGAATATGCAGATAAATATGATGAAAGTCCATTATTCGAATATATGGAATCATCGCAATGAAAGACATTATTCCTGACACAAATGTTGGAAGAAAATATCTAGGACTGGCAAGTTGGCTCAGTACAGGAAAACTTTAAAAGCTAATGAAAATGAAGAAACAAAAAAAGACAACTTGATGGGTCAAAGGACTTGCTGTCAAGTGCTTAGTCCAATGCCTAGGACCCATTTGGTGGAAGGAGAGGACCACCTCTGGCATGTTGCTCTCTGCGCTCCACATGTGTGTTTTGTCATACATGCCTACACACATAATAAATAGAATACAGTAAAATCAAAATATCTACATGGATAGAGAGATACGTAGAACCCACATATGCAAAAGCTGGAAATTTACTTCTAAATATGAACACTAGAAATCTGTAGATTAAGTACTTTTCATTGCTGTGGCAAGGGAGAAGCCTGCAGAAGTCAGAGTACTAGATTTTTAAAACATGTCCGGAAAGAAAAGAAATCCTTCTTCTGGAGGCCAGGGCACAAATTCGAAAGACGTGGTTTGAGAGTGGATTTGGATTCGTTATTCTGAAATGGCAAGCAAGTTCATGGGGGGAAATGGGAGGGCAGGGTGGAGGCTTTACTCAGAGCTGGGCCCATGACCCTGGGTAGGCTCAAAATACAAGAAGACACACATGCCAGAGTGGACTGCTGTATCCATCCTATTGGCTCTGTAGTCAGAAGTAAGACAAGAACTCCATCTGACCCAGTGCAAGCACATGAGGAGACAACCTCCCACTCAGAGCTCCACGTATGCTAAGCAGACCATCAAGCCACCTTCATCCTCCACAGACACTGTCCTCTGGGCTCCTCACTCGCTGTGTTCTCCAAAGCTACCTAGATCACACAACTTGTGTGGCCCGACTCTGCCCACATGTCTCCCATCACCCAAGAATAACCTGGCATTTCCTCTCTGTCACAGCGTGTAAAGGTGAAGATTCCTGTGACCTCATATTCTTACTCACGGACAGGAACCCCTGTCACTCACCCCAAGTCCCCTAGGACATGGCTACACAGAACTGGGATCCTCTCCAGCCAGAGGCCTGTGTATTAGAAGACCCAGAGGGGAGTAGATAGCTGTGACCTGCACAGGCAAGTCCTGAGCTCCCACAGACTGACAGGAGAGGACACACAGGCCAACACAGTGCTGTGCAAAAAAGCTGAGGAGGAGGAGACAAGAGGAGTGCAAAATCAGGACTGAGCCCCACAAGTGGCAGGCATCAAGGGCCCTGTCTACTACCTCCATGGGGAATTGGCTTAGATGTGTGGGTACAGCCTTAGTCATCATGAGAGGCCTGGAGGGCCCTTGAAGTCCTGCTGTTAATGAAGGTAATTTGGCAGGCTTGAGAGAACCAGGATGCCCTGGAGGCTGAAGGGAGCACAGTTTGCTGTAGATCAAATGGTAGTGATGGCCCTCCAATTCCAGATCAAGTGAGCAGTCAGGTCTCTGTCTCTTTCTGTCTCTGTCTCTGTTTCTATGTGTCTCTCTGACTCTGTCTCTCTCTGTTTCTATCCCCCCTCCCACTCCCAGCATGCAGGATCCCAGCACCCTTCTGAACAGTGACAGGGAGATGCCCCATCATATGGAGACACAGGGCCAACCTTACCAGCTCTTCTGGGCCTGGAGACTATAGTAGTCAACATCAGTCAAACATCAGGATATGACAAGCATGGTGACACAAACCTGTATTCTCAGCACTGAGAGGCTGAGGGGGGGAGGATCAGGAGTTTAAAGCTAGCCTGGGTTACAGAATGAGACCTGGTCTCAAAAACCCAGCAACAAAAAGAGATCAGGGAAATCTGGCCTTGGGACCATGAGTCCATGCCCCATTTAGCCCCTGAGGTGGCATGTCTTAAGCCTTCATTTGGGTAGACAAAGGCCATAGAGGTGTCCTTTCCATTCTTACTTGGGGATATTAATTGGTATATTCACAAAAGGCCAGAGGCTGGACTCATACCATTCTGTGAGGTTCTCAGCTAAGGTCTCTGTGTGCCCCGCAATTGTATTGGGAACACCTTAATTTTGGCATAGCTCCATACTAAAGACAGTTTGCCATGGCTATGTGGTTACAGTGGCAGCCAGAGTCATGTGTGTTGAGAGGGGAGGTAGTCATATGTCAGTCTCAATGAGCCTTGGTCTGTGCAGTGGAGGCATATGCAGTATTTGAATGCTAAACATTGGCTATAACCAGTCATCTGTCTAGGAAATGTTTTATATGAGTGTGTTTGTGGGTCACAACATTGGAAGTGACGTTTCATGGTGTAATCCCTCCTACTGTTATCCCCTGAGAGATGCTAGAGATTAGGAAATGGGCTGACTGACCCCTAGCAGGAAGAAGGGGACCTATTTTGTTTTGTTTGTTTGTTTTAAAGATAGTTGTCTTCTTGGGATTCATGTTGTTTCATTTGTTGTTTTGAATGACCAAACTTTTCCTTTAGTTTTTGTTTGAAACAGGTCTCATCACACTTTTGGTAAACAGCTGAGAAGGGCTTTGTATTCTTTATTCTCCTAACTCTAGACTGCTCGGATTACTAGAATGTACCACTGTACCTGACTCCAGAATTTCATCTGAAGAAATCATAAAGGGTGCTTCAGAGTCTATGTCACTCCTGTCCTGGGGCACTAGGTTGGCCTGCTCTGTGGGTTCGCGGGCTACAGTGTAGGCAGCAGCAAGGGGCTCCCAGCTGCACAGGCGCGGAGTGGGCTGTAGAATAGAGGTCATGTGTCATGAGGGGGACATGGGTAGTGGTTTCCAAGACAACAGATGGGAGCTGCTTGAGCCCCGCACACATGCCAACTGCACAGTGGGTTAGAGGGTCTCAGCTGCAGGCACCCCTTCTCCAGGGCTCCATGCCAGCAGAGACCCTGAGTCAACATCTGGAATAACCAGTGAAGGCGATCCCCATGGCCTCGCACATATCTATCAAAGAAATCCTGAAGAACAAGATGCCTGCGTCTTCTGGGGTGGTGGTCTGGGCAGAAAAGACCCAGGAGAAGAGCTGAGGACAAAGTCCCAGAAGTGGGATGAAATAATACCCTGGCAACATATCTCCTGATGAAAATTGATGAACCCAATAATCCTTACTGTAACATGGTAGGTGATGAGGAGGAGACCTATAGCGATTTAGAAGCCGATGATGTCATGACTGCAGGTCTCTAAGCTAAGAAATTAGCTGCTGCCAAAGGCAAGAGCCCCAAAGTATCAGATCCAGAAACAAGAATGCCGTGGAGAGGTTCTCGCCCAAGAACTAAAAAAGCTACGGTTTGAAATGAAATGGAAGCCTCACTATAAGGAAGGACCGAATATGAAATGAGCTAGACCGTTCATCAGCAGGCGTACATGATGAAGATGGTGTAAAAATGTCGGAAGCTGCACATGGAGACGTGACTGTTGAAAAGTCAAATCGAGGACCCACAACAAGTGACCAACAGCAAAACAAATCACAAAGTGCAGTTGTTTGTCAAATACAAAGCGCGTTACTATAACACACTACTTCTTGTTCTCTTGTTCTGTAAGGGGCTTTGATTGTTTTTTTCTTTTAATCAAAAACCTGTTGGTATGGTGGGATGTATAGGTAGTTATTTAGGCTGAAAGATATTTTCACCTGTTTTCTTTCACTTATTTGGGCTAATTGGGAGGTATTCTAAGAGTTACTTTTGCGTCTATTTTCTGATCCACAACCGGAAATTCCTGTTGATGTTCTTTGTGCTTGTAAGGAAAGAACTGATTTATTTTCTTATCCAGACAAGTTTTCCACACCCCCACCCAACACCCAAATAAATTACCTTATTAAAGTGGCAGTAACCTCTGCTCGGCTTGTTTTGGCGCACTGGGCAGACTTCAGACAAGGTTTTTGTACCATGTGGCTAACTCAGAGTTCCTTTTATAAACCTGTCTTGACCTGCTTTTGTTTCCTAGCTCCTTCTGTGGAATTGGAAGTTGTACTGGAGAATGGCAAAGGCTGTGGGACATGAGGAACTCAACTATTCTGTCATTTGTTGTAGTAATGAAATTCTCATTTTGACACCTACTGGTTCTAATACACGAAGGAAATAGATCAAATAGCCACATCCGAAGCAGGAAGGACAGCTATGCTGCCTGATCTCTATACCTCTCTGGTTGACAGCTTGGTCAATACATGGCTAATATTAGGTCATTTGCCCTAATTAGACCTTAGAAAATAATTAACTAGGACCTTTTAAAAATAATGAAATAGTTGATTTTATTTATGCATAATGACACATTTTGGAAAGTTAACATTTCACATTTTTTTAAAAAAAATAAGATTTGATATCAGTATTTCAATAAGAATTAACTGATTTTTAAAACTGAGGCTTTTTTGCATGATGATAAAATGTTATATAACCAGATAAGTGATTGCTTTTGAATTTATAGGTGGAATTATGTCTGACCATTCTTAAATGCAAACATTTGAGTAGGTCCTGCTTTAAGGGACTATAATAATGCACACTCAAACAAACGAACTTGTTTCTTCTAATGTGGTAGAAATTATTTAGATTTCTGCCCCCGCCCCTCAAAATGAGGTGTAGCTCCTGTGTGTCTTAGCTTAGTGATGGTTTTCTTTGTAGTCATTTTCAGGTTTTGGTAGTGCTAAATGAACCTGTGGTATATGCGGACTTTTTTTTTTTTTTTTTTTTTTTGGTTTTTGGAAACAGGGTTTCTCTGTATAGCCCTGGCTGTCCTGGAACTCACTCTGTAGACCAGGCTGGCCTCGAACTCAGAAATCCTCCTGCCTCTGCCTCCCAAGTGCTGAGATTAAAGGTATGCGCCACCACTGCCCAGCATATGCAGATTTTTAATGTAACTTCTATGATGTAATTTCTATGTATTATGTACTTGAAATAGCCTTTACGGAACAGATTATCTTTCACCTTAAATGTATGAAACTGTCATGATGTCAGCATTTTTAAAGAGTGGGGAGAATTCAAAGACAAAAGGAAGAGAGGAAGGAAGAAGAAGGAAGGGAGGGAAGGAAGGTCAGCAATTTGATCCATTAGGTAAAGGTGCTTGCCACCAAGCCTGAAGGCCTAGGTTGGATACTTGAGATCTTCATGGTGGAAAAGACTCCTGTGATCTGGTCTCTCACCTCCATATGTGAACTGTGATACTTTTATAATTCTCTCAATTGAATGGATGTTTTGAAGAAAGAAAATATAGGATCAGCGAGGCAGCTCAGCTGGTGGATTGCCTGGCTTGCATGAAGCTCTAGATTTGATCATAAGACTGAGTAATCCAGTCCTGATGGTTCACATACCTGTAATCCTAACACACAGGAAGTGATGGAAGAAGGGTCAGGAATTCAAGTGTCATATGCTACACGGTAAGGGCAAGGCAAGCCTTTGCAATATGACATGGTGGTTTCCAAAACAAAATACCATCCACCCAAACAAACCCAGAAGAAAAATAAAGATGGCAAGTCCCAGTTGAAGCCCCTTCTCTAAGTCTTGGATCACGTCTCCTGACTCCAGAGCCACCTATACCCATATATGTCGGAGCTCTTAGCTAGTCTTCTTTTTCTTTTTTCTTTTTAGGATTTCATCATCCAACAAGGACAAGAAATCCTAGTCTTTCAAGTTCGTGTAGACTCCCCCAATCATTTTTCTTATGCCTCTGAGGAGGTTTACTTTGAACTGGTTGTTTGGGGTCCAGTGTCTTTGTTTTTGATGACTCTAATGAGTGTGGTTGCCAGCAAGGGAAGGGGTAGTACTGTGCAGAGCTGAAGCCATGACTAAGTCATGTCAGCCACAAATGAGTGCTCCTCAGCATGTAGGGGCATTTCCCATCAAGGCTGAAGACCTCAGCTCAATCCCTAAGAAGCACATGGTGGAAGGAAAGAACTTATTCCTGCAGGTTGACTTTGGACTTCCACTCTCCACGGCACTTGCTGAACTAGGGATTAAGCTGATTAGCAGATGAAAACATCACCGTCAACAACAACAACAACAACAACAACAACAACAACAAAACAACCCCCCCCCCAAAAAAAAAAGAAAAAAAGAAAAGATCTCAGTCAAAGGGGTGAAGCATGAAGGAAACTGGAAATTTCAGAGCATGGTCTTCAATTTATACTATGAAATTAGTTATGGAGTAATGACATGGGAAGGCTATACCTGCTGAAAAAGTCCAGTGTAGGACAGATTGAGAAGCCAAGTATGGTAGCATAGGCTCCTAATTCCAGCACTTGGGAGGCTGAGGCAAGAGTTTTCATATATTTGAAGCCTACCTGGGTTGCACAGTGAGTGCAGGACCAATCTGGCCCACACAGCAAGGTCCTGTACACAAACTGGGACAGGCCGAGTTAAAGAGCTGAGCTGACATGAAGAGGAAAGGGCAGCAGGTGCCTGAGGCCTATCCTTTATTGATTTGTTCCTCTAGATCTACTGTCCATCTGAAGTGCTCCATAGCCCCTGGCTGTCACATTGGCTTGGCCCTTGGAGAGGACTGGCAAGCATTTACAGGGTCTTGTCCTGGGATGAGTTCCTGCGTGCTAGTTTGGTGGGGTGTTTCACTTCTGAGTCTAAGCTCCTCCTGTCTGCTAGCTCATTTCAGAGAACACTTGCTGTTTCCCAATGCAGGTACAAGAAGCCCATCGCTTCCTTTACCATGTCAGGCAAAAGGGTGTTCGTAGCCTGTTACTTTGTTAGCCTGTGTTCTGCAATATCAGCTGTGGCTTCTCTGCATCCTGCCGAGGTGTTGCAAATGGTTGCTTCATAAAAAACTTCGTTCAAAAATATTGAGGTAGATATGGTGGCATAGTCCTTTAATCCCAGCTGTTGGGAGGCAGAGGTAGGTCTCCGTGAGATCAAGGTCAATGTGGTCTAACAAGTTCCAGGGCTACAGAATGAGACCTTGTCAATGAAACAATATGTAAAGAAAAGAACATGCATAGTTGGAAAGAGGTGGGAAGGTATGCTTGGATCTGGGGCGAGTTAGGGGGAGTAGTGGGAACTGAATATGATCAAAATATATTGTATGAAATTCTCAATAAATATTATGTTAGAGAAATCCCATCTTGGAAGCCTGGCTAAGTGACAGAGAACATGCTTAGCATGCTGGTAAGGCTTTAGTTTAACCCTCAATACAGAGAGACAGAGAGGAGGGGAGAATAGAAGTATTTAGAAATATTGAGTCCTCATGTTAGGAATATGTATTCTTTTCAAATGTTCAGATTTTTAACATTATATTTGAGACAACTCTTATTCTAGGTCAGCCTCAAACTCTGTGTAGCTGAAGATAACCTTGAACTTGAGATCTTTCCTGCCTCTCTTCTAAGTCCTGGGATTACAGGTGTCCAGTACTGGGGATGGTACCCCTGGCCTCCTGCTGCATGCTGGGCCAACACTGCCAACTGAGTACAACCCCAGCCTGAAACGTTGAGCCAGGCAATGGCTCATGTGTGTATGCTCACATGTGTACTCTCTGCTTCCCCCACTAAATCCCATGATAAAAGAGACTTGCTTGCTTTATTCGTTAACTTCAGAAGGGCCTCTCTCTGTAGTCCATGCTGGCCTTGAAGTCACTGTGTAGTCCAGGCTGGCCTGGAGCTTATTGCCATCTTCCAGTGTAGAGGACAGCCTCAGCCTCCCAAATATTGGAATTACAGCCATGATTATCTGTGGAATTCACTGTAGAGTCCATGAGGATAAGGAGAACATCCCTCAAACGGTACTCACAAACATTTATGTTTGTTTGTTTTGCAGTGCTGGAGATGGAACCCAGGGTATTGTGTATGCTAGGCAGGTGTACTATCACTGACTCATACTTCCAGATCCCCCCCCCCAAAAAAAAACACTTCAAAAAAATTTTTTGAGTGTAAGCCAGTCCTGACAGTGTACACCTATTACCTCAGTGCTTGGTAGGTAGAAGCTGCAGGGTAAGAATCTAAGCCTGGGCTACATGAGACCCTGTCTCAAAAAAAAATTAATATGTAAGTAAAAACTAGAAAGACCACTGCTCAGAAAGCCTTAAAAAATAATGATGGTGGATAAAAACAGTTAAAAGCAGCATATTAGCAATTAAGCAGGATGGATTCCTGATGAGTCACTGCCTTCATTAGCAATGGACTTAATGAGGCAGGCACTTGTTTGGACATCTTTCTCAGAAGATCCTGTGACCTCTCCTGGTTTATAATCATATCCTCTTGTGAAGGTGGCGTGGGAGCGTTCACACATATTTCAGGGTGTCTGCTCAATTAGAGAGATTACAAGAGATGGTCAATTTCAACACAGCAGGCAAGGAATTGTTTGAACCTTAGGAAAGCCTTCACACACTCAGAGCTGAGAAATCCAGAATGCATACTTTACAGGGGTGTGCCAGCAGTATCTATTGGAGGCTGAAGGGAAGAGGTAGTAATATCAGGCCACCTAGAGATGCTTTAGGTGGGAACACCAGCAGAAGTTTTAAGTTACTCGGCCCCTTATCTCACCCATTACTAGGCAGTAGCCTGTATCAGCCCACCTCCTTTCTGTGAGATATTCGTGTTTTCGATGCTTCTGACCAATCAACACATGTTCATACTATAACCTGTATAGTTATAACCTCCTGTCCTGGGAAGAAACTCTCCTATCCCCAGGTCTTGGCATGATGAATAAGACACAGTCTGTGTGCGATTACTCATAGACTCTGGAGTCCACATAGACAGTGGAGCCACTGTCATATGAAAGTATATGTGCTTTCATAAAGGCGTTGTTGCTTGTTGTTTTTAATGTTCACTTTTACGTGTTTGGGTCTTTGCCTGCATAAATGAGCATATACCATGTATATGTCTGGTTCCATCATCAACACTGGGAAAAAAAAAAAGTAATGTTTTTGAGTACTGTTTCTGTGATGTTGTCCTAATCCTCATAGACAGGGCAATGAATACAGGGCAGTGAACTTGGGCCAATGACTTTAAGGCCAGCATGGACTACAGAGGAAGGCCCTTCTAAAATTCACAAACAAATAAAATTGGCACTTGTCTATTTTCATGGACTTTAGTGGAGGAAGCAGACAGTATGCTAGGACAGAAAAGGGCATTTGATCCCCTGGAGGTTGATGTAAAGATGGTTGTGAGGTGCCATGTGTTGCTGGGAACTGAACCTAGCCTCTGAACGAGCAATGAGCATTCTTTTTTTTTTTTTAAAAAGGTTCGTTTATTTACTTTATGTAGATGAATGGTCTATGTGCATGAACATCTGTGGTTGCTGGGAATTGAACTCAGGACCTGTGGAAGAGCAGACAGTGCTCTTAACCACTGAGCCATCTCTTCAGCCCGCAATGAGAATTCTTAACCACTGAGCCAACTTTCTATGTCCTATCTTTTGGTTTCTTTATGTTCAGAGAATTCCCTTTTTAGGCAGGGTTTCACTCCATAGCCCAAACTTACCTCACACCCATGAGTGGTCTTCTTGCCTTGGCCTCCCAACTGCTGGAATGATGGGTGTGAGACACCACATAAGGTTTTGAAGAGAACTTGAAATTTGCAGGCCGAATGCTAGAAGAAAAATAGTAGGAGGGATACTTATTTACCAACTGCCGAGCTCTCACTTCTTAGTAACTCTTCACCCCTCGTGCTTTATCATTTCTGTGCTTGTTCTCCCTTTCCTTTTAAAATTAAATTGTGTGTGTGTGTGTGTGTGTGTGTGTGTGTGTGAGAGAGAGAGAGAGAGAGAGAGAGAGTTCATTCCCATGCTAGTGTGCTCATGTTAAAGGACAACTTGTAAGAGTTGGTTCTCACCTTCCATTGTGTGAGTACTAGGTGGTATTGGACTCAGCTTGACAAGCTTGGTGGCAAATGTCTCTACTCTCTGAACCATCTCACTGGCCATCCATCCATCCATCCATCCATCCGTCCATCTATCTATCCATCTATGCATCCATCTACCCATCCATCTATCTATCCATCATCTGTCTGTGTGCCTTCTCTCAACTATTGGAATGTAGTATATATCCTAGCTCTGCCTCCCAAAATATTTCCATGCATGTTTCCTAAAGGGTATGGTAAACAACATGTAGGTAAACCTCATGCCTATAATCCCAGGAATTGAAACACTGAAGCAAGAAGCTTGCCCCAAATTAATAAGCAAGCTTGGGATATATAAGCTACCTTCTGTAGCCAAGGCCTGGCTGTGGAGTGAGACCATGTCTCAAAAAAGAAACAGATAATAATAATAATAATAATAATAATAATAATAATAATAATAATAATACACAATGCTGCTGGGCATGGTGGCACACACCTTTAATTCCAGCACTTAGAAGGCAGATGCAGGCTGATCTCTGAGTTCAAGGTTAGTCTGGTCTACATAAATAATTCTAAGAAAGCCAGAGCTACACAATGAGACCCTTCCTCAAGAAAAAAACAAAACAAAACAAAACAAAACA
The DNA here is from genome assembly GCA_019843965.1 of Rhynchomys soricoides. Classification (NCBI taxonomy): domain Eukaryota; kingdom Metazoa; phylum Chordata; class Mammalia; order Rodentia; family Muridae; genus Rhynchomys; species Rhynchomys soricoides. Next base: position 2,167,299 of record JADRCH010007456.1, on the reverse strand, counting down.
CAGAGCCTTATAACCAGGCTAGTATTGACTTTTATCATTTTACATTTTTATCAATTTTTTTATTTTTACATTACTTTTGTCAATTTTTTTTGGTTTGTTTTCCAAGACAGGGTTTCTCTGTATAGCCCTGGCTGTCCTGGAACTCACTCTGTAGACCAGGCTGGCCTGGAACTCAGAAATCCACCTGTCTCTGCCTCCCAAGTGTTGGGATTAAAGGCGTGAGCCACCACTGCCTGGCATTGATGCAAAATGCAAGAGAAATGTATTGATTCATCAGCATGCTGAGGTCACTCTGCATACCAAGACAGGAGAGTGACCCCCCAGAACCCATTCAGGAACCTTATACAGGATTTTAGAGCAGCTGCCATTAGGCACAATGTGATTGGCAGAGCAGTGTGACTTTTAAACTGCCTTTAAACTGTCTTTAGGGAATGAGGTAGCAGGGGCTTAATCAGCCCCTCTCTTCTAGCCTACATGCTCTCCAACCTGTTTATTCCAAGAGGAGAGGGGTGCCCATGTGCTCGGAGGGGGGAGGGGACCCTGGTGGAATACCTCAAAGTTTCCGAGCTGACTCTTCATTCCCCCCTTTTTCTTGTACATGCTTCAATCCTGAAGCTATTGTTGATAGCTATGTAGCCCATACTCCCAGTCTTCTATATCTAGCTCTTTGTATTTCTGCTGTACTGCACCTATGCGTTCCTTAACAAAAGCAGCCAAGCGGTTCAAAATATAGGGGCCAAAAGTCAACAATAGCAGGAGAACAATTAAGGTCTTAACAAGGTATATCTGTTTGTTCTCTCTCTCTCTTCCTCTTGGCTAGCCCTACTCTCACCTTAGCCATTGAATCTTTAACAACCTCAGAATGGTCTTTATAAAAGCAACACTCTTCAGCCCAGGCAGCACATAGCCCTCCTTGCTGGAGGAAAAGTTAAGTCTAATCTCCTCCTATTCTGTAGTACTACTTCTGATAACGAAGTCAGTGATTCTTTAAGATGACTGATGGAAGCTTCTATTTTTTTCTATATCTAAATTAATGACTGCCCTCAGACTGTCATAATTTTTCCTTTGTAAGACCAGAGCGGAGGTCCTGGTGGCTGCCCCCAGCCACCCCCAACCCCAACAGAATGGAGACAGTGAGCGCTGTCCAAAGGTACCACAAACAGTTGTGATCAAGGTCGAGTGATCTTGAGCTTGAGCAGATTGTCCATCTTCTGTACTGTCCAGCGGGGGTCTCTGGGGATCAGGGTATCTGCACTTTTACACGGGAAGCATGCACCCAGTCCTCAATACTGTCTATCTTGAGGACTGTGGGAGCACCAGGAAGGGTTTCTTTCATCTGGGTTCCAGCAACTACTTTTGTCAACTTTACATCTTTTCACTTTTATTTAATCTAATGTGCTGTCTTATATTCCAGCTTCCAGAGTTATCCACTAACTTCCTTTGCAGCGATTCCCCCTTCCAGTACAGAATGAAACCTATGGTCTGTCACTGTATACTTAGAATGCATGCAACCTTCAAAAGATGAATTTCTTTAGAACACTAAATAATCATGGTACAGGCCTGTTAGAAAGTGTTCCACACATAAGAAAACAATATCATTTTGATTCCCCCTTTAAAAAGACCTAGAAACTAATATTTTTAATAATGTATGTGTGACAGCCTATGTGTGGATCTGTGCATATGAGTGCAGGTGCCTGAGAAGCCCAAAGCGTGTATCCGATCCTCTGGAGTTGGAATTACAGGTGGTTGTAAGCCACCGTGGGTGCTGGGGACCAAACTCCAGCCCTCTGAAAGATCAGTAAGCACTTTTGACCACTTAGTCATTTCTCTAGCAAGTCTTTGTTTTCCCTAGGGGTGGCATTTAGGACACATTGAGACAGAGTTTCACTTTGTAGTTCAGATGAGCCTAGAACTCACTCTAAAGCTCGGACTGATCTCAACTTGTGGTATTTCTGCCTCCACCTACCATACCCATCCCTTATTTAAAATTTTGAAGTAACTTAAAAAAAAAAAAAAACCTTCACAAAAAACCATGCTTAAACATCTGCTTTATTTGTAAGTACATGAGTGAGCATGTTGCCTACATGTATCCCATGTGTGCCTGGTGCCTGCAGAGGCCAGAAGAAGGTGTTGGGTCTTCTGGAAGTAGAATTTTAGAGCCACTGAATGGGTTCGGGTCATAATGAGCTGGGTGCTAAGAACTGAATCTGGATCTTCTGGAGGAACAGCAAGTGCTGTTAACCACTGAGCAAACTCTCCAGCCACAAAGAGCGTGTTTATCTTGCTGAAATTGCACATGGTGGGTGTCAGGGATATCCTCCCTCCCACATTATCAAACTGCAGCTGGAAGCCCTCATCATTGTTTTTTGTCATCAACTTTTTGCTCCACAGGGCCAACGTATGTGTCTCTGAGGCTAGGCAGGGAAATCAATACCCATGAAAAGTAGGGACCATCCTCTCCCCAGATGCTCATTGCTGAAACATCGTTTACTCTGGGGTTTTGTGCAATTTGATACTGATACCAAATACTTTTGAGTTGTCTGCCTCTGTAAGTCATGAGACATGCCCAAACGTGCTTGAATTGCAACCATGGGAACAGGGAACACAAAGCAGGTGGCTCACAGTCCTCATCTTCTTAGATGACTACTGTCTTTCCAGGAGCACATCTAGTCACTTAGGCTACATGATAGTGCCATCTAGTCAGTTCTGGAGCAAGATAAAGCCATCACCAAGTCCACAGGCAGCACCCAGTATTGGCACTGCCCTACTTAAAAAAATCAATGACATCTTGATTTTTCTGCTTCTGGTTCAGATAAGACTTTTCATTCCTGTGAAGCCTGAAGCTGAGAGTACTTACGCTCCCTGGACACAATCTACTTAGACAAATAGGGGCAGACAGTGGTTCTGTACCATCTTCTTTGTTTAGGGTCTGGTAGATTTAGTGAAGCCTGTCTGCCTTGTCTTGCTTTTCCACAAAATGCCCTGGAACCTTGTGATAATGAGTGTAATAGTCAATGCCTCTTGCATCAGTCTTTAAGATTTGCATTTGTCTATTTTTAAGGCCCTAATCCATGGTTATAATAGAAAAAAGTGATGTCTAGCTTTATTAGTCGGGGTGCTCTAGAGGAACAGAGATAATATAGAATAAATATATATGAAAGTGAATTTATTGGAGTAGCTTACAGGCTGTGGTCAGACCATCGCAATGGTATCTCTCAAAGGGAAGTCCAAGAATTTGTTATTTCACAGGCTAGGTGTCTCAGCTGGACTTCAGTCTATGTTGGAATCTCAAAGAAGTAGGTTCTAATACCAAAGAAGGAATGTCCCAGCAACAGGATTGAAAAACTTGCTAGTGAAAGTGAGGGCAAGCAGGCAAAAAAAGCCAAAAGTTTCTTTCTTCTGCATCCCTTCATGTGGGCTGCTACCAGAAAGGATGGCCCAAATTTGGAGCAGGTCTTCCCACCTCCAAATGATGCAATCAAGGAAATTCATCACTGGTTTGCTCACTCGCTTGGATTTTAGTTTATTTCAGATGTAGTTAAGTTGACAACCAAGATTACCCATCACACTAACCCTCACCTAGAAAGGAGAAAAATAAACTAATATTAACGTTTGGTGAGAAAGGAAGCCATGGAAAGGGGATGCCCACTAGCCATTATGTCCACTGGGGCATCATAGCTTCCTCTCATCATGATGTGGCCATTGTTGCTTTGAAATAAGAGCTTCTGCATTTATGTGTTTACCCACAGGACTCCCTCACAATGTTAGGCCCATTTACATTTCCTTGTAGAGAGGAGGAGAGCTCTTGTGACAGCCCTTGAGGTTCCATCCCTCCCAGAGGACCTATAAGCACTTAGCAGTTGTTGTGGGGAGAGGAGACATTTCCTTTGGTGGTATAGCTGCCTGCCATTAACTGTCCATGCTCCTGTGGGTAACCACTTACTCTCTTGTAAGTAGCCCAGTTAAATTAAACTTACTATGTTAAGAACAGACTATGCCTAATTCTAAGTGATTCCATATTGTATAGAACAGTGGGTTTTCAGGCTATGCATGGCTGTAGGAGACACCATTTTGCAAGCAGGTTTTGACTCTATTCAGAGGAAGAAGGAAGATTGCAACCACTGGGTGGACCCAGAAACTGCACCATCTGTCAGGCACCACCCATCCAGCACAGACTGATAAGTGACTTATTCCTGGGAACAGCAAGCGAACCACCCTATACATTTATTGGGGAGACTTGAAACTGTGGGGGCACCTGGGAGTATTAAAATCTTATCAAGGAAGCCAAGCCTAAGAACTTATCAAACACACCAGATCAAAGAAAGGGTGTAACTCCTTCACCTGTACTCCAAAAAGTGATGGACACCTAATGCTGAGATGGTGTGGCCCAACACTAATGAATCATCTGAGACCTAATGTACATTCAAGGACTGATGACTCCTATATGTGGCTTTTTTTCCACTGCAGTTCATGGAGGCTACTCTACTGTCTGCCTATCCACTTGTCCATCTGAACCTGGCCTGGAGCAGTTTCCCATTCTGAATCTGATTTGACCTTTTCACCTTCAATTTTTCAATCGCGTTGTCAAACACAGACCAGCAGGTTTTACCAACATCTTCCCCCCCAGCACTAGTCTGGTTCACTATCTTTTCTTTTCTTTTTTTTTTTAAGATTTATTTTTATTTATATGAGCACACTGTAGCTGTCTTCAGACACACCAGAAGAGGTCATCGGATCCCGTTACAGATGGTTGTGAGCTACCATGTGGTTGCTAGGAATTGAACTCAGGACCTCTGGGAGAGCAGCCAGTTCTCTTAACCACTGAGCCATCTCTCCAGACCCTCACTATCTTTTCTATGCAGACTTTTTTCAACCCACTTCTGGATCCTCTTTATCACTGTTGCTTTAAAGTTTTATTCACCATGTTCTAACAGTTCATTCTGGAACACATACATGCATAAGCACACACATACACACACAGAGAGAGAGAGAGAGAGAGAGAGAGAGAGAGAATTTACTGTGTGCTATGTGATGAGTGTTAATATTAGCAAACAAGATTGGAATAAAAGAACCTGAATTTTCCACTGCCAAGATACCAAGGTAGGCAGATTTTATGACAACTTTCTGTCATTAAACCTTCTGAACTTTGTGAATTTATTTTTATTTAATAAGTTCTGACATTGTAAAAAAGCACAAGCTTGTTTGTACATGCTTTTGGCACACTGTCTTCCTAACACAGTGATTCACCGAGCTAGGCTTCAGTTGAATGGTCTCTTTGCTCTGTCATTACTACCCTACTTGATGTGACTAGATGTTTGTTCGTGTTGTCCCAGGAAAAGTTAATGTGACACATGGCTGGGCATGAAGGGAACAGTAATACTAAGTACTCAGACTGCTCTTTTCCTGCACACAGTCTGATGCTGCTGCATGCTGCCTACCACAGAGCAAAGCCAATTGGAAGCTAGTGATCAAGAGAGTTCATGGCCTACAGACTGTGGCAAGGTCAGCTTCCAGGGTACAGGGTGAGGCAGAGGAAGGCAGAGAATGGAATTTGAGGACCCAGAAAAGGTACCCAGCACTTTCTTGTCATGAGTGGAGTTTGCAATATCACACTTCTTGTTAGGTCCACATGAGGCAAACAAGCAAGGGAGGACTCTTTAGAGCTATTGCCAGGACACAAAGGTGAATACTAAGGTCCAAGTTGTTTGTTCTTGAGACAGGCCTCACTGTGTGGTTTGGCTGCCCTGGGACTCACTGTGAAAGTCAGGCTGGTCTCAAACTCTCAGAGACATTCAAGCCTCAGCCTTCTGAGTGCTGTGATTGAAGGTGTGCACCATCACAACTGGCAAAGATCTGAATTTTTATCTAGGAATTTGTGAAATAGTGGGGTAAGGGACCTATGTACCTAAGGTGGCAAGATGACCTTAGAGATTGGGAGAAAGCCAGGTGTGGATGCCTGTGATCCTGGCCCCCAAGAAAGAGAGGCAGGAGGAACAAGATTCAGGTAATGGAGCTGACAGAAGAGATGGAGGGAGAGAAGGAGGAGAAGAAAAGCCTTCCAGTCTCATTTCTGTTGTTCTGACAAAAAGCAACTTATGGGAAAGGAGGGTTATTTGGCTTATAGTTTCAAGTTATAGTCCATCATGGTCAAGAAGTGGAGGCAGGAACTCAAGTTGTAGTCACATCACATCCATAGTTAAGAGCAAAGGGGGGATAATGCATCCTTGCTTAGTTGCTTGCTTATGCTCAGCTAACTTTCTCCACAGCTATGGCTCTGGTCCTCATTCCTGAAATACTGCCACTCACCCTCAGTTAGGTGTCACCTTCTCTCACCAGTTAGCTACCAAGACAGTCTCCTACACACACACTTACAGGCCAACCTGATTTAGGCAAATCCTCAAATGAGGTTTATTCCCAGGTCATTCTAGGCTGTGTCAAGTTGATAGTTCAAACCAACCACACTCCTGTAATTCCAGCACATGGATGGCAGAGGCAGGTAGATCTCAGGATTGGAAGCTGGCCAGGTCTACATAAAGAACTCTGGTCCAGCTAGGCTACATAGTGAGTCCCTGTCTCAAAACAAAGGCATGGGAGAGATTGCTATTGTGACAGGAATTCAGAACAGACAGAGAGGCCTTATGGAGGAGGCATGCTTTGGAATTGGATTGACCTTGGGCCTTTCTTGCTTCTAGGTGTCACATTATAATTGTTTTCTTACTGTGCTGGTGTAGCTTCATCCCATAGTTCTCCTTCTTCCAAAAGCTGACAGATAGCAGTCACACTTTCCTATTTGAAGGTACCAAAGGGGTCAGATTGCTACAGTAGATCTGAAAGCTCCAACATGGTGGTGATCACAAACATAAAGGTTGTTACAAGGGAAACATGCAATAGAGCAAGAACCCAGCACAGACAAAGGCTGTAGCCTAACAAGGGTCTAAAGAAACCAGGGGCAAGCTCCAATTGTCCTATGGGAGGATTTTCTGTTTGCAACCTGAAACCACAAAAGTTCAACTCTAGAACCCTGGGGGAGGGAGGTATGGCAGCAAAGCCAAGAACAAGTCATTACTCTACTAATGAACTCAAATACTCTGTCATCCAAAATACCTAAATAAGTCTTCTAATTGGACAAAAGTAAGACCTCCATTTAAAACTGGCCATGGCATCTGAAAAGTCACTTCTCTAAAGAAGACAAAATGAGGATTAATGACATTAAAAGATACTCATTAGTTATTAACGAAAAACAAACCAAAGCCTCAAGATAGCACTTCAGACCCACTAAGAACATACATACAGACACAAGAAAGGGAGGGATAAAGGGATGGAGGGAGGGAGAGAGCAGTGCATAGAACAGGATGCCTGTATAATCCCACCTATGGGGAATATTATGAATTTGAGATGTGAAAAGGCTGGGCTATATGACAAGACAAAGTCTCAAAAAGAAAATGAACAGAACAGCAACAATAAAAATCAAAGAGGTAGACACAAATAAGAAAGGGCAAAGAAAAAAAAGAATGGGGAGTGAACAGGATCCAAATGCATGGAAGGCGTGTATAAAGATGTCATAATGAAACCCATTGTGACACTTGATTGGCACATGCTAGTAATTTTTGAACAGTGGCAAGGATGAAGAAGAAAGGGTACTAGCTTAGGAGGCTATGACATAGTATTGTAACTTTAGAGAAGTTTTTTGGTCATTCCTCAAAACACTAGTGTTTCCATATAACCAAGTAATTTCATTCTTAGGTATATGCCTAAGGGAAAAAAAGATATATGTTCCTATTAAAGTATATATTAGTGTTCATAGAAACACTATCTTAATAACAAAAGTGGCAATAAAAGATGAGTGGATAAACAAAATTCAGTGTAATCACAAGTGGAATACTATTTAGCCATAAAAATAATTAGTACTCATATATTCTATAACATGGATGAACTTTGAAAACATCAAATCATATTGTGCTAGTCTGAAATGTCAACTTGCTATAACCTACAATCACCTGGGAAGAGAGAGGAATTGTCTACATTAGGTTAGTCTTTGGCACATCTATGGAGAAGAGTCTTGATTTTTGATTGATATTGGAGGAGTCTTTGGGTGGTACCATTCCCTAGACAGGGGATCCTGAATGATTGGAAGAATAGAAAACATTAGCCAGAGAGCAAGAGAGCAAGCAAGTAACAAGGGTGCATTTGTTTCTCTCTGCTTTTGACTGTGGATGTGATATGACTTGTTGCAAGAGTTCCTCTCTTGATTTCTTCTCAATGATGAACTGACATCTGGAATTTTAAGGTGGATGACCCCCTTTTTTTTTTCCTTTAGTTGATTTTTATCAGGGTGTTTTATTCCATTAATAGAAAAAAATAAACACACACACACCACAAACAAAACAAAACAAAACAAGTGAAAGTGTCAGTTCCTTAAGGCATCATAGTATATGGTTCACTAATATGAAATGTATCTAATAGTAAAATACAAAGAGAAAAAGTAAGTCAGGAGTTGCCAGGGAATGGAGCAAACCTGGGGAGATACAGGGTTTCTTTTTGTAGTAATGAAACATTTTGGAATTAAATGGTCATAATGGCCATTTATTCTGAATTTATTCATCATTTCACAATATTCTGAATACACTAAAACAAACAAATAAACAAAAACCTGAAACAGGACTCCAACTGTGTGTCTGTGGTAGAATGTCTGCCTCATGTGCATATAACCATGGGCGCCATCCTCTGCAACCTCTCAAATAAAAAAGAATTCTATCTTGAAACAGAGGAATGTATGGTGTGAATTATGTACAATCAGAGCTAAGTAAAAACAATGATAACATCGAGACTGTTCTGAAACTGTACTGAAGACTTAAACAACACTATTATATTTCCTTTTAGGATTTGGACAAGGGCCTTGGAAGAACCTTGACAGAATACTGTGGTTAATTTCAAGATTCATCTTCACTAACCCTACATCTGACAAAGGGCTAATATCCAAAACATATAAAGAACTCAAGAAGTTAAACTCCATCAAACCAAATAACCCAATTAAAAAAACTAAACAGAGAATTCTCAACAGAAGAATTTCGAATGGCCAAGAAGCACTTAAAGAAATGCATCCTTAGTCATCAGGGAAATGCAAATCAAAAGAACCCTGAGATTCCACCTCACACCAGTCAGAATGGCTAAGATCAAAAACTCAGGTGACAGCAGATGTTGGTGAGGATGTGGAGAAAGAGGAACACTCCTCCATTGCTGGTGGGACTGCAAGCTGGTGCAACCACTCTGGAAATCAATCTGGCTGTTCCTTGGAAAACTGGAAATAGTTCTACCTGAAGACTCAGCTTTAACCAGGCATATATCCAAAAGATGCTCCACCATACCCCATGGACATTTGCTCCACCATGTTGATAGTGAGTTTATTTTTCATTTTATCTCCACTCAGAAACTGGACAATGGACCATTTGCTATCTATCCTAAGTGTAAGGTATTCTGCTTCTGCAGCTGATCTGCCTGACTGAGTAGCTTTAAGGCTGACAGCTGCAGCCTTAGGTTAGCACCTCAAAAGTGACACAGCAGGAGGCTAGGTAAAGCCTCAACAGGGAATTCTTCTCTAAGTTGAAGTCTGGGGAGAAAGGGGGAGAGGGAATTATCTCTGCCCTTTGTTTTCAGTACTGTCAGAGCCTGTGTTCATAAGGTGAAAAAATGCTCACTGCAGGTCTGCACATAAATTGAATAAGGTTATAACAGAGAACGCCTATATGCATATACACTACAAGCAATGATCTGACTTAACTTTCACCATTTGTTACTAGCTTACAGGGTCATAGAAAAGTTTTCAACTATAGCTAAGCCGTCCTTGAAGTTTTGACAAACTCAATCAATATCTTATCTCCTGGTTTTGCACCTGGGGTTCTGTGGTGTATATCTTCTTAATGACCTTCAGTTAATGGTTTCTGTAACCCCTAGAAATGTGCCCTAAGTTTTAGAAGTCTGATGTTATCTCAGAAGCAATTAAGCAGTCCTGTTTATTATAAAAGGGACTCAAGTGTCTCTGTGGGGTTGCCATTTGGAAACAATGGCAACCCTTACTTGCTAGACTTTTCGCAGAATAAACACTCTGTCTTCACATACTATCTTAGTCTGGGTCTTTCTTCGGCTATTTTCAGACCCTTACAGATAGCATCTTTATTCATAATACTGGAGCAAATGTCCATGGGGTATGGTGGAGCATCTTTTTGATATATGCCTGGTTAAAGCTGAGTCTTCAGGTAGAACTATTTCCAGTTTTCCAAGGAACAGCCAGATTGATTTCCAGAGTGGTTGCACCAGCTTGCAGTCCCACCAGCAATGGAGGAGTGTTCCTCTTTCTCCACATCCTCACCAACATCTGCTGTCACCTGAGTTTTTGATCTTAGAAACTGTAGAAACTATAAACAACCCAGATGTCCCTCAACCAACCAACAGATACTGGAAATGTGGTTTATTTACACAATGGAATACTATTCAGCTATTAAAAACAAATTTGAATCATGAATTTTGCAGGGTAATGGATGGACTAAAAAATATCATCCTGAGTGAGGTAATGCAAACCCAAAAGGACATGCATGATATTAGCCAAAAAGTACAGAATACCCAAGATATTCACAGACTCAAAGAAGTTAAACAAGAAGGAAGACCCAAGCAGGGGTGCTTGAATCACACTTAGAAAGGGAAACAAAAGAGTAATAGGAGACAGAGGAAGAGGGGGAACTGGGTAGGAGAGTGGAGGGGGAGGGGAATGGGGAGGAAGGATCAGGTGTGGGGAGAGACAGGAGAGAAGCCCAGTGGGCCAGGAGGATGAATGGAAATCCACAGCTGCCTTGGGTTGTAGGAGGGGAGAATCTCTAGAAAATCCCAGAGATCTGGGATAGGGGAGGCTCCTAGGAGTCAATGTAGGTGACCTTAACTAAGATGCCTAACATTGGGGACATGGAACCTGAAGAGGCCACCTCCTGTAGCCAGGCAGGACCCCTAGTAGAGGGGATAAGGACACCAACCCACCCACAAAACTTTCAACTCAAAGTTTGTCCTGTCTAAAAGAAATGCGGGGATAGAACAGAGACTGAAGGAATGACCAACCAATAATTGGCCCAACCTGAAACCCATTGACATTATTAATGATACTCTGTTATGCTTACAGACAGGAGCCTAGCATAACTGTCCTCTGAGAGGCTCCACCCAGCAGCAGACTCAGATGGATGCAGATGCACACAGCGAAACATTGGATGGAGGTCGGGAACTCTTATGGAAGAATAGAAGGAAGGATTGAAGGCCCTGAAGGGGAAAGGAACCCCACAGAAAGACCAACAGAGTCAACTAACCTGGATCCCTGAGAGTTCTCAGAGACTGAGCTACCAACTAAAGAATATACACAGGCTGGAACAAGCTTGTTCCTCTCCCCCCCTCCCTCTTGCCATGTAGCAGACATGCAGCTCAGTCTCCATGGCTGCCTTATCTGGACTCACTGAGAGAGGATGTACCTAATCTGGCAGAGACTTGATGTGTCAGGGTAGGCAATGGTTACCCAGGGGAAACCCCACCCTCTCAGAGGAGAATGGGGGAGAGGAGAGCAGAAGGGACTCTGTGAGGGAGGAAACTGGAGGAGGAGCAGAGATTGGGATGGAAAGAAAGAAAGAATCAAAGAAACAGAGAAACAAAGGAAGAAACAAAGAAAAAAGATCTTTGCATTGAAATAGAGGCCCTTCAAACAAGTTGCTATAAACGTTGCACTCAGAGCATGTCAACCAGGTAGTGTTCAAAGCAGAGCTGACTCGAGGGTGAGTCCTCTCAGAATAGTCCCAGGCTGCTCCACCTCTAGGCAGAATTAGGCTGTGGACTCATGGGCCCAAACCATACACTGGTGGGCTATTATTCAGAGCAAGGCCTCCTGAGCTTCCTCTGCTCTGACACTGTCAGGCTTTCCAGTGTCGCCTAGAAGGGAACCAACTGTCACTTTGTGCACAGACTATCCTAATCTGGTTTTGTTGCTGGCTTTTTGAGTCCAGGTCTCATTCTGTAGCCCAGGCTGACCTTAAATTCCTGATCCTACCCCCTCAGCCTCTTAGTGCTGAGATTACAGGTTTGTGTCACCATGCCTGTCATATCCTGGTATTTGACTGATGTTGACTCCTGTAGTCTCCAGGCCCAGAAGAGCTGGTAAGGTTGGCCCTGTGTCTCCATATGATGGGGCATCTCCCTACCACTATTCAGAAATGTGCTGGGATCCTGCATGCCAAGGGGGGAAGAGAGAGACAGAGAGAGTCAGAGAGAGACAGAGAGACAGAGACACACACAGAGACACTGAGAGACACACACAGAGAGACAGACAAACACAGAGAGAAGCAGAGACACACAGAGAGACACACAGAGAGACACTGAGAGACACACAGAGAGCCAGAGAGAGACAGAGACCTGACTGCTCTGGGCATTCAGAAGCAATCACTTGATCTGGAATTGGAGGGCCATCACTACCATTTGATCTACAGCAAACTGTGCTCCCCTCAGCCTCCAGGGCATCCTGGTTCTCTCAAGCCTGCCAAATTACCTTCATTAACAGCAGGACTTCAAGGGCCCTCCAGGCCTCTCATGATGACTAAGGCTGTACCCACACATCTAAGCCAATTCCCCATGGAGGTAGTAGACAGGGCCCTTGATGCCTGCCACTTGTGGGGCTCAGTCCTGATTTTGCACTCCTCTTGTCTCCTCCTCCTCAGCTTTTTTGCACAGCACTGTGTTGGCCTGTGTGTGTCCTCTCCTGTCAGTCTGTGGGAGCTCAGGACTTGCCTGTGCAGGTCACAGCTATCTACTCCCCTCTGGGTCTTCTAATACACAGGCTTCTGGCTGAAGAGGATCCCAGTTCTGTGTAGCCATGTCCTAGGGGACTTAGGGTGAGTGACAGGGGTTCCTGTCCATGAGTAAGAATATGAGGTCACAGGAATCTTCACCTTTACACGCTGTGACAGAGAGAAAATGCCAGGTTATTCTTGGGTGATGGGAGACATGTGGGCAGAGTCGGGCCACACAAGTTGTGTGATCTAGGTAGCTTTGGAGAACACAGCGAGCGAGGAGCCCAGAGGACAGTGTCTGTGGAGGACGAAGGTGGCTTGATGGTCTGCTTAGCATACGTGGAGCTCTGAGTGGGAGGCTGTCTCCTCATGTGCTTGCACTGGGTCAGATGGAGAGCCTGGTTTGTTCCTTACAGTCAAATTTTGGATACAGGCCTTCAGGCAAGTATTTTCTGTCACCATGGGCTCTGAGTTACCCCAGGTCATGGCTGCAGCTCTGAATGAGGTTTTCTTTCTTGCTAGTGGTGTGATATGTGTGTCTTTGACAAGCCAGGGTAGCAGGGGGATTTGCTGCCATAGATGCTGTTCTTGTGTATCTCTGCCTTCTCCATGGGATACTGAGGGGTGCGATATGTCAAAAGTTCTCTGTGTGATCCTGGAGGGTAGTGTTTGAATTGCTGTGTCCCATTAGGGAAAAGGCAGCTTTGACACAGAATAGAAACCAGTACAATTTTTGTTTTTGTTTTGTTTTGTTGTAGTTTTCTATTCTTGGCAATGGGACAAAATGCATTCCCCTTTGCCCTGTGCATGGCCAAGGGATTCCTGGCTGATGGCAGAAGAAGCTGGAATGGCTGTTTTTGCAGCCCTCAGGAACAGACTTAGAAGACTGTGAGATGGCTCAGTGGGTGAAGCCCTTGTTACCAAACATGCTGACTTGAGCTTGATCCTCAGGGCTTACATGGTAGAACCAGAAAACCAATTCCCTTAGATTGACCTCTAACCTCCACACACGTGCCATGACACTTACACCCACCCATGCACACACACGCACACCACGCGTGCACACCCACTCATACAAATAAACACATAAATGTAATACATTTTTGTTTTTTGGAGACAGGGTCTCACTATGTAGCCCTGGCTGTCTTGGAACTCACTATGTATAGACCAAGCTGGTCTTGAACTCACAGAGATCAGCCTACGTCTGTCTCCTGAGTGCTGGGATCAAAGGTGTGCACCATAACACCTGGCCAAGTAAGTATACTTCTTTCAAGAGAAGAACAAAATAGCAGCAATGATTGCATTGCCCTAGAGGTTGAGGCACAGATCTAAGGATGAAGGATGAGGAGACGTTTGTGAGCATTACTTCTGAATAAAGAATAGCAGAATAAGGAGAGCTGGGATGTGGGGGAGGGGGCAGGGAAGAACTTGGCAGAGCATTTCCCCAGTCGTGTGTCATGGCACACAGTGGGATTGTGTGTCACTGCACACAGTTGGGCTTCCTTCTTTTTGTTGTTGTTTGGAGAGGACAGTCTCGGGGCCTGGGGTATTGAGATCATTTTTAAGGTTCCCCAGCTGAGCCTGGTGTGGCAGCTCCTTCAGGATGGTCATCTTGGGCCATGAAGTGCCTTCTTATTTGCCAGAGTTGGTCCTAAAAAATCAATTTTGGAGACTAGAGAGATGGCTCAGCAGTTAGAAGTGCCTGCTGTTCCTTAGAAGGACTGGAGTTTGATTCCTAGAACCCATACCAGGTGGCTTAGAACTGCCTCTAACTCCAGTTCCAGGAGATCTGACACTCTCTTTTGTCCACAGTTGGCACCTACGCACATGTGAATACATGTACATGTACATGTGCACGTGCCCATAAATAAAAATCATCTACAAACTCTAATGCCAAGATAAGGATAAAAACAATATAAGCATATCCAGGTGTGGTGGTGCACATCTGGAATCCCAGTACTTGTGGGGGACGGGCAAGGGGGATCAGGAGTTCAAATCCAGTCTGATCTACATAGTGCATCTGAGGCCAATATAGGGCACATGAGATCCTGTTTGAAAAACAAAACGAACAACAAACATCATGGTATGCAGGTAAAAATAGTACGAGGTTCTGAGAGGATAAATTTAAATGTTTCTTATTTGCATATGAGATAACTATGCATGCAAACACCTCCACAGTATTTACGGATCAGTGATTAGGATTAATGAGACAGTTCAACCTGGAGGTTTGTTTATTTTACATTATTATTCTTGTGGCACTGAGGATAAGTTCAAGGCTTTGTGTAGCCTGGGTGAGCACTGTCCCAACTCCATCCTCAGTCCCTCAGTTAAGATTTTGGATAGAACTGAACCCTGTTCAGGGTTGTTTCCGAATAGTTGTAGCCAGAAGTTACAAACTGTAAAGTAGAAAAAGGAAGAGCACATTGAGGAGTTTGGAGATAAGTGTACTTGTGTGCTGCAACTTCCCATGCATGCCAGGGTGGGCACTCAGATCACCAGGCCTCACAGCAAACACTACCCATGGATCCAGCCACTTCCTTTCATCTTGTTCTATTTGTAATTTGCTGAATGTGATGAACAGAGTCCGTTTTCTAAACTACACTGGGTATAATAGGAATGAGGGATAGGTCGTTGTTTTAACGACTGCTTTCTTTGGTTTTTGTTTGCTTGTTTTTTGGTTGTGTTTTGTTTCTTTTTTTTTTTTTTTTTTTTTGAGTTAGGGTCTCACTTTGTAGCTCTGGCTGGCCTGAGTTCACTTTGTACACCAGGCTGACCTCAAACTCACAGGCTGCTTCTCCATACTGAGCGCTGGGTCTAAGCACATGCGCCACCACCACACCTGAACTTACTTGTTTTTAATTATCTATTGGTGGAGAGATTTAATTATGTATTGGTTCAGAACACAGGATGCCTTCCCAGTTCTATGGCAGCTTAGAACTGTCTGTGTAACGCCAGTTCTAATTCAGATAGGGCCTCATTTTGTCACCCTCTTGCTGGCCTTGCCCCTTCTTCCCAGTGCTGGAATTACAAGCATGCGCCACCACACCTAGCTTTAAACAGCACACCTTAGAGTTTCCACTGCATCTCCATATGCAGACAGACAAGCATAGGGATAGCATAGCAACCTGCAGCCCCCTTTGGCTTGAACTCTTCCCATCCCTTTCTTATAAGGGACCCTCATCTACATCAAGCTGCTTGAAGCCAAACAACTGGTCATTCTGCCCCAATAGCTCCCTAGCGACACCTTACCACCTCCCCCCTTTTGTGGCTAAACACATTCTGCAGTGTATCCTAAAACTAGAGACAGTGGGCCAATCAAGCCTGGACCGGTGTTAGATACAGGTGTAGAGTAAAACAAACTGTACCCTCTGAATGTACCTTTACGGAAAGCACTTATGCCTATGCATTTTATGCCTGTACCTGATTGTGCAAGCATAGGATTAAAATATGATACTTGAGAAAGGACATGCACAGTGAACAAAGGCTTACACAATTCTAGCCTTCTAATCAAAACAGAAGATCACTTATGCCTCACACCTAGTGTGCTGGTTAGTGATTGTCTTTGGAAAGAGAGAGACTCAACTGAGACAATGTCCCAACCAGACTGGCCTGTTTGCGAGCCTGTGATGTCTTTTCTCTATTAATTATTGATGTGGGAAGGCTCAGCCCTTCGTGAGTGGTGCTAATCTTGAGCAGATAGTCCTGTGGTGTATAAGAAAGGAGCATGAGATAGCCACAAGGAGTAAGCCTGTAAGCAGCACTCCTCCCCGAGCTCTGCTTTAGTTCCCACCTTGACTTCCTGTCCTGACTTTCTTTTGTGATGGACTGCGATGTGGAAGTGTAAGCCACATAAACCTTTTCCTCCCCGTGTTACTTTTGATCGTGACACTTTTGTCACAGCAATAAAATTCCTAAACACCTAGCAATCGACTCTTTCTTCTGGACTGGCAAAATGAAGACCCAGTGATCAGGGCCCTTGAGTAAATCTCACCCCGAGTCCTTTGTTCACTTGCTGTTTATTTACTCTGTGGTTTGGTATAAAATCCCTTGCTATCTTCCTACTTATATGTGATCCTTCAATTCTCTAAATAAGACCCAGAGGCATTGGATTCAGACAGACTGACAATAACAAGACTGCCACCGTGAGGACCAAAATTCCAGCACATAAACCTTTAGCACATGTCTAAAGTAAAACTATATCTAAACCACAGCATGTGGTCTATAAAGATACTGTTTCAGAGCTTAAAGGGCTGTGGGTTAGGGATATCCATCTGACCACCATATAAGGGGATACTGATTTGTTTTGAATGAGCATAGGCATAGGATTTATATGTGATTATGTTCATGGAGGAATTGGCTCATATTTGTTGAGTAGTGGGAATAAGTAACTCAGATGTCTACAGGTAAATGAATGGATGCACAGACTGGGCATGTATTCGTTTAACTGTGGATGAACATTCATTATTTGTGTAAATAAATCAGCTCTAGAGAAGGAGATTGCATCTTAGGAGGTAGAATACTTGCCTACTGCCATGCTTTAAGTCCTGGGCTGTAGCCCCAGTGCTGTACAAACTAGGACTGCTTGTAGATACATAGAATCCCAGCATTTCAATGGAAGGTGGAGGCAGGAGGATCAGAAGTACAAGTTCATTCTTGGTTGGGTAGAGAGCAAGTTTGAAGCCAGCCTGGGATACAAATAACCCTGTCTGAAAATAAGTAGGAAGAAAACCCAGCTCCCATCTTTTCCCTAAAACATACCCCATGGAAGCATAGGCTCAGAAAAATAGTCTACTATGAGAGAAAAACAAATAGCATAAGCACAGCGGTAAATGGTAGCCAACATTGGAGCGGAATTGTGAATGGAACGAAGTAAAGGCAGCTGCTACTGCAATATAGCTGTGCAGGAAAGCAGCTGAGCGTTGCCATATTTCCTAACTTCTAAGAGACTCTGAAGAAATCCAGATTGTGTTTTGAACAGTGAAATCTTCTGATTTTTAAATCTTGGCTCAATTTAAACAGAGTGGGAGGAAGGGGGACAAGAAGAGGGAGGGAGGGAGAGAAAGTGAAAGGAGACAAAAAACATCCTGTGGGGGCAAAAAAACATGCAATATACATCTGACTTGAAGGACACCACTGGTTTTTTTCTTTTGCTCCCATGTAGCCCAGGCTGTTCAAACTCCTGTTTCTCCTGTCTTCATTTTCCAAGAGCCAAGAAACTAGTCATGCAATCACCATGCTCAGCAATGCTCTGCAATTTCTCATATAGACTATGTGGGACCTGTCCCTGTCCCCGTATCCTGAACTGTATTAAGGATCTTATTTTGACTGATTTTGTTTTGTCCCCTGGAAGAATTATCTGTTTAGTAAGTTGAGGCCATCTAGGTCTGGATACAAATCCTAGGAAGAGAATATCTCCCAGCTTTCTGGCCACTGGGATTGAGGACAGTGGGCCATGTAAAGGCTCCACATGTAGTAGGACATAGTATATACAGGACTCTTGGCCTAGGCAGGGCCCATGTTCACTGTGCCTGGCTTTCTTCCATTTGTTTCCTTTTTTGATTCAAAACAGGGTCTTGATATGTAACCAAGACTGTCTTGGAACTCATTATATAGACCAGGCTGATGTTGAACTTTTGATGATTGACCTGGTGTTGCCTCCCAAGTGCTGCAGCTATAGACATGCACCACCACAGCTGGCTTGAGCTCTCCTCCTCCTATTCTTCCTTCTCCTCCTCTTCTTCCTCCTCTTCCTTCTCCTTCTCTTCTTCCTTCTCCTTCTCCTCCTCCTCTTCCTCCTCCTTTTCCTCCCTCTTCTGCCTTCATCTTCTGTTTTACTGATAGGGTCTCATTGTGTAGCCTTGGCTGTCCTGGAACTCACTATGTAGACCAGGCTGGCCTGGAACTCACAAAGATCTGTCTGCCTCTGACTTCCTGAGTGCTGGAATTAAAGGGGCGTGTACCATACCCTGCCCCGCCCTTGAACTCTGTTCTTGACACAGATAACGACTAGTTAGAAAACAAGTAAGTCAAGGAAAATTTGACCATTCAAACAAAATTCGAAGAAATATCGTTAAAAATATTGCTACAAGCTGGGTGTAGTGGAATGCACCTGCAATCACGGTACTCCAAAGGCAGAGGCAAGAGGGTAAGTTCAAGTTCAAATTCATTCTCAGCTTCAGGAGTAGTCTGAGACCATCCTAGGCTACATGAGATACTATTTCAAAAATATTGCCATAAAAATCCTTTAAAGACATTTAACAAAGAAACATTGAATAGTTTATTAGCCAAGATCAAGTGAGACTCATCTATGGGATGGGATAGTTCTGTATGATAAAATTAATTAATTAATTAATTAATTAATTAATGTGCTCAGGATAAAATTCAGAAATTTGTGCCTGCTAAGTTTTTGCCATATCACTGAATTATGTTCCTATCTCCTTCTAATAGTTATTGAGCTAATAGATGAATAATAGGTAGAAATCTTTATGATCCTCTTTTTTTTTTTTTTTTTTTGGTTTTTCGATTTTTCGAGACAGGGTTTCTCTGTGTAACCCTGGCTGTCCTGGAACTCACTCTGTAGACCAGGCTGGCCTTGAACTCAGAGATCTGCCTGCCTCTGCCTCTCGAATGCTGGGATTAAAGGTGTGTGCCACCACTGCCCGGCTATGATCCTCTTAAATTATTGACTTCATTACTATTAATTTGTATGGGTGTGCACATGTCAGGAACATGTGTGGTGGTCAGAGGACACCTCACCAGAGTCAGTTTTCTCCTTCTAACTGGACCTGTCCAACAAAAGGGAAATCATGCCTCATATCAGATCCTAGCCAATGACCCAGGGCTAGTGAATGGATCTTGGAGGAGAACCTAAACCCACCACTTTACTAAACCACCACAATCCTTAAGTTGCATTATGCATTGGGGATATGTGTGTGGGGGGGTGTGTTTAACAACAAATATTGTAAAAGAGACTATGAATTTAAAAGATAGTGATGGGAGCATATGGGAGGACTAGGAGGGAGGAAGAAGGGGAACATGATGTAGTTATATTATAAATCACAAATGTAAAAGAAATAAGAAAAATGTTGTCAACCCAACAAAAATATTTATATCCTGAGTGTTCCCCCTTCCCTATGTGCCAATTAGCCAATCAAATCAAACTCCCACCAATGGGATAAGAAGTAGTCACCACCTGGGTTAAAGGTGGAAACCATCTTGGTCAAGTGTCCTAGGTAGCCCAGTTTGGGTGTTGGTATAAAATGAATTGCTTTTTTACAAAAAGAACTGCTGGGTCTGGAAGGACAACTCAGTGGTTAAGAGCCCTGGCTGTTCTTTCAGAGGTCCTGGGTTAGATTTCCAGTACCCACACGGTGCTTTACAAACTGCCTGTAACTCCAGTTCCAGGGATCCAAGTCCCTCTTCTGGCCTCTGCAGGCACCAAACATACACACAGGCAAAACACCCGTACATAGAAAATCAAGTAATAAAAAAATTACAAAAAAGAATCTATTCGCTGGGCTACTTGGCTTAAACAGGCTACTTGGGTGCACAAACAATGGATTCCTTTGAATGACACCCACATTAGTCCCCGTATCTAACACTGCTGAGCCATCTCAATAACAGCCACATTAATGTCTTAATTAATGTGTCCCAAGAATAATCTGGACTAATTCAATGCTTATTTAAGATGTCATTCTTTGTGAGGCAGGATCTTGCTGCAGAGTGCTGCCTGACCTGTAGCTCACTGAGTAGACCAGGCTGATATTAAACTTGAGGTGATGGCCTTGAAATTCTGTCTCTGCCAACCAATTCTTGGGATTATAGGCAAGTGCCATTCTGCTTGGCTGACACTATTTTTTAAAAATTTTTAATTAACCAGGGACAGATGGAGATTGCCTTAATATGATTTTTTTAAAAATAAAAAAAAAAAAAAAAAAACAGGTCTTAAGTAAAAAGCCAGGATCATGGTTTTCTTTTCCTTCTGTGTGTTCTTCTGTGATGAAGAAAGCACTAAAGCAGATGCACAAGTTGGAATTGGAAAAAATCTTTTAATTTAACCATCTACTAGAAAAGAGAAAAAAAATCTTTCGGTATCAGTCTCTGATTGAAGATGCATTGCTGCCCCTACCAGTGAATTTGTTGTGTAAATAACGCCATCATGGGAGATCATAACAAGTTGAGGAGGCCCTAGATGCTCTGGCTGGAAGTGGGGCAGCTGGCTCAACAGGAAGGGTCAGTATTTCTGTGTGGGTTGATGTTAAGTTACCACATCAGATTCCAAAACACAGAATCAAGAGGTGTTAAGTAATGAGTGGCCCAGGACTGGTGACTGGAGGGGGAGGGAGGGGAGGAGGAAGAAGAGAGAGAGAGAGAGAGAGAGAGAGAGAGAGAGAGAGAGAGAGAGAAGTTGATAACATGGAACCTGTCTGATACATGGAATATTTTTAAGAAGGGGCTCAAGGAGGCTTATGGGAAACTACTTAACTAGGATAGATGAATACTTAGGTAAGGGGTTTAGTGCTCACTCCATACTTTCTTTGCTTAGGTTCCTACTATTTGGTTTGTTGGTTTAAGGGTACATTTTGCAGTGTTAGAGATCAAATCCAATGGCCCCATATATACTCTGTATCCCTGAGCTGTAGTCCTAGTACTGTGCTTTGCCACAGTAAACAACACACATTGAGCCTAAACTTCTATCTTTACAGCAGTCATTGAGCTTGTTCTGCTTCTTCTTTGCTCCCATTTTCAGGTGTTGAGAATCTTTACATTCGACATGTTACCAGTGTCTCAGGCTGGCCTTAAATTTCATACAATAGCAGCAACAGGATTATTATTATTATTATTATTATTATTATTATTATTACTAGTAGTAGTAGTAATAGCAGCAGCAGCAGCAGCAGCAGTAATGTTATTAGTAGTAGTCTGACTGTAAACTCCTCTCTCCACCTTCTGGGTGCAGGGATTATAAAGATACAGCACCATGCTCGCTTTCTGCACTGCTGGGCTTACTACATGCTGGGCAAGCATTCTGTCAGCTGAGCTCCATCTCCAGCCTGGAACCTAAGGGCTTATTCATGTTAGACAAGCGTTTCACCCTGAGCTATGTCCTCAGGTCTAATTTTACCTTTTTTCTTTTGAGGCTGAATTGTAGTAATGTGGCCAGATTGTCTGAGAACTGAGTCAGTAATCCACACTGGCCTTGAACTTGGCATCCTCCTCACTCAGCGTTCTGACTAGTTAGGATTACATGCCTGCACCACCTAGGCCCAGTTTCTGTATTCTTCAACTTGGGAGCAACAGTGTCAACTGGCCAGACCCCCTAAGCTCCTGGAAACTGGACCACCAACCAAAGAATACACATGAGGGACCCATGGTGCTGGCCACATATTTGGCAGAGAAGGGCCTTGTTAGCCATCAGGGGGAGGAGAGGCCCTTGGGCCTGAGGGTGTTAGATGGTCCGGTGTAGGGGAATGCTAGGGAGGGAAGACAGGAGTGGGTGGGTGGGGGAGCACCCTCATAGAGGCAGGGGGAGGGGGGATAGGATAGGGGGTTTCCAAAGGGTAAAACATTTGAAATGTGTATAAAGTAAATATCCAAAAAAAAAAATAGTTGAAGAATGTGGTAGGTTTATAATGAAACCTATTCTACTCTGAATATCTAGTTCTTTGTTAGGTTTCCAATCTTTGATGTAAGATTCAGGTAGAATCTTCAGAAAGAGCTTTGAATAGAAAATTTCCTCAAGTCTTGAATGAAATTTTTGGTTCACTTTTATTTTACTTGTTTTTTATTTTATTTATTTAATTATTTTTGGCTTTTTGTTGTTGTTTTGTTTTGTTTTTTGAGACAGGATTTCTTTGTGTAGTCCTAGCTGTCCTGGAACTCACTCTGTAGACCAGGCTGGCCTCAAACTCAGAAATCCACCTGCCTCTGCCTCCCAAGTGCTGGGATTAAAGGCATGTGCCACCACTGCCCGGCTTGTTTTTTATTTTTTAAAATTTTAGTGTGTGTGTGTGTGTGTGTGTGTGTGTGTGTGTGTGTGTGCATGCTAAATGCTGGGATTTCAGGCCTGTATCATCATGCTTGGCTGACTGTACATGGTTCTTTATCATCAACATCTGTTTGGCTTAGCCCTGTTCCAGAGTTGACTGTCAATGAGTCACCAAATCCAAGTTTGCTATTTTCTTCTGGAAAAGGCCAATGGATAGAGGACTGGTGGTTGAGGGGAGGAAAAAGATTTATGTGGAAAACTAGCAAACAAAGAACCTGAAGGGTGCTGGGTATGGTGGCACACGCCTTTTGTCTCAGCATTCAAGAGGAAAAGGCAGGCAGATCTCTGTTATTTCGAGGCCAGCATGGTCTACAGAGAAATTCCAGGCCAGCCAGAGCTCCATAGAGAAACCCTGCCTTGAAAGAGTCAAACCAAGCAATAAAACAAAGACAAAGAAAAGAAGCTGGAAGGCAACATAAATCATGTTAGAAAGCTTAGGTTTGCCAAAGGGAAGGATCTGGGGAAGATTATGCAGGGAAGAATTGATGCCTGCACATCAACAGCCAGGGGCTGTTCCAATAACCTGGAACAGAATGTTGTTTCAATCACTCTTATCTTGGTGTGCTCATTCTTGAAACGGGGGAGAGATTCAGTAACTTGAGGTCAAATCAACCTTGTGCAGTTCTACACAAACCGTTTTTGAAATGACTCATCTACATGCAGAATTGAGAGGAAACAGTCTGACCCAAAGGTCAAGGCAGCAAAAGAGATGTGTGATTGGAAGGCAGAGAGGCCAAGCTTTTCTACTGAGTTAGTCACTCACTGGACATGTGCAGGGCTCAATGCTTTCAGCAAAAGTGGACTCATGTTCCTGAAAAGTAACCTAGGCAACCATTATCCTCATTAGCCACACAGCAGAAGTAGTGTTGACAGCAAGGCTAGTGGGAGACTAATAATATATTGCGCAGCTGCATGACCTCCAAAAATTTTAAAATCGACTAAAAGAAAGAGAAGCTAGCAGGTTTCTTGAGGTTTCCCCTCAGTTACAGATGTTCTTAAGGACATGGCAGGATCTTTTAGTACATACATTTAGATGATCTTTAGTTTCCTGAGAGTTCTGTTTCAGTTGTGATGAATTTAAACATGATTTGTGTGCCATGATTTTCTTTTGCCTTTTTTTTTTTTTTAAGACATTTTGGATACACTGAACCTATCTTTTTCCCCCTTTACACCATGGACTTCATTTGGGTTTTCTTAGCTTATTTTCATTGGCATTGTTTATGTCTTCTACCTGTTTGTGCATGCGTCTTGCAGTGATGAAGATTGAAACCAAACTCCCCCATATGCTAGGGAACTGGCTTCACTATTACCTTGCACCATAGCCCCCTGTTCAATTTATTTTGAGACAGAGTCTCACTAATTACTGACGGTGGCCTTAATTGTGTGCTTCCTGGCACAGCCTCCCAAGTAGCTGGGATTGCAGTCTTATACCACTAGTCTTGACTTCTTAAGATGCTTTATTTATTTATTTACTTAGAGTCTCACCAGGCCCCTGCTGGCCTTCAACTTGATGGGTAGCTGAGAATGGCCTTGAACTCCTGATGCTCCTCACTACAGCCTTAAAAACTCCAAGGACCTTATAATTTACTCTTCTCTCCTGGAATGAGTCTTTCTTTTCCCTTTAGTGTCTTTCTTGAGTTCAGTTAACATTCCTTTCCCACTTTGCTGTTTCTCTCATTGATTTTTCCATCTCCTGTAGTTTGTTAAAAAAAAAAAAACATTTGTTTATTTTTATTTTACTTGTCTGAGTGTTTTTGCATACATGCTTGTGCATGCCTTTTGCCCGTGGAGGTCAGAAGAGGCACTGGATATCCTGAACTGGAATTAAAGATGGATGGTTGTGAACCAACCCTGGGTCCTCTGTAAGAACAAGTGCTCTTAGCCACTGAACCATCTCTGCAGCCCAATTCCTCTGCTTTGTGGTTCTTTTTATTACAGGATGGTTATTTTTATCCACTGAAAAGTTTTAACTCTCAGAGACTGGGGTGTAGCACAGTGGTAGATAACTTGCCTAACATGTGCATGGCCTTGACATCAACACCACATACACACACCAAATAAATAAAGATATACCTGGGCTGGAGAGATGGCTCAGGGATTAAGAGCACTGACTGCTCTTCCAAAGGTCCTGAGTTCAATTCCCAGCAACCACATGGTGGCTCACAACCATCTGTAATGGGCTCTGATGCCCTCTTCTGGTGTGCCTGAAAACAGTGACAGTGTATTCATATAAATAAAATAAATAAATCTTTAAAAAAAATAGATATATCTATAAACAAGCTTGGAGAGATGTATCAGTAGTTAAGAGTTCTTGTTCTTCCAGAGGATCTGGGTTAGTTCCCAGAACCCATACAACAGCTAATAACCATCTGTATCTCCAATCTAGGGAATCTGATGGTATCTTCTAGCTTTCCTGGGCAACACACACACACACACACACACACACACACACAGAGAGAGAGAGAGAGAGAGAGAGAGAGAGAGAGATATGCAGGCAAGCCATGCATACACAGAAAGTAAAACTATATAAGCCTTTTTTAAAAGGTTCAACTACACAGGGTGTACTGTCACAAGCATCTAGAACCAGCAGTCTGGAGGTGGAGGCAGGAGAATCAGAAGTTCAAGGCAGTTCTTGGCTCTACATCTATTTCGAGGCCATCAAAAATAAAAGCAATTAGGCTGGAGAGATGGCTCAGCAGTTAAGAGCACTGACTGCTCTTCTAGAGGTCCTGAGTTCAATCCCCAACAACTACTTGGTGGCTCACAGGCATCTGTAATAGGATCCGATGCCCTCTTCTGGTGTGTCTGAAGACAGCTACAGTGTACTCACATACATAAAATAAATAAATAATTCTTTAAAAAATTAAAAGCAATCAAGAAACAATAAAGAAATAAAAGGAAAAAGAAATATAGAATTAGGACTGAGGAGATGGCCCATTGGGTAAAAAAGCTTGCTGCTGAACTCCAAAACCTGAGTGTCATCCCTGGGTCCTACATACCAGAAGGAAAGAACTGACTTAGCCTAGTTGTCCTCTCACCTCCTCTACCTGTGAGCTGAAAGACCCTGCCCCACCCCCACCCCATGTTAAGAATAATAAGGTAATGAAAAAATGTTTAGATGCTTGCTTTTGTACCTTCATTCAGATGCTGTGGCTAGGTTTTTGTTTGTTTTGTTTTTTCCTCATCATAATAGGGTATCCCCGGGTTTACTGGATCAGTGGTAATAGTGCTATGGGGCCAAAATATGGATGCCTTATTTGATTGACTGGCTCAAGAGCACCCTCTTCTGTTGGTACAATGAGGTACAGTTTCTTTGATGAACCTAACTTTTGAAGGAGGAAGAGGAAGAAGAGGAAGAAGAGGAGGAGGAAGAGGAGGAAGAGAAGGAGGGCCATTTGATTAATGGCTGTGATGCTAGTCCACCAGCAAGCCAATTTTTTCTATCTTCTTGCCTCCATCAGATTTCTAGCTCTGTCCAGTGCAATGTTTGGTTCCTTCCTTCAGATACTTACAGAGTGCTCTGATTCCCTAGGCTTCACACTTGCTCTTTGTATTCACTTTGGGGGGGGGGTTCCCTTTCAAGTATGGACTGTAGGTGATCATAGGTTTTGTTACTGATAGTAGTCTACAGAACTCCATTCTATTTCACCCATTTCCTGACTGACATTTCAAATAGAGGGAGTCATATATGTGGTCTTTCTGGACAGTTTTCTGATACAATTTCTTCAGTGTTTATGTGTGCACTACATAGTATGTACCATCAGTATTTTATTCTTTTTATAAGTGTGTAATCTGCCATTGTATAAATATCCCATACTATCCTTACACATACATCAGTTAATGGATGTGTTGGACCATTCCAAATATTTGGCTATTATCTGGCTGGACTTTGTTTTATTGGTACAGGAGATTGACCCTCATACATATAAACTGTACTACTGAGGTATACTCTAGCACCATTTTGGCTCTTATGAATAATGTCATTATAAAGATTTGTGCACAAGTTGTTTTGTTTTGGGTTTTGTTTTGTTTTGTTTTCAAACGTTAAGTTTTCATTTATCTTGGGAATATACCTTGAGATAGTATTAGTAGGACTTTTAAGAGCCATATGTTTGGCATTTTGAAGAATGGCTAAATGGTATTTCTGAGTGCTTGTATGAGAGGCTAGGGATATGACTCAGTTGGCAGAATGCTTGTGTAGAATGGATGAGAGCACTGTGGTCCCCCAGTAGCACATAAACTCTGTCATGGTCCATTCCTGGAATCTCTCCAGTGTGTGTGTGGGGTACAGTCAAGAGGATCAGATTTTTAAGGCCCTACTTGACTAAATAGTGAGTTTGGAATACATGAGAATATGTCTAAAAATCAAGCCAAAACAATCCTTGATCCTTAGGGACCCTCTTACCTCCCTCTATAGAAGCCATCTGTTTTAGGCATCTCCTGTGGTCCTTTGGTTTGGCTGTGGATGTCAAGAGGATCTTTGCCGGGTCACGAGTCTGTTGCCTCTGCCCTCTCATCTGTCTTTCCTCCATTCGTTTCTCTGCACTTTCTCTCCCATTAAACACTCTCCCTGCCACTAAGTCTCTCAGACTCTTTTCTCCTAACCTCTCAACTCTCTGGAGCTTTCTCTTGATATCTGGTGCTGCCTGGTTATTAAAGGCTAGAGATACCGCTGCTTTTGCTTCTGGAAATTCTGGGTCCATGGAGGTGTCCATAAGCCTTTCTAAGAAAGCTGCAGGGCTTTCATTATCTCCCTGACTAATATCATACCTTAGCCAGGTTAATGGGCCTTCTTGCAGCTGCCTTGAGACCTGCCAACAAAGCCTAATAGTAAACCAAGAGTCTTCCCTTACCTTCAGTGGTGTTAAAATCCCAATCTGGATAGGTTAAGGGAAAGCCAGCATCAATAGCTGTTTGGTTATTAATGGGTTCCCCTGCGGAGCCAGGAACCAATTTCCTGGCCTCTATCTTGATTCTCTCCCTCCCCTCTCTTCTATGGTGAAGAGAACCTGCAAAAGCTGTTGACAATCATCCCAAGTGGGCTGGTGGGTGAAGTGGACTGTTTCTAAGATTAATTCTGGGGGTTTGTCTGAAAGGGGGAAGTTCTGAATTCTCCAGTTACAAAGGTCACTAGTGGCAAAGGACCAATAGTGATGAGGTTGGTTTCCTTGGTCATTGACCAGCACCTCTGCATGCAAATGCAGGACAAAGGACTCTTAACTCGGGAGGCAGTCCCTGTCTGCTTCATGTCCTTGTAGCAGGTCCCTGCTCCCCTGCCTGTGATGGGGCAGCTGCCTGAGGCAGAGCTGCCTGTGGTGGTGGCTGCTGTCCCACCTGAGGAGTTGAATAAGGTGGAGGTGGAAAGATAACCTCCTCTGAAGTTCCTCCTTGGAGGACATGGTGGAGGGATGGTACAAAAGAAGATGGATGATCCAATATCTCTTCCTTTGTATCCTTGAGATTTTTGGTAGCCAAATCAAGAACTAATGCCTTTTGTCTGAGAAGAAAAAATTTAAGCCAAGTGAGCAGGTCCTCTAGGAGGTCTCACCAAATCACCACATAAGATATTTGGTCCGGGAGGCCAAGTTTGCGTTTGAAAATGATTTTCTCAATCCCTTGGACCAATCTCAGGTCAAAGGATCCTTCTGGGAGCCAGCCAGTGTTGAGAACGGGCCATTCCGACCTGCTTAATTTATCTTTCTTAATAATGACAGAAAGATTCTCTCCTCTTATTTTAACATCCCAAAAGTGGCTAAAGAACAACTCAGTGAGGTTGAAGGCACCTGTCCCATGTTAAACATCCATCAAATAGTCGCCCTGTAACACCATCAACAACAAAGCAGCGCCAAACACAAAACACAAGAAAAATTTATCCTTTCCTCTCTATCACGCATGAGCAAGAAACCAGAAGGTAGCAGGGCAGTGGTGGTGCACGCCTTTAATCCCAGCACTTGGGAGGCAGAGGTAGGTGGATTTCTGAGTTTGAGGCCAGCCTGGTCTACAGAGTGAGTTCCAGGACAGCCAGGGCTACACAGAGAAACCCTGTCTCGAAAAAACCAAACCAAACCAAAACAAAACAAAAAGAAAGAAAAAAAGAAAAAGAAAAAGAAAAAGAAAAAGAAAAGAAAAAGAAACCAGAAGGTGGCGCTCACACAGGGAAACTCGACACTTCCTCTCAGTCAGGAAGCAACAGGACATAATCAAAATGGTGGGCGTGGAACCAAAGCTACCTCAGAGCTGCCCTGGACCCCCACAACACTACGCAGACAGGCCACCCCTGTACAAATGACTGGAACCGAGGCTACCTTAGAACACTTGGCCAGCCACGGCCCCATGTGTTGTCCCTCCACAGCAAAGGACAGCTGTACCTCAGCTATGGACTCTCAGTCCCCTGGTAACGAGAAACAACACACACACCATAAACAGTTACTGAGGAGTTCATTTTTCATATCCCATTTTATCTCCCCCCAGAAATTAGGCCACAAGCCACTTGCTCTCAAATCTAATCTAATCTAATCTAATCTGGGACTGGAAGCTCCTGCCTCTCTGGTTTAGCATCTCATGGTGATAACAGCAGGAGGCTAGACAAAACCTTGGCAAGGAATTGTACTTCTCTAAGTTGAAGTCTCAGAGAGAAAAGAAGAGGGGGACTTATCTCTGCCCTTTGTTCTCAGTACTTGTAAGAGTCTCAGAGCATAAGTTCACATAGTGAAAAAAAGCTCACTGCAAGTCTGCACATAAATTCAGTCATAAATTGAATGAGAGGTTCTAACAGAAAATACCTACATGTGTATACACAAGGAGCTTAACTTTCACCATTTGTTATTAGCTTGCAGGGTCATGGAAAGTTCAAGGCTGGAACTAAGGCATCCTTGAAGTTTTCTTTAGACAAACACAGTCAATATCTCCTGTTTTTGCACCTAGGGTCCAGTGGTGTATATCTTCTTTATGACCTTCGAATAATGGTTTATGGAAACCCTTGAAATGTGCCCTAAGTTTAAGAAGTCTGCTGTTGTCTCAGAAGCAATTAAGCAGTCCTGTTATAAAAGGGACTCAAATGTCTCTGTGGTTGTTGCCAATTCTTGGTGACCCTAGCATGCTAGCTGTTTCTGAAGAATAAATGCTCTTTGTTTTTGGATACTATCTGAGTCCATGTCTTCCTTTGGTGATTTTCTGACCCTTACATTACAAGAAGGTAGTGAAAGCTAGCCAGCAGAGAAAATAAACAGGACTGCATGTAGCAGGTGGGGGTTCCATCTGCTCAGTCCTTCCCAGAAATTCACACCAGGGACACTGCATCTCCCACAGGCTCTGGAAAGTCTCCCAAGCCCCCAAGACAACAACATACTAGAGTGTCCAGTGCAGCCAGATTCCACATCCACTTTAGTCATTTCTTGCCATGAAATACAGATTTTTAGGCCTCTTCAGAACAGAATTACAGAATTATTCAGAACAGAATTATTGTGGTACCACACAAACATATGGACAGATACAGACTACATAAACACATGAACAGACACTCACAGACTCAGATTACCGGTATTGAGACCCTCTGTGTTATGTCCTGGTGGCCTTGGAGGTCCTGGCCAATGCACCAAAATGTTGTGCCACGAAATGTTTACAAACCCCCAAAGACCACCAAGGAGCTGTTTCTGATGTAATCACATTAAAGTCTCTTTATTACAAACTCGAGTTTGGGCTTACTCACCACTGACTCACAGGATGTTTTTGTTCTTTTTAATGTACTGCTTATCTGTTTGTGCCACCTGTTCTGTGCTTACTGTCTTCCATTTAGTCTTGGGTGGCTAAGTTTTTAAAATTATTCATGGAATAAGGGCTAAGTAGATCAGTGGTACAGATTTTTCTTAGCTTGTATGAGACCTCAGGTTTAATTCCTGAGAGATAAAGAAATTTATTCCCAGGGGCTGGAGAGATGGTTCAGTGGTTAAGAACACTGGTTGCTCTTCCGGAGATCCTGAGTTCAATTCCCAGCAGCCACATGGTAGCTCACAATCATCAGTAATGGTATCTAATGCCCTCTTATGGTGTGTCTTAAGATAGCAACAATGTACTCATAGACATAAAATAAATAAATAATTCTTTTAAAACAAGAAATTTGGTCAGGCAGTGGTGGCACATGCCTTTAATCCCAGCACTTGGGAGGCAGAGGCAGGCGGATTTCTGAGTTCCAGGCCAGCCTGGTCTACAGAGTGAGTTCCAGGACAGCCAGGGCTACTCAAAGAAGCCCTGTCTCCATAAAACAAAACAAACAAAACAAGATCTCACTACTATGAACTGAAACTCCCAGAAAAAAGTCATGTTCCTACCAGTTGGAGACCACCACAGAAAAACACAATCAAATGAAGAGTTGTGGAATCCAGTCCTAATGGATACACCTGCAAAATAAATAAATAAATAAATAAATAAATAAATAAATAAATAAATAAATAAACGCTCTCACAGCAAAGGCCCAGGGAACATTTCTGAAGAGGGGGACAGAAAGAATGTAAGAGCCAAAGGATCAGAGAGTTTGCTGTGAAATTGTGTCTTAGGAACATCATAAGCTATACCCGTAAAGTCTCACCAACATGATGACAGCCTAAACATGTGCTGAACAAGAACCACACAAAGGAGCACGTCTGCATTGGGGAGGAGAGGGTGGAGCCCACAAGGCCTCAACCCTACATAAAGATCAACAGGCAACTGAATAAAACTGGGAATAGGAGAGATGTCTCTCCCCAGGAAGAGCAAAGCAATTGGTTGTCCAGTGCCAAATGGTCAACCTTGAAAACATATGTTCAAGTAACGTTATATGAACTCAACATGTTATATTTGGGAATGTATATTTATATACAAACACATGTATGTATGCAATAACAATTGATGAACAAGAGACCATGAATTTGAAGGGAATAGGGGGGCATTTGGAGGGAGGAAAGGGAAGGCAGAAATGTAATTAAAATACATTCTCAAAAATAATAAAAAAGCTATACTTGAATTAAACATTCTATAAGGATGATTGAGAGTGGGAATGTTACAGGTTGGGAATCAAAATTATCTTGGACTATCTTAGTCCCCTAAATTGCCACTTATTGCCTACCTATGTGTGTGACCTAACTTCTTTGTGACTAGGACATAAATACATTTTAGAGTATACAGACTCTGTAGTTTCCAGTAACCCAAAGGCTAAGAATTCCACCAGATAACATTTGCAGCCTATTTCAAATGGCTCTGTTTTGCTGTAGCTGGACTATCTGATTTTTCACCACTGTATCTTGTAAAGTGTCTTGATTTATGATTGTCTTTGTTCCATTACTATAAAACTTTATGAAACTGTTACTACATTGGAACACAATATTTGGAATAATTTAAGTCTGTGCTCCTGGGTCATGGTCACTCATATTTGGCTCCAGAATAAACTCTTATTTTCTTTGAGCTGTGAGCTATATTTTTGCATTAGGGTTTTATAGTCCTAATGGGTCTGGAACTCACTACATAGCCCAGGCTAGTTCAGACGTGCACTAACCATAATACCCCTGTTCCCCTAGTGTTGGAATTACATGGAATTACAGGTCTGCATCACTGTATTCCCTCTCTCTCTCTCTCTCTCTCTCTCTCTCTGTCTCTCTCTCTCTCTCTGACTTGGTCTACTCAATTGCCTATTGTCAGGACCTGAACCTACTCTCTGCTCTGCTACTCTGTCACCTCACAGCTGGACTCCATCTTGCTACAGATCATAGTAGCAGCTCCATCCAGATTCTATTAACCTATCAGTACACTGCTGAATCTCCTGAAATGTTGTTACAACCACTTTAACTTGTATTCATATTGTAAACACACACACACACACACACACACACACACACACACACACACACACATATATAGATCAGAAATATCTACTCTTTAAAGTATGGTATAAGAGTTAATGATCATTACTTACTCTCTTAAAAAATAGTTTTAAAATTTTTTGTGTGGATGTGTGTGGTGTGTGTGAATATGTGCCTGTGAGTGCACATGTCTGTGGTTACCAAGGGAGTTTAATTTACTCGAATTAGAAATGCAGGAGGTGTGAACCAGCCGATGTGAATGTCAGGAATTGGACTCTGGTCCTCTGGAAGAATGATGCATGCTCTTAACTTCTGAGCCATCTCTCCAGCTCCTTACTTATGTATCATTTATTTAGTAATTAAGATTAGAGTAAAAGAACCTGTCTCAGCCAAATTACTAATGTAGGCAGGATTACCTGGCAAATTGTTGTCATTGAAACTGCTGACCTTAGTAAATTTATTGTTATTCAGTAAATTCTGACATCATAGAAAGACACAGTTCTGTCCCCTAAATTCCTGATGTAGTGCTCTCATGACAAATGCCTTTAGTTTGGTAAGTGCCTCCCTCTATATAGACAGGTTCCAGTCACAACTCTATTGGGGACAACAGCTTGTGGTCAGAACACAAAATGACCATAATATTTTGATTTGTTTTTTTGTTTGTTTTTCTTTTTTTCTTTCTTTCTTTTTTTCTTCTTTTTTTTTATGGTTTTTCGAGACAGGGTTTCTCTGTGTAGCCCTGGCTGTCCTGGAACTCACTCTGTAGACCAGGCTGGCCTTGAACTCAGAATCTGCCTACTTCTGCCTCCAGAGTGCAGAGACTAAAGGCTTGTGCCACCGCCACCACTGCAGGGTAAGTGAGCATAATCAAACAATAAATCAAACATTTCATTCCTCTGTTTGTCCCTCCCCCAACCCTGTGGCTTTTGGACCCAATCAAAAAGAATTTTGCGGCCATCAAAGACTTACACAACTGTTGCTCTGGTTACAATTCAGATCTTATCAAGAAGACTGCAGTCAGCTAGCTCAAATGGGCCAAGTATGCTTGTGCCTCAGGGCTTCCCTCTCCCCTGCTTGCAAAGTTCTTTACTAAGATACTTGCAAATTGGTTTATCCAACTCCACGGTTTGGCTCAAATCTCACCTGTCATCAGAAGGACTTTCCTGACCACCTCATGTAAAATAGCATGTCCCCCTTTATTCCTGTAAAACTTTTTTCACTTATGTTAAAAAGTGTGTTCCACTATGACAACATGTTTGTCATTTATATGCATTGAAACGTACGTATATAAGCCCCTCCACTACCCTCACTTGTTCCCGCTCCCCTCCTGCCTTTCTGACTCCTTGTAAACAGTTCTGCTTTTATAACGCGCGCTCACACACACACACACACACACACACACACACACACACAGACAGAGAGAGAGAGAGAGAGATTGAGAGGGAGATTAAATCTAATTTCCCCATATGACAGAAAATACTCAACATTTTGATTTTCTCCCAGTGAACAATAGCAAAACTAAACAAATCAATACAAAGCAAGCAAACAAACAAACAAACAAAAAACCCCTCCCACAGCTCTCGCTTCAAGAGCAATGAGAGACAGTTTATTCTAGAGCCTGATAAAAGCGACCATGGCCCAGAATACCATTGGGGTATTGGACCTACCTTTTGGATCTAAAATGTTTCTCAAAAGCTTCTGATTTAAAAGCTTCTAGCCCAGCTTGCTGCTATTGGGAGGTGGTAAAACATGGAGCGAGTTTATACTTAGAGGGTGAGCCTTCTGGTCATTGAGGATGTGCCCGTTAACAGGATATAAGGATCCCATTCCCTTTCCTCCTTTTTCATTCTGTAGCTGTCCTGAGCTCTGCAGCTTCTTCTACCATATATTCCTTGCCACAGGCATATAAACCATGGAACTGAATTTATCATGGACTGAAACCTCCAATGTCAGTGTGCACTCCTGCAATCCTAGACCTTCGGGGAGGATCAGAAGCTCAAGGCCAGTAGTAAATTCAAGATCAAGCCAGACTATAGGAGACCCTGTCTCAAAAAAACAAACTAAAACCAAATGAAACCAAAATCTCTCCAAAACTATGGACCAGAAGAAACCTTTCTGCTTTCTCCATTTTGCTCTAAGGGGCCCTAGACAAGTGTCACTTAAAGATAGTTATCTCAGGCATTTGTGACATTAATGAAAAACTAAATAACATAAAAATAAAATTCAATGCAGAAAGGACAGAGCACAGCATCTGTATAAAGGAAACTAAAGGTAACTCAAAGCAACATTCAAGGACCAGATTTTACAAAGATGTTATCCCAAAATTGATTCATAAAGTTGTTGAAATTCTTGTTTTAAAACCTCCATGCTACTTGTTTGTATAGTTTGAATGATTTTAATGTTTATCTAAGTTAATATATGTATCTAGAGAGTTTATAAAAACAAATTTAATACAGGGAAGACTAGGGGCTAGAGTCAGAACTCATGAGTAAAGTGCTTGTAAGTATGTAGACCAGGGGTTTGGCTCCCAGTCCCCAGGCATGGTTGCACATGTTTGCAATCAGTATCAGAGAAGCAGAGACAAAAGGATTTCCAATGAAAGATCCTGTCTCAAGAAATGAAGTGAGTGGTTTCTCTCGCTGTCCCCAGGGATGACATCTGGCTTCCACACACAAGTGCAAACTTATGCACCTTCACACATACACAAAAGTAAGTCTACTTTTACTATACTTTAAAACAAAGTGTAAGTAAGTAGAAATTTTAATCATATCATCCAATTAAGGTATGATAAAATAAATAAACAATATATATGATAATTTAGATATTGGTAAAGGTAGCATTTTGAAGCCAATAATGAAAGTATCAAAGTATCCAATAAAATTGTCTGGTATTTTGGAAAAATAGGGATGCTTTTCTACCTCATTTCTTACTCTGGAATAAATTCAAACATCTTGAGGATTTACTTAATGGAAACATAAAAGTATTATAAAAAAGAAGAAAGTAGTGTGGCATTTGTAATAATAACACAAAGCCAGGAACTCAAAAGGCAAAATACACAAATTCAATGACATGCAAGAGAAAAGTAAACCTATGCAATGTAAAATGTCAGAGATAAAAGTAAAAAAAAAAAAATGGACATAAATATTTGCACTACAGATGATAGAAAACATTTGTCTAAGGAAAAAACCCGTACAAACCAATAACCAACCAATTACCAAAACGGATAAAAGTTAGAAAAACATATGATAGTTAATAACTGAAAGACACTCAACATTACTAATGACTAATGACATGAAAAGCAAAATACTTCCTTTGAGCTATTGGATTGGCAAAGATTCAAAGTATTGACAGATCTGTCCTTGCTCTCATCTTGGCAAGCAAGGCCTCTCATATCTTTAGTATTTGGTGACTTTAAAAGCCTTCTGAGATATGGTCTCTACAGATACTCTCTCCCCTTTGCTGGGTATTTCAGCTAATGTCATCCCCATTGGGTCCTGGGAGCCTCTTGCTTTCCTGGTGTCTGGGACTTTCTGGTGGTTACCCCCAGTTCTCCATTCCCCACTGCTACATACCTCTGTTCAATTTCCTGACCCTCTGTGCATCTCTCCCATCTCCTCCCACAACTGATCTTGCCCCCTTTCCCCCTCCCCCTCCTCTCTCCCTCTCAAGTCCTTCCCACCCCCCACCTCTTGAGATTATTTTGTTCCCCCTTCTAAGTAGGACTGAAGCACCCACACTTTGCTCTTCCTTCTTCTTGACCTTCATGTAGTCTGTGAGTTGTATCATGGGTATTCTGAACTTTTTTCCTAATATCCATTTATCAGTGAATGCATACCATGTGTGTGGGGCCACCCACCCATCTAAACATTTTTAACCTAGAATTGCTCCTGTCTAAAGGAAATACGGGGACAAAGAGTGGAGCGCAGACTGGAGGAAAGGCCATCCAGAGACTGTCCTACCTGGGGATCCATCCCATATGCAGCCACCAAACCCAGACGCTACTATTACTGATGCCAAGAAGTTCTTGCTGACAGGAGCCTGGTATAGATGTCCCCTGAGAGGCTAAGCCAAAGGCTGACCAATACAAATGCAGATACTTGTAGCTAACCATTGGACTGAGCACAGGGTCCCCAATGGAGGAGTTAGAGAAAGGACTGAAGGAGCTGAAGGGGTTTGCAACCCCACAGGAAGAACAACAATATCAACCAACCAGATCCCCCAGAGCTCC
The DNA here is from genome assembly GCA_019843965.1 of Rhynchomys soricoides. Classification (NCBI taxonomy): domain Eukaryota; kingdom Metazoa; phylum Chordata; class Mammalia; order Rodentia; family Muridae; genus Rhynchomys; species Rhynchomys soricoides. The sequence continues at coordinate 2,130,384 of JADRCH010007456.1, read as the reverse complement.
CAGGGACTAAACCACCAATCAAAGGGTACGCATGGAGGGACCCATGGCTCCAGCTGCATTTGCAGCAGAGGATGACCTTATTTGGCATCAACGGGAGGGGAGGCCCTTAGTCCTATGAAGGCTTGATGCCCCAGTGTAGGGGAATGCTAGGGCTGAGTGGCAGGAGTGGGTAAGTGGGTGGGGGAGCACCCTCATAGATGCAAGGGAGATGGGATAGGGGTTTCCGGAGGGGAAACTGGGATAGGGGATAATATTTGAAATGTAAATAAATAAAATAACCAATAAAAAATAAAGTCTTCTGAAGTTGCCTCTTAGTATCTATATGAAGAGAAGTGGTATCATCCATGAGAAAGTGATACGGAGTGGCTGCCTAAGAAGAATTATGTCCACAATCTCATCCTGGTATAGGGCTACAGAACATCTTAGCTGATGATTGTTCGTGCAACGTTACATTCCGGTATGGATGTAAGTTATGATTCTATTAAGACTGGTTCCTAGTAACCTAAGTAATGCTGTAATGGTGGCTTTGGGTTCAGTAGGTACTTTTGCTCAGTGCAGTGAACGCTGGTATAGCACTTACACTGGAGCTGTTGATTATTCATCTCAATGAAGCTACCAATTGGTTTCACTTTTTACTAGACAAAAGAGTGGAAGCTGGAGAGATGCCTCTGTGGGCAAGAGTCCTTGCTGCACTAGCATAAGGACCTGAGTCAGTTTCTTTAGTCCCAACAATAAAACAAAGACAAGCAACCAAAAAATCAGGAATAGTCATGAATGCCTGCAACCCCAGCTCTTTCAGAAACAGAGACAGGAGGTTCATCAGAGCTTGCTGGCCACTGACGTGGGTCTAAACTCAGCCAGAGACTCTGTTTTAAAGAAAGAAAGTATACAGTGATAAGACATGGCACCTGATAGCCTCCTGTGGCTTGCACACACATCCTCAGGCATGTATACCACACACACATGTAAAGGTAACGTTTATTCTCCTGGATTAGTTGTTGTCTCAGAGGCTTATTCCCTCACTCAGCTAACCTAGGCCTAGTCCTGGAAGCCTCTAGCCTCGGTACAATCCTATCAAGGCCTAGAATGTTTTCAGCCTCTGAGACTTACTGCTGAAAAGGTTCACTCCTTCCTGGTTCTTTCTGAGCTCTGGCTGGTTCAACTCAGCTGTTCTGGCTCAAACTCCTCTCCAAGCTGACTGGTTCAATCTAGCTTTTCTTGGCCTCTCCTGAGTTGCTCTGCTTGGCCTCAACTAACTCTGACAATATGTTCTAATCTTTTGGTTTATTCTCATTCTCTGGTTCATTCTGTCTTTACCTGTGTCTAGCTAGTTCTCTCTCTCTGCAACTTGTCTGTACAACTGTCCTGGTAAAATTACTTCTCTCTCTCTCTCTCTCTCTCTCTCTCTCTCTCTCTCTCTCTCTGCACTGCTCTCTTAAGTAGCTTCCCTTTCCTCTTGGGCATATCCTATTCTGTCAAATCTTTCTCTGATTCATCATTTTGTCTGTCTCTCAAGGAGACATCACTTTCAAACATGGGTACTTCCTTCTTCAAACTAACTTTGCCTTCATTGTTTTGAATTAAAGGTGTGTACTAAAGGCAAGTCTGCATTCAGCCAGAGGGGATAAAGAAACAGGCTTTTTTTTCCCCCAGTAAATAGCACAACTTCAGGGTTCACAGTGTGATCAAATATTCTCTCTCTCTCTCTCTCTCTCTCTCTCTCTCTCTCTCTCTCACACACACACACACACACACACACACACTGAGGTGGGGGACTGGATTGATTACTCAGTGGTTAAGAAAACTTGGAGCCTTTACAAAGGACCAGAATTTGGTTCCCAGAACCCATGTGGAAGGCTCTCAACCTCCTGTAACTTCAAGTTCAAAGTAGCTGATGTCTTGTTCTGCCCACATGCATCCACACAGGCATAGACACAGACACATAAACAAAGATAAAACCAATCTTTAAAAAAAAATGTTGGCTCTGGTTTATTGCAGTGTATTCTGAGCTTAGTAGCCTACCATCCGGAACCGGTCCCAGTTCTTACTACGGATTCCATGAATGATTGCACATCTGCTCCCGACTCTTCTTCATGTCCTTGCCAGTCTGACCCCAATCTTTCAGACTTCCAATCGTGCTTTAAGAAATTCAGGTTAGTCATTAAGATGTTGATCATTTCTAACTCTCAAAAAACAGAAGGCTATTAGATTTTCCTGCATTCTTCTTTTTCAAATTAACACTGAAGCAAGGTCTCTGTAGTATTTAAAGTAAAGGAAAAAACAGGGATTTTATCCTCAAATTTGAGAAGGTAGTAGCTTGAACACATGGCCCACATATCCTCTTACTGAATCCTGTCTGTGAGTGATGCCACAGCCGGAATAAGAAATGATGGAGTCTGGAAGGTGTCTCTAAGGCTGCACTTATAGGATGAATACAGATCTGAGGAGTCTCCAGCCAATGACTGTGTGTAGCCATGATGTCAGCTCATGACAATTTCTGCTTTGTGTGGGACACTTAGGCAATCTTTACTCTCAGCTTCTTCACTAAAGTGGCCAAACTCTCCAGTTTGCTTAGTGCTTGGAGAGAGCCCTGGGAAGGTATAGAGAATACAACATATCTATTGATACCAAAGATAATGGGAGTCATTCTGTGGTTCTTCAAGAAAATTCAGCCGGGCAGTGGTGGTGCACGCCTTTAATCCCAGCACTCGGGAGGCAAAGGCAGGCGGATTTCTGAGTTCGAAGACAGCCTGGTCTACAGAGTGAGTTCCAGGACAGCCAGGGCTACACAGAGAAACTCTGTCTCGAAAAAACAAAAAAAAACAAAAAAAAAACAAACAAAAAAAACAACAACAAAAATAACCTCCCTTGTGTGGAATATAGACCTACTTCTACTTATCAGATTTTCTGAGGTACTAGGGTGCCTCTCTGACTCTGACGACTTGCTGGGCCTTAAAGGATACTTGTTAGCTGGCCAGGGTTGTTTTCAGCTGCTCTGATTTGGAGAGATTGCCACTTCAGCTCTGAGGAATCCAAGGCAAAGACAATTCCTTCTTATGTTTCATCAGAGGAATAATGGATTTTCGTCTAACTGTGAACTACCGCTGCTTAGTCTGCTACTATTTCCTGGCTAATCACTGCATATGAGATCCTAATAATCTGACACACCTGCAAGAAGTCCAATTCATGATCTGCAGAGGGAAATGACTCATTCCAGATGTATCAACTAGATAAAAGAAGACCAACTTGAACAACTAGAAAAGTGGTTTCTATTGATGTAACACTACAGGATGAAGCGGCGGAAAATATTAACTGATTAAACAAGTTAATATTTGTAAAACGTTTAGAAAAGAGCCCGTCACATAGCATGTGTATATTTATATGTGTCATATACAAACCTGTCAAATGAAGCAACAGAAAAGTCATGTAAGCTCTCAAGGATGTATTCTCAGAAAACACACACACACACACACACACACACACACGATATCAGAGAAGTAGGAATCATTTTAGTATTTAAAAGTTCCACATACTAATACTAAGCGGGGCTGGAGAGATGGCTCACTAATTGAGAGTGCATTCCTCTAGCAAAGAACATGAGTTCATGTCAGTTTTAAAAAGTACAGGGGCTAGAGAGATAGCTCAGTGGTTAAGAGTACTGACTGCTCTTCTAGAGGACCCAGATGCACTTCCCAGCATTCTCATGATGCCTAACAAACATCTTAACACCAGTCTTAGAGGATACAAGTCCCTCTCCTAGCCTCTGTGGGCACTAGGCATGCATCTGGTACACACTCATTACGTGTAAGCAAAAGACTCATACATAAAAAAAATTTAAAATCTTTAAAAATAAAAAATACATAAGCTGAAAATGAAAGGGATTATATGTAGCTCAGAAACAATTCAATAATCTGGAAGATCAAATAAGAGAAATATCATTTAGCAGGTCTTTCAAAGAGGTAGAAATCATGAGGGATTAAAAGAATAGAGAACAGATTCAAGAGACTTGTCATGGAAAACATTAAGTGTCCAGAAGAGCAAAGCAAGAGTAAGGCAGAGAGTTAACTAATTTATTAACAGCAGAAGAAAGTTTCCCTGGGTTGAACAGAGAGCTGAGTTTACCAACTGAAGGTATTCACTGAATCTCATGAATGATGGGGGGGGGGAGAAACACGCACACAAAAAACAAAAGACATACACAAAAACCTGCCCTTGAGGAGTCCCCTGAATTCTAAGATAAAGAGAAGGTCTTTTAAGCTTCAGAATAGAAAGAACACTTTGTGGCTGGCAGCTGGCTTTGGGTAATAGGAGGTGCTGGTGGAAGACTGGAGCCAGAGACATAGGAGAAGGCTAGGGACTTTGCCTTCTCTCTCCCTCAATGCCTTTGACTAGTGTCTATAGCAACTCAGATACTGACAGATAGGCTTCCATTATAACCTTGACTCTCAGGCTCCGGGAATATTTTTTTACTTCGTTTTGACTTTCTATCTAGAGATTATCCCACATTGTCCCTGTTTGGTTTATCAGTTCTTCCATTCTTTGTGTAATTTATTCTCTGAATTGCTGTATTCTCTGGGGTATTTTTTGCTTGTGTTTGTTTGTTTGTTTGTTTGTTTTGAGACAGGGTCTCAAGTAGCTGGGGCTGGTCTATGCAGCAAAATATGACCTTGATCCTCTTATCTCTTCTTCTCTGGTGCTGAGATTATAGGCATGTGTCACTCACCATCTCCAATTATTTTATATATTTTAACTTATTATTGTCATTGTTGTTGTTGTTGGTGGTGGTGGTGGTGGTGGTGGTGTGTGTGTGTGTGTGTGTGGGTGCATGATATGAGCGCATGGGCACTAGTACCAGAGTGAGCATGTGCATGTTAAAGGACACTTTTGTGGAATCAGTTCTCTCCTTCTAGGGTGGGTTATAGCGATCGATCCCAGGTTGTGAACAGCTTTTGAGGCAAGGGCTTTTATCTGCTGAGCAACCTTGTGGGCCCTATTGTATTTATTTTTAATTAGTCTTGGAAACTAAGTCTCACTGTGTAGCCCAGGCTGGCTACAAGCTTGTCATCTTACTGCTTCTACCTCCTCATCTATTCTTTTTATTTAGAGCAGTTTCTATTTTCTAGTTGGACTGTAACTGAGACATCTGCCAAGGAAAATGAAGTAGGATTAGACCTTCTATCCACACCGCAAAGGCTGCAACACAGTCGGTTATAGTATTAGGCTTCTCTAGAAGAACAACTTTTATAGAATGAATATATGTATGATTTACAGGCACTGTCCAGCTAAACCAACAGTGGCTGCCTGTGAGTGGAAGGTCCAAGCATCCATTAGTTGTTCAGTACACAAGGCTGGATGTCTCAACTGGTCTTCAGTATATACCAAAGTACCTAAGAATTCCTCATGGGCTCTAATGCCAGTGAAGGAATGGGCTTGCTAGCAAGGCAAAAGCAAGCACAGGCAAAGAGTAAAAACTTCCTCCTTCTCCGTCCTTATGTGGGTTTCCAGCAGAAGGTGTGGCCAAGATTAGAGCTGTGACTTCCCACCTCAAAGATACAGATTAGAAATGGATCTTCCATTTGAAATTAAGCCAAAAAAAAAAAAAAGAGAAAAGAGAAAGAAAGAAAGAAAGAAAGGAAAAGGAAGGAAGGAAGGAAGGAAGGAAGGAAGGAAGGGAGGAAGGAAAAAAAAAGAAAAATACCTCACAGGTGTGCTTCATTTTGGAGCTTTAGTTAATTCCAGACATAGTGAAGTTGACAACCGAGAATAGCCACCACAAATACCAACTCCAAAATGTTGAGAGAAACGAACTAAAACTCTTCTGTTCAGCTGTGGTTGGCTGCTTCAACAAGGGCTTCTAATGATTCCTCAGCTATTGGCATTCATATGAAAATCTTTTAAAGCTAGGCATACTGGCCCATGCCTTAAGTCCCAGCACTCAGAAATCAGTGGCAGGCAGATTTCTGTGAGTTTGAGGCTAACCTGATCTACACAGTGAATTCCAGGACAACCACATCTACATAGTGAGACCTTCTCTCAAACGAATGAATAAGCAAACACCTTTCCATCTTCTTTTAATGTGTGTGTGTGTGTGTGTGTGTGTGTGTGTGTGTGTGTGTGTCTCGACTAATAAAAACTGACTTTAGCAAATTGTAGAAGCCTGGAACATGAAAGACAGCGTCTATACTTTGCTTGCCTTCTCTGTCTGCCTCTGTGTGTGGTGACTGTTGTAGAGGACTACCTGGCAAGGAACAGAAGCCTTCCAACAACTGTCATGTAAATTAGGTCCTATCCCAGAAGAGCCTTGCGCTGAGACCATAGCTACTTGATTAGAGCTTATGAAAGACCCTGAGTGGACACACTGCTTGCAGTCTTTTGAAGCAAATCAGGCCATGCCTGAATTCCTAAAACTCCTCTGAAATCATGAGACTATAATGTATGCCAATTAAGTCACTATGCATGGTTTTTTTTTTCTTTCTTTTTGTTCTTGTTTTGGAACACTAGAAATTGAAATCAGGGTCATATAGAGGTTACACACATGCCATACCACTGAGTCACATTCCAAGCTCAGGGATTAAGTTTAATGAAGCTAAAAAAAAATTGCCTGTGTATTTTTCATGGTTCTTTTTGAGACAAGGTCTCTTGTAGTCCAGGTTGGCCTACAATACGCTATGTAGCCATGGACCTTAAACTTCTAACCCTTTTGCTTCTATCATCCTAGTTCTGGGATTAGTCTGAGCACCACACCAAGTTTCTCTGGTGCTGGGTATTGAACCCAGGGCTTTCTGCATGCTAGGCAAGCACTTTGTCAACTAAGCTATAGTCCCAGCACTGCTGAATGCTTTTGATGTGCAGTTTGGGAGACATGGCTTTTGGAGACTTGGAAAGTATGAGACTGGCCTAAAAGCGGTCAAGTTCACAGCATGTAACAGCCCATTACTGTAAATGTTTTTATCATTAAAAGCAATTTTGAAAATATGCAAACTATGGAATCTGCTAAGAGCATATAAACCACAACTTATCAAAACAAGATAAAGCTGAAATAACCCAAAGAGAAAATCCATCACTGTTTGGCTTCTCTGGGAAATAAGTTGAGGGGTTAAGGTCACAGAATGGTTTTATAGGAATAGACTATAAAAACAGAGGCAGGGTACGCGGTGAGAGTGCAGCGCCTCATCAGGGAATTGGGGAGCAATGACTGCCCCTCAGATGAGCCGTGCAATGAACAGAACATGTCAGACCCCAGCACCTCCTCTCATTTCATCTTTTGCCTTGAGCATCCTGAAGGGATGACCTCAGCTCAAAACACTGAGGTGGACCCTGGAGGAACTAACAGCGTGTACCACTAAAGCTGCTTGCACTCTGTCCAATGGGATAATGAGACCTTTTTGAAGCAAGGCGTTATGAGTCCTCTTTGTGTCTGACACACACACACACCCCACACCCCACACACCACCACCACCAGAAGCCCCAAAGCAAAAGCTACATTTAAAAAGATAAATTCAGCCTACAAAAGTATCTACCTTTCTTGTCTGTGTGCAATTTGTAAAATGGTTTTACAAGTGGAATATATGTGCATGAATCTGCAGAGTGGATATTTCAGATCTCTCAAATGATATATTAAGCAAAACTAAGTAATGTTCAGAGGGCTGCCTGCCAGCATGAGGCCTTTAAATGAAACTATTTTGATGCCAGCCTTTCTTGCATTGTCCCTAAACAAGGTAGACAATTGTGACAAAATGAAATCTTAAAGGGAATACTTTTTTAAAAAATAAAAACACCTGTTCTGTTAGATTGAGGTCTGCCAGAATTAAAGGCAGTACTTTGGTTTTTGAACTTTTCATTTTTGAGTTTTGTTTTGATTTTCTGAGACAGAGTCTCACTATGTAGCCCTGGTGGAATTGGCACTCTTCGTGTTGATCAGACTGGCTTCAAACTCCCAGGTTATCCGTCCACCTCTGCCTCCTGAGTGCTGGGATTAAAGGCGTGCACCACCACTCATGGCAAGGGGCCAAGGGCAGTATTTTAATAAGTGTCAGAGAAGCAGAGGTAAGGTTCCTCTGTGTGGGCGGTAGGGAGGAGAGGGATAGGAAGAGGCACCACAGAACCGAAGTGTGGATGAAAATACCGTAATAAAACCCATTATTTTGTATGCTAATTAAAAACAGAACAGTGTTTTGGGAGGGATGGGCTGAGCCGAGCCCGTGAACAGAATTTGACTGCATGTAATGGCACTCCTGAGAATGGAGAGCCTCGGGAGGCCCAGAGAGCTCCAGCTGCTCAACTCACTAAGCAATCCTGACTATTTCAACACTGACTTGACTGGGTCTAAATCAAACAGGGAAAGTTCACAGATGTGCCCATGTTCTGGACCTCTATGGCAACAATACTAGCTAGCTTAGTGCGTTCTTTTTTAAAAAATATTTATTTATGTATCTATTCTATGCATATGTGTGCTCTATTTGCATGTATACTTGCATGACAGAAGAGGGCATCAGATACCAGTGTAGGTGTCTTTGAGCCACCATGTGTTTGCTGCAAAATTAAATTTAAAACCTCTGGAGCATCCAGTGCTTTTTACCACTAAGCCATCTCTTCAGCTTCCTCATTCAGTTAAAGAATCAAAGCAATAGCTCAGAGCAAAGTGAGGGTGAAGTTGATTGGCAAAGAGTCTTCAAATATACAAAGAAGGTCCCCAGAGCTTGGAATCTACTGACTCTAGGGGACACTGGGATTTTATTTTGGGTTCAAGTGCCCATGGCCTGGTGACTCCTCTACTGTACGACTGGACCTATAGTATTCAAACATCTTATCAATTGAAGGGATTGGGTCACTGTGTTCATGAGCAGGGAATAACTGCAGGACTCTTTGCCTTGGTGCATGAGCACAGAAGCAGCTTCAGTGTGGTCCCTTGCCTTGGTGCACAGGTATGGAAACAATTGTTGGTTAGTTGATTGGCTGGGAAAAGAGTCCCCAGTCTTCTCTTTTCTTTGTGATATAATGAGAATAAATAAACTTGCTGTGAGTTTTTAGACACACCAGAAGAGGGCATCGGATCCCATTACAGATGGTTGTGAGCCACCATGTGGTTGCTGGGAATTGAACTCAGGACCTCTGGAAGAGCAGTCAGTGCTCTTAACCGCTGAGCCATCTCTCCAGTCCATGAATAACCTTTTAATGTTAGCATACAGAGAATTATTTTTATCATCACATACCCATGTACATGTGAAGACTGGACTAAACAATGTTTTGATGATTTGCTGTAAAAAAAATGTTGACATTGGAGCCCAGTAGTTTAGAGGACATAGTGCTTTTGCAAAGGTCCTCAGTTTGGTTCCCTGCACCCATGTGCTGAAGCTCACAACTGCCTGTAACTCCAGCTCCAAGTCTATCTGCCTCTGGCTTTTGAGAGCACCACATGCACACGCTCTCCCACACAATTAAAAAACGTAAAACAAGCCTTGAAAAGAAAGTTGGCTTGAACTTAGTTGCACAACGAAGTGGCATGATGGTTTTCCATTCTCTACTAAGGTGATTGCTCTCCTCATGTTTTCTTTTTTTAATTAATTAATTATTTATTTTATGTATGTGAGTACACTGTAGCTGTCTTCAGACACACCAGAAGAGGGCATCAGATCCCATTACAGATGGTTGTGAGCCACCACGTGGTTGCTGGGAATTGAACTCAGGACCTCTGGAAGAGCAGTCAATGCTCTTAACTGCTGAGCCATCTCTCCAGCCCCTCTCCTCACATTTTCTATTTCTTGGGTCACTTTGTAGACCACACTGGCCTCCCACAAAGATCTTCCCACATGCTGAGATGAAAGGCCTATGCCACCATGCTTGGTAATTTAAAAAATAATTAATGGGAAAAGAATTATTTTATTTTAAATTATGTATATGTGTTTCTGCGTATGTGGGTGTGGGTGCACTTGGAGATCAGAAGAGGGTATCAAATCCCCTGGATGGGAAGTTACAGATGGTGATGAGCTGCTTGACGCATGTGTGTACTGGGAACTGAATTCTGGTCCTCTGAACAGCAGCACGTGTGCACTTAACTGCGAAGCCATCCATCCCTCTAGCATTTTTACAACTTCTATTTTATGCTATAATTTTTAAAAAAAAAAAAACCTGGATTCTCATAGATTTCAGAATCATTTATTTATATTTACAGATTTTAAAATTACATTTATTAATTTTGCCAAGGCAAATGTGGTCAAATATGGTCAGAGGACAACTTACAAGAGTCGGTTGTGTCCTTTCACAATGTGGGTTCTGGGATTCAAGCTTAGGTCACCAGGCTCACAGGCAAGCACTTTAACCAACCGAGTCTCCTCAGCAGCCCATAGGTATGGTTTGTGAACTTTGTTCTTAGTCCTAACGCTGCTCCAATACCTTTCCCCACATACCGTTCTTCCCCGTTGCTGGTCCTCCTCTTGCACAACCATGCTTTCGGTTCTTAAGTTCCTTCTCTTTTCCCACTGTCCCCACCCCATGGGATCTTTCTATTATCATGGTCTGTTTTGTACTTTCATGACTCATGCACACCTAGCATCATATATACTTAAATTTAGAATCTTTGTATGAGAGAAAACAGGAAGTATTTGCTTTTGGGGGTCTAAATTATGTCATTTAGTATACATATTTCCTGTTACCCATTTATCTGAAAATGGCATGATTTCATTTTTCTTTATGGGTGAAAAATTGCGTTGTGTATTTGTGCCACATTTTCTTTACCCATTATTTATTAATAGACACTTATGCTAGTTCACTTCCTGCTTATTTCAAATAGTCCAGCAATAAATGTCAATGTACACGTATCAATATAGTATGATTTTCATAGTGGATACGCCAGTTTACGTTCTAATGAATATATAAATGTACCTCTTTCTCCTCAACCTTATCAGTATTTGTTGTCATTTGTTTTAATGATAGCCATTCCAATTGTGTATGAATGCTTCTTATCTTGCTTATGTCCGGCTGCCATGTGTATGTCGTGCCTACAGAGTCCAGAAGAGGGCAGCAGATATCTTAGACAGTGGTGAGCTGCCCTATGGGTACTGGGAACCAAATCTGTGTCCTCTAGAAGAGGAGCCAGTGTTCTTAACTGCTGAGCCATCTCTCCAACCCATGCATGTAATATATTTTTTAAAAATATATTTATGAGCGAGATTTTCCCCTGATTTGTTTGAGGCAGTCGCAAGTAGCTCAGGCTGCCCTCAAGTTTGCTATGTAGAGGAGGATGACCTTGGCATTCAGATCTTCCTGCTCTTGCTGGGATCACACTCATGAGTGCTTTTTTTTTCTGATTTCTTTTTTGGCAACTTTATTGCTGGTATATAGAATGGCTATGGAATTTTGTATGTTTATTTTTTGAAGGTTATTTTATTTATTAATTAATTTTGGAATTCAGTTCTTTATCACGTCCATGGTAAAAACAAAACATAATGAAAACAAACCTTAAAAGGTAGGGCAAATTTTTAAAAAGGAAAGGAAAGGAAAAAAAGAGTGATTCCTTGTTTCTCCTCAGACTTCTCTTCAGCCTCGTCTCTGGCCTCCCTCACCGAAAGGGCTTCCAGCTTCTCAGCCACCTTTTCGGCATTATCATTTTTGCAAAGTCCTTTCTTTTCTCTCTTTTCAATTTCTTTCCTGCATTCTTCAAACTTTGATTTGAACTTTTGAGCATTCTCAGCATTTAGGAAGCAAATGACGAGCAGCTCAGGCTTGGAGCACTGGTCAGCAAAGTCGGCGTGGGTATTCCAGGCTCCGGCTCGGTCACTGCTAGCATTCGGCTTCAGCTCCATCATCTGTGTGGTATAGTGATTGGCACATATCTTTAAGGCACATGTCCCTCCTCACGAGAAGGCAGGATGGTCCTTTCTCCTTAGGCTTCAGAAGCTTGACATTGCCAGTGCCTCGCTCCTTCCATTCTGGGAGGTCGTTCTCTGAAGCAAAACGCAACAGCTTTGCACGCATCTTAAAAAGTTGCTCAGGAAGAGAAACTATTGGTTCGAACTGGGGGTCGTGCTTGGACGCATCTGCATTCTCTGTGGAAGTATCACGGTCCTTGTGACTGTCCTCGGCGGCTGGACTAGCTCAGGAATCACTGGCTAGGGGGACTCTGAGCGGCTAGTCGCAGCTCCTTTCCTCCGCGTCTGGCATGAGGGTTATTTTACAGACTCTGACTTGTTGTCTCCATCGCTGTTACTTCCATCATGGCTGCAGCTCACTTGAGTTCCCTTCTTCAGTTCAGAAAACCATCGTCCTTGTACTGTGCTTATTGTTTACAAATGATTCACTGAACAGACTTAACTTGATGATCGAAATGATGAAGAATAGGCCTAATGTAGGTATAAAAGTGCATTCCAATTCTAGCATGGTTAATGAGATTTTAATTCAACCATACACACTTAATCCTTTGTAACCATTTTTCTTTTAGTGAGGATATCTACTGTCTGCTTCATAGGGTGCTTTGCAATATAACAAAAACTTACTTAAACTGTTTTTACTAAGGTAGCATGAAAATCCTTTTTTTTAAAATTTATTTTTTATTTTTGGTTTTTCGAGACAGGGGAGACAGGGTTTCTCTGCTTAGCCCTGGCTGTCCTGGAACTCACTCTGTAGACCAGGCTGGCTTCGAGCTCAGAAATCCGCCCGCCTCTGCCTCCCGAGTGCTAGGTTTAAAGGCGTACGCCACCACTGCCCGGCTGAAAATCCTTTTTCTGCAAGTGGTAAATGACAGTCTGGATTCGTAACCTCTTTAGTGCCTCTGTTTTCCTTTGGGGTACAAAGGTACCAGAGGTACTGTCAGTCTGCAGGTCTCTGTGTCCACATAATTAAGGGATGCCTAACTAATGGAAACTTAAGTTCCTTCTAGCCATTAGAACAAAAGGAAGATTAATTTAGATCCTGGAAGACTGTATTGGAAAAATAATCTTCCTTGTGTACTTTCCCAAACCTGTGCTCAGGAACATATACTTTATGCTCTAAGATTTAATTTAAAAACTCTATATCAAATCCTTTTCTGCTTTTCCTTTTGAGACAGAGTCTTGGTAGCTCCAGTTTTCTATGTAGCTAAAGATGACTTTGAATACCTGATGTTTCTGTCTCTACTTTTCAGTTTTTCGACCACAGGCATGTACCACCATGGCCAGCCTTGGATAGTAAAACGTTTTAATTTGTTCTTGATTTGTATGATGTTGGGGGCATTAGGTATTGAATGTTTTCAGTAAGAGGGAAAGAATCCATCTCCAGAATATAGGACTGTTTTATTAAAAAATAAAAATTGAGGGCATAATTTGCTTGTCCTAGATTTTACAAACAAATTTTTTAAAACTGTAACTTTATTTTAAAGTTGTGTATCACAACTTGGTTAATCTGCCTAAAATGATCTACTGGCTTTTGCTTATGATTTAAAAAAAAAACCCTCAAATCTATCTTCTACTTTTTAGAATGAAGAAAAAAAGCAAATAACTGAATTATTATAGAAAACTTTAGATCTGTGGGTTTTTTCTTCCATAAATGAAATGCAAATCAAAAATGTAAAAACAATTAAATGTATGTTGATAGATTCTCTCTCTCTCTGGTTTCTCTGTGTAGTCCTGGCTGTCCTGGAACTCACTCTGTAGACCAGGCTGGCCTCAAACTCAGCAATCCACCTGCCTCTGCCTCCTGAGTGCCGGGATTAAAGGCATGCGCCACCACTGCCAGGCGAGGTATAGATTTTCTGTAGAATCTTCATGGTGTTTCAAGTATAGAATCACGTGTGCGCTTAGTGACACTTGGGCTTCTTCCTTTCCTATTTGCACCTTTCTCTTTCTTTTTAGCTAAAGTAATAAGACAGCCGAGTGGTAGGGTTTTTCCCTTTTATTTTGGGGGAAAGTTTGTAGTATATTGCTGTCAGTGCTTCTTTAAAGGATTGGTAGAATTTGAGAATGCAGGATTTGTTTATTGAGGGACTTTAAATTTTTTGAAATTCTATTTCAAATGTAATAGCATCACCTGTCCCTTCCCTTTTCCCCTTGTTCACTCCTTGCTGCCCCTCCCATATCCCCTTCATTTCCTTTCGAATTCCTAACATCTTCTTCCTTGACTAGTCTTGTTACACACATATAAATGCACAAATACATAACACAGCCTGATGTGTCCATTCACTGTTGCTTCTGTGTACATGATTTTAGGGCTGATCACTTGAGATTAGATAATCAATTGGGGGCTCAACCCAGGGAAAGACTAATACTCCCTCTCTTGGCAGTCATCGGTTGCCTGCTGTTCTTTTGCTAAGGGTTGGAGCCCTTGAGATACACAGTGAAGCCCTGTCTCCAGAAACAACAAACAGAACTGCCTTAATTGCATCCCAAAGGTTTTGAGAAATGGTGCTTTCCTTTGATTCTAGAAGTGTTTTAAATTTTCTTCTTGATTTCTTCAGTGACTCAGTGCTGGTTCAAGAATATATTATTCAGTCTCTAATAATTTCTCTAGTTTCTGTACTGCCTCTCACTATTTATTTCTAGTTTATTTTCACCATGTTCTGATAAAACAGTATAAACTATTTTGTTTTTGTTTTTATTTTTTCATATTTGTTAAAACTTGCTTTGTGACCTGTAATGTGGGTTTATTTTAGAGAAGGTTCCATGGGTTGCTAAGAAGAATATATGTTCTCTATTTGGTGTATATATCTGTTAAGTCTGTGTCAACTATGCTACAGTTTACTTCAGAAGCTGCTCCCTCTTCCTCCTCCTCCTCCTCCTCCTCCTCCTCCTCCTCTTCCTCCTCCTCCTCCTCCTCTTCTTCGAAGTGATTTTACTTTTATTTCCTTCACTTTAAGCCAACCATTACATTTCTGGGGTGGGGCAGAAGTAAAGTTTCATTCAGAATGGAGGCCGTGGCTCTGTTGGCCCCACTGGGGAAGCTGGAGGAGCATGGACTGGCTCGCTGACAGGTAGGTGATGTTCTGAGAGCAGGAGAGCTGGTAGGCGATGTCCTCAGCAGCTTCCAGCTTCCGCAGCTCAATCAGGTCATCGCCGGCTGTGGCCAGTGAGTTGGCGATCAGCTCAGCTGCCTTGAAGTCACCCTCAGTAGAGAAGACCGCTGCCTTCTTCTGCTCAGCCTTTTCCACCACAAATCTGGCTCTTTCCACTTCCTGCTGTTAGGCTTCTACTGCCTCTGTGAACTCCTTCCAGAAGGTCAGATGTGTCAGGGACGCGTCATCCAGGATGAGCCCAAATGTTGCTGCTCACTCTGTGAGTCATCGCTCACCTTCCTGGAGACCAGCTCTCGCTAGGTAATCAATGCTCCAGCATCGAACGGAGCCACCACCGACTTGAGGATGTCTATGGTGATAGACCGCAGCACCCGCTCATCATAGTCCTCACCAATGCTGGTGTAGATACGAGGAAGCTGGCTGGCCACTGGCCGGAAGAGGATGCGCAGTGTGATGTTGACATTCTTCAAGTCTTTGCTACCAGTGATGACCAGCACATTCCGTGGTCAAGAGCAGCAGTCAAAGATAATTGGCTTCTGTACCCAAGGCATGAGAAAGTGAGTCCCTTCCCCTACCACAATGCCCTGTACTCCACAGAATCGGTCAAAGATGGCAGCTCTGTGCCCCGCATCCACATTATATAAAGCAGAGTTCACCACGCCTCCTGCAACTGCTAACTGCGGAACTTTCCAATGGACTCAAACACTTTGGCGGCCATGACTCCTGCTGCTTCCACTCACACCTGCTTTCACTCTGACCTTCACTTGAATTTCCAGAAGCTTCTTTTTTTTTAAATTAACAATTATTTTATATTTTATTCTCTCGCCAAATTTGATACTAAACAGTGTTATTTCTCGAATGTTTTTACTTCTGTACTGTTTTAAACAATATCGACAATATCGGCAAATGGAATTTTACAATTGTTTATACTTCTGGGTTAATGTGTTGATGCCAGTAGAGTTCAGAAATCCTAATTCTGATTGTTTTAATCCAAACTTCAACACCTCATTCAAGTGGTAGGAGTCTTGCTAGGATATTAAATCCTGAGTCGTGGGAGAATGTTCCGTTGTGAACATTCATACAGCCATCCTCACATTCTTCCATATCCAACCTCCCAAAATCCATCTCCAGCTTTTTTTCTTCATATACCTACAAATACAGACAAATCATCTGTGGATAATTTTAAAAGATTCATTTGGGGGCTGGAAAGATGGCTTAGTGGTTAGAGAGCATTTGCTGCCCTTTGAAAAATTGTGAGTATGATTTCCCAGCACCCATATGAAAGCTCAGAATTGTCTGTATTTCCTGTTTCAGGGGATTTGATACCCTCTTCTGGCCTCTGCACCTATCTTCCATACACATATATACACACAGCGTACCAACACACACATATATGCATGGGAGGGAGGAAGAGGGAGAAAGAGAAAGATACACATACCCACAATTCAATAAAAAGAAGAAAAATAAATCTTAAAAATAAACGAAAATAAAATTAAATAAACAAAACCCTTCATTAACTTTGTTCAACATCCCACAGATTTAGTACACATTCTTCCAAGACAAAATCTGTGAGTCTTGAGTAGGTTATAGTCATTGTGAGTGTATACTTTGTAATAAAATGCCCCAATTTCTTCCTGTGTCTCCTCTAACAGTTTGTTCTTTCATTAGGACCAAAATTTCAAAACTATACTTAGAGATTCTTTCTGGTTTCTCTACCTTGAGGGTCTACTTTAAAGGATCACTTGTGATCCAACTGTCTTACTTTGACTAAAACACACCCTGAGGTGAGTATCTGAGGGCAAGAGTTTTATCTGGCAGGCAATCCAGGGAGCCATGGTGGAAAATGAGAAAGAAAAAAAAAAAAAGAAAAGAAAACGATACAGCTGTTTATGGATCCAGTCTGTCAGTCTATGTCTTTTTATTGGGGAGTTGAGATCATTGATGTTAAGAGATATTAAGGAATAGTGATTGTTGTTTCCTGTTATTTTTTATGTTTTTATGTTTGTGTGGCTATCTTCTTTTGAGTTTGTTGAAAGATTACTTTCTTGCTTTTTCTTGAGTGTAGTTTCCCTCCTTGAGTTGGTGTTTTCCATGTATTATTCTTTGTAGGGCTGGGTTTGTGGAAACATACTGTGCAAATTTGGATTTGTCGTAGAATTTTTTGGTTTCCCCATCTATGATTATTGAGAGTTTTGCTGGGTATAGCAGCCTGGGCTGGCATTTGTGTTCTCTTAGAGTCTGTATGAGATCTGCCCAGGATCTTCTAGCTTTCATAGTCTCTGGTGAGAAGTCTGATGTAATTCTGATAGGTCTGCCTTTATATGTTACTTGCCCTTTTTCCCTTACTGCTTTTAATATTCTTTCCTTATTTTGTGTATTTGATGTTTTGACTATAATGTGATGGGAGGAATTTCTTTTCTGGTCCAGTCTATTTGGTGTTCTGTAGGCTTCTTGTATATTTATGTTCATCTCTTTCTTTAGGTTAGAAAAGTTTTCTTCTATAATTTTGTTGAAGATATTTACTGGTCCTTTAAGTTGGGAATCTTCAATCTCTTCTATACCTATTATCCTCAGGTTCTTTTTTCTCATTGTATCCTGGATATCCTGGATGTTTTGGGTTAGGAGCTTTTTGCTTTTTGCGTCTTCTTTGACTGTTGTGTCAATGTTTTCTATGGTATCTTCCACACCTGAGATTCTCTCTTCCATCTCTTGTATTCTGTTGGTGATGTTTGCATCTATGACTCCTGATTTCTTTCCTATGTTCTCTAACTCCAGGGTTGTCTCCCTTTGTGATTTCTTTATTGTTTCTATTTCTGTTTTTAATTCCTGAATGGTTTTATTCATTTGTTTGATTGTGTTTTCCTGTAATTCTGCCTGTTTGATTGTGTTTTCCTGTAATTCTTTAAGGGATTTTTGTGTGTCCTCTTGAAGGGTTTCCAGTTGTTTACCCGTGTTCTCTTGTATTTCTTTAAGAGAGTTATTTATTTCCTTCTTAAAATCTTCTATCATCCTCTTGATATGTTATTTTAAGTCTGAGTCTTCCTTTTCTGGTGTGTTGGGGTATCCTGGGCTGGCTGTGGTGGGAGAGCTGGGTTCTGATGAAGCCAAATAGTCTTGGTTTCTGTTCCTTGTGTTCTTGCCCTTGCCTTTCACCATCTGGTTATCTCTGGTGTTAGCTGGTCTTTCTCTCTCTGACTGTGGCTTGTCTTTCCTGCAAGCCCAAGTGTCAATACTCCTTGGAGACCAGTTCTCTCTGAGAGGAATTTGGGTTTGGAGAGTTGTGGTACAGAGTCAGCTGTGGGGTGCAGACAGAAACAGGAAGGATCTAATCCCCAGCTGACCCCTGTTTCCGGTTTCCTGATGGCTCTGCTAGGGTCCCTCTTGGTCCAGTGAGTTTGAAAAGAAGTGGTGGTCTTGCCTGTGCTTAAAGATGTGTCGGCACTCCTGGTATACCAGCTCTCTTCTGGCACTATTTGAATATGGAGCCCTGTGTCACAGGATCTGCTCTCCAGCCACAGAAAGAAACCATATCCCTGTTCCTCAGGCCCTGTAACCTGGGAATTCCAGGTGGGACCGTCTGATCAGTCAGTCTTGTCCCCACTCCTGGGAGGCTTGCTTTCTCCCAGCGCTATTTGGTTATGGAGCCCTGGTGGCTCAGGCAGAGGTCTCCCGTTGCAGATGTAAACTGGAAGTCTCCTACCTCCAGGCTGTTCCTCAGTCCCTGTGTCTGGAGCCCTCCTCCAGTTGGCTTTTCCACACATGTGGGTGGGTCACTTTCTCCAGGCACTGTGCCGTGTGTTTGTGTTTGTGAGCACAGTATTTCCTGCAAGTCCTTTACTACTGAGTCACACTCTGAGACCCTCACTTTCGTTTCCACTCTGCAGCCCTCCAGCTTCCACACTTAAGGACCCTAATATTCTTCTTTCATTGTCTTTGCAACCTTAGTTTTCTTTTGCCATGCAAATGACTCTCAGGATACGGACAGGGACATTTCAGGGGGCATACAGTATAATGCCCACTATGACCCACTATAGTCTTGTTAGTCAAAACTCAAGCTAGAAAGGAGCTGATAGGCAAAATGGGACTAGGAGGGAGTACTGTGTCAGCTAAACAACAATGTCTCACATATCTTGATATAATTCCCTCCGCTCATCATTTTTATTTATTGTATGATTTTTATCCCCTACTTAAACAGTCCATGAGAAAAGGAATAGTGTCTGCTTTGTTTACTATTGTGTTCTTTCTTTCTTTCTTTCTTTCTTTCTTTCTTTCTTTCTTCCATGTATGTGAGTACACTGTCACTCTCTTCAGACACACCAGAAAAGGGCATCGGATCCCATTACAGATGGTTGTGAGCCACCAGGTGGTTGCTGGGAATTGAACTCAGGACCTCTGGAAGAACAGACAATGCTCTTAAACCACTGAGCCATCTCTCCTGCCCTTACTATTGTGTTTTCAACATGTAACCTGGTACCTAACACACAGCACATTATAGTGTGCACAGGAGGGCATGCTGAAGTACACACACACTCAAAGTGTGTACCCTTATTAAAGACATTTGGGGTCCTTAAGCCAGGCTTGGTGTTGTACAACTTTAGTCCCAGTATTCGGGAAGCAGAGGAGGACAGTTCTCTGAGTTCCAGGATAGCTAGAGGTATACAAAGAAACCCTGTCTTTAAAAATAAAACAACAAAAAACAACCCAAAACAATAATGACAACAGAACTGGAAACAATTTAACTGTTCATATGGAGAAAATGAAGAAAACAATTGATTTTTTTCCAAAATAAATCTCTGTACATTTTATACAAGAAAATACCCTGCAGCCTTTATAAACAAGGTAGGTTTTGAATGTAATCCCATGAATACTTGTGATTTACCATCAAGGAAAAATGCAAGTTGCAGATGTGTTGTATGACCTTATTTATGTTGTAGAAAATAATGAAAACTTACTGTCCTGGGAAAGAAAGAACACAAAATTATCAACTTCTGCCTGGCAGTGGTGGCACACGCCTTCAATCCCAGCACTCGGGAGGCAGAGTCAGGTGGATTTCTGAGTTTGAGGCCAGCCTGGTCTACAGAGGGAGTTCCAGGACAGCCAGAGCTACAGAGAGAAACCCTGTCTCGAAAAACCAAAAAAACCAAAAACCAAAAAAACAAAACAAACAAACAAACAAACAAAAAACCAACTTCTTGGTTTGGAAACAAGGGTGTGGTCGCACACACTTATGATCTCAGTCAGGAGCCAGAAACAGGAGAACCCGGAGTTCAAGGCCAACCTTATAAGTAACTAGTTTAAGGAAAGCCTGAGTTACATGAGACCCTGTCTCCAAAAAAAAAATTTAAAAAAGAGCATAAAAACAAAACAATTCTTAAGGCCAGAGAGGTGGCTCAGAGGATAAAGGTGTTTGCCACCGAATCTCAGAGCCTGAGTTCAGTCCGTGGAACTCACGTGGTAGATGGAGAGAGGCAGTTCCTGTATGAAGTCCTATGCCCTCCACAATCCTGTCTACATACATTCTTCATCATCCAAAGCAAGCAAATGTAAAAACAGAGAAGAAACCACTTCTTGGCTTTGAACTGTCCCAGAAACATACCATATTCTCCTTTTCTTTGCACTGACTCCTCCATTGTGCATTAAAATATTAATATGTAGCTGGTCTTTGCTGCTTTGTGTGTTCTTCTTTTTCCAATCCTTTATCCCCATGGTGTTACCCCCTAACACTAGTCAAGAGAGAAGCAATGGTAGAGGGGAGAGAGGGCTTAGGAAAATCCATGAATCTAATTTCTTTCCTTTTGTTTCTTCTTTGACCACAGGTACTAACAAACCACAACCAACCTCCTGAAATGACCAACAACCACACACACTCTGCCTCTGGGGCCCATGAATTAATGTACTCTCTGAAAAGTTTCTGGAATTCCAAACATCACACAATCACAGAACTGATCTAGGGTGTCAAAACCATAATTCTTAGAAGAAGATGATCAGGAGGCAAATCATGGTCAGCTGCTGTGGACAGTCTGAAGTAGCCCACATCCCTGCATCTGGGATTAAAACAAAAGCACATTCTTATATTTCTATGTTGTGCTAAAGAAACCCTGATTCCAGAATCCTTAAAAATGTCACTACATGTTTTAAGTCATTAATTGTGCTGTGTGTAGCAAGAAATTATAAGCAGAGACATTTTCAATAAAATAGGTGCTTTTCAGGTTAGTGGCGGCGGTTTTCAGGAGACCTCTCCTGCTCAGTTCTAATCTGTATTCTGAATTATACATTCAAGCCTTTCAATTTGCCCTCTTTTCGGAGTACGCTTTCCAGGGTTATCAGAGTTGGCCATAACTGTATCCTTGCGTCCACAGCTTTTCATTTCCTGTGGAAGATCTTTCTGTTGATATCTTTTTACAGATTGAACATTATTATAAGTAGGCGCTATGAAAGCAAACCTTTCCCTATCCTGCTCATGCAAGGGAATAGTACAAAAGCAATCTTTTAAATCAATTACTATCATAGGCCATGCCTTAGGTAAAAAAGAATTCCAGGCTGTAACGGACCCATTGGTTCAATTACTCTAGTAATTCACCATCTTAAATCTGTTCTCCATTAATTCTCCATTAATGTATCTTCAACTTGGAAATAATTTTAGAGGAAATATTAATATGATCTGTCACAATTGGTGGTTCTGTTGTCTGTTCATTAAGGTCTCTGTACAATGGTTTCTTCATAAAGCTACCTGCCTTGACTGTCATCTCTAACAGCAAGCTCTGTCACTCTCCCATCCTTATCCTCCCCTTTGTTTTCATGACATTCTGTGTCCTTTTGTCTGTCTCATCCCATGAGGCTGTGGATCTAGGATGTACATTGATCTAGATGATTGTGATCTCGGTTGCTGAGAACCATTTCGTATGTTGAAGCCAGTGATTCTCAAAACACGGTCTCTAGGCAAACAGCATCAGCCTCATCTGGGAACTTGTTAGAAATGCAAATTGTCTAAGCCCCACCCAGAACTACTAAGCCCGAGCCTTGGGGATTGGGCCTGGCAGCCACTGTTTTAACAAGCCCTCCAGGGGATGTGACACCTTGGCTTTCTTTTTCTAGTCAACACTTCCCTGGCTTTCTTCTTTGGTAACTTTTCCAGGAGGAAATAAGGTAATTGTCTCACCCACTCTAACCTCCACAGTACCCCTTTGTTTTCTAAGATTTATTTTTATTTTTATGTCTGTATGTGTGTGAACTTGTGTGTGAGTGCTAGAAGCCAGAAGAGAGCACCATGTCTTCTGGAGCTGGAGTGACAGGTGTTTGTGGGCACTGGGAACTGGACACAAGTCCTGTGCAAGAAGCAGTACATGCACCTAGCTGTTGAGCCATCACTCCAGCCCCGAGGATTCACTTTTACATGGGTGATTTAGCTACTGTTGCATTCCCAAGAAACCAACAACAAAAACCAATACTGAATCCTTTTTGTTGTTGTTGTTATTGGTTTATTTAGTTTTTTTGTTTTTGTTTTTGTTTTTTTTTTTTCGTTTTGTTTTTGAGACAGGGTTTCTCTGTGTAGCCCTGGCTGTTCTGGGATTCACACTCACTATGTAGACCAGGCTGGCCTTGAACACAGAGATCCACCAGTCTCTGTCATGAGTGCTGGGATCAAAGACATGCACTACCATCACTACAGTGCTCTGAACTCTTGATAAAGTACCAGTGGCTGAAGAGACACCAACCAAACTGCCTGTGAAAATTAATTGCATTGTGCCCTTCTGCCTTGAAAGACGGGACAGTGAGTTGTCCTAAACTGAATCAGTAAATATTTCGTTAGGACTTGCTTTGCTGCCTGCCTTGTCTTTGTCCAACTCTACAACTTCCTCCTTCCCTCTGTGGGTCTCTCTTATCACTAAATCCTTTGCACTGCTTGTGCAGTTTCCATTTCTCCTTCCTAAAGAATGCAATCTGCAAGGAGCTCTCTGCTAATGAGAAGTGGGATACTCATAATGGAGCATGCACTGATGGTGATTACTCGAATTATCACCCATGGCGGTTTGAAATCTAATGCAATTTTAAGTAAAGCTTTGCAAATTCAAGTGGCCAGACCATCTAATCCCTATGATGATGATGATGATGATGATGATGATGATGATGATTGCAAAGAATGCAGTTATGGCCAACTCTTTTTTCTGATAACCCTGGAGAGCTTACACAGAAAAGAGGACAATTTGAAAGGCTTGAATGTATAACTCAGAATACAGTGGAAAAATCAAAGGGCATCCTCGGCAGCATTAAAGTAGTCTTTAGAGCCACAGAACAGATATGCCTGAAGATCATGCTCAGGGACTGATTAGAAATGTTACAGAGGTGCTGCATCAATTAAAGGAACAGATTTGCCAGAACTCTTAGGCCAAGTTGAAGGCACACCTGGGGAAAGAATAAGACCCTAATGTGTTGGCTGGAAATATCTGGCATAAACAGATGAGGCTGAGAACAAAATTAATCCCTATAGTCCCATGAACCTTTCTTGCAAATTTAAGTAGTCCTTTATCCCTTCTTAAAGGTACTAATCTACCTCTTTAATAAGTTCCACTGGAGTGTTTTTTAAAGAAATGCTGATTCTTCTCAGAGTCAACCCTCACTATGCCTCAGTGCCCCGACTCTCATAGGAATTGTTAGCTCTCAGCTGGGCTCTGGTGGTGCAACTGTGGAGGCAGAGGCAGGTGGATCTCTGTGAGTTCGAGGCCAGTCTGGTCTGTAGAGCAAGTTCCGGGACAGCCAAGGTTACACAGAGAAACCCTGTCTCAACCCCCCTCAAAAAAGAATTGTTAGATCTCAAGCCAAGTGTGGCCATGCATGCCCTTAAACCCTGTGCTCTGGAGGTGGAGGTAGGAGTTTTCTCACAAGCACTCAGAATCTGCTCACACAAATCCATTTTTGGACCATGTTTCAATATCTCTCTCATTTTCTTTTTATTTTTTTAATAGCAGAATATCCAGCGTAGTTTTGAGTTGAGTGGTAGATATGTTTAATTGCCATTTGATGCATGAGTAGTTTATAATATTAGGACAGTGAAAGCATTGTGTGTAGTGCTCTGCCACCGACAACAGGGGTCCCAAGGATCCAGTACTATTGGTTACATTATTATATTGATCAGAAAAATCTGGAGAGTAGCTCTAAAAGAGACCCCTATGATTGGTAGTTCTGGTATCTTGTACAGCGAAAGCCCATATTTGCTTTGCA
Organism: Rhynchomys soricoides; assembly: GCA_019843965.1. NCBI lineage: Eukaryota > Metazoa > Chordata > Mammalia > Rodentia > Muridae > Rhynchomys > Rhynchomys soricoides. The sequence goes on along the minus strand of JADRCH010007456.1, from coordinate 2,106,185 downwards.
ATAAGAATTCAAATGTTATGATGTCCTTTGCAAATAGAAAGTAATTCAAATCCTAAGGAAAAATTAATTGCAGTCCCTTTTTCAGATGAATAAATGAGTCTCTTGCAGTCCCATTGTCCAATCAGAAACACTGTCATTAGTAAAGATAACAGGAGCTCGATCCATCCTATCTGCATGCCGACGAAAAGGATGAGGAACATAAACCCAACCCATGTGCTCAGAGGCACTCACTGCAGATGCACAGGCCAAAGCAGCTGCATTGCCACAAAGAGATTCTCAAGTGACACAGAGCTCTGTGTTATTTGTAGAATAACTTCTCCCTTGGTGCACAGGGCCTTAACTTGGCCCCAGATGGGTAGACTTGATTTCTGATGACAGTGGCAAAATGACAGTTATGAAGTAGCAATGAAAATGAAAGTAATGTTATGGTTGGGGTCAGCTCAACATGAGGAACTGTATTAATGGGTTGCAGCACTAAGAAGGTTGAGAACACTGTTCTAGAGGATAACATTGAAGTACTACAGCTAAAGTTGTTGGCAAAATTAACATAATAAAGCTCAGGGGTAGGATGGCAACAAGAGACCGGTCCCCTTTTAAAACTGCAGTAGTCGATTGTGGAATTCAATTATTTCACGCCATATAGATGCTGACTAGGTACTTGGCAGACTTCTCGACACTCTTCCCTGATCTACTAAGCCAATTCACAGATCTGGAATCCCTACATGAGGATAGAAACTGAATGTCTTTGAAAAAGAGCCAGCCCTACTGCTATGCGATGATAAACACCCGTGTGCTACACCCCCAGCAAACCTCCCTCAGATTGGGAGGATCAGTAGTCATTTATTATAGAACCTTGATCAAGGAAAAAGAAATACTTCTAGCCTTCTCAGAGTTATCCTGTCTTTAATTGATACTAACTCTTCTATAAATTTTTTAAAAAATCATTTGTGGTTTTTTTTTTTGTTTGTTTTGGTTTTTGTTTGTTTGTTTGTTTGTTTGTTTTTTGATACAGGGGCTCATTATATATACTCCAAGCTGTTCTGGGGCTCATTATGTTGCTCAAGTTGGGCTTTATCGTGCTATAATCCCTGCCTTAGCCTACCAACTGTAAAAGTAACTGTTAGGCCTAGGTAAAATATTAAGGCCTAGATGGAATATAAGGAAATTTTCTCACATGTTGTTTATGCTGTTATTAGGAAACTTTCTCATGCCCAAGTTGATTGCATATTCTTTTATGTTCTGTGCCCTTGGAAACCAATCACAATAGAAGTCAGTAGAATTGCTTTGTATAGTTTCCCACAATAAGCTTGGACCCAAACCAACCACCCAGCAGCACCTCCTGCACCTATGTATAAGTTTTTATGGTATTTGCTTTTATAGGCTGCCCTTAGGATGGACTCCAATATAAGCGACACCTATATCAATATAAGAAACTATTTGGAATAAGATTTCCATTTTGAGTAGGGGTCGAATAAAGTTTATGTTCCAAGACCTCCCTGGGAACTGACACTCTACTTGGCAGAAATAGACATGTATGTGGGTAACTAATATCCTGGTTGACAAGTTAAGACATGAATGTTAGACAAGGTAAGTCCCCTACCACAGTTGAATATCCCAACCGATGGGAACAGGATAAATGCACAACATAGCCAAGTTCCTAAGGAAATCCCCTATCCCTACATCCTGATTGCGTCCCTAAGCCCTGTAGGATCTTAACTGGAGGTCACCGTTCAGCTCCCTAGCCAGGAACAGAGCCATTCCCATTTGACTGAGATTGGTAGTTGAGTGGTTTGTCTTGGGATTTCCCAGACCCCAACAGTAACTTTTATCCACCAGATGTGATTGTCATCTTGGAGGCTTACTGCTGTGTAAGCTCACCCTTTTTTAGCTCTTTCTGAACTCTGGATGGCTGGTTCAACTCAGTTTTTCTGGTTTAAAGCTCTTCTCCAGACTGAGTGATTCAAATGGGCTTCTCACTGAATTGCTGTGCTTAGAAAAACTGCCTCTAAATTCCACAAACTGAACTGCACTGACTGCATGAACTGAACAGAATGGAATGACTTGAACTCAACTGAACTCAGCTGCATTGAACAATCTCACTGAACCACACAGATTAATGACATGTGCCACCACCCCTAGTCTTTATTCTTTTTATTTATGTGTGTGTGCATGTAGGTCTATGTGTATGTATCTGTAGGTCCATATGGATGCACTTGGAAACCAAAAAAGAATGTTAGATTCTGTGGAGCTGGAATTACAGAGAGTTGTGAGCTCTTTAACATACATGTTATGAACCAAACCCACATCAAGTGTTCTTAACCACTGAGCAATCTCTCCAGCCTCCCAAGATGATATCTTTACTGAAAAAAATAATGTAGTATTTGACACATGTTGCCTTATCAAAAACAGCTGCATTCATGGATGTGGACCGAAGAAATGGGTCAGAGGTTTAGGTTACAGCTCTTACAGTTCCTAGCATCCACTCGGTGAATCACAATTTATAACTGTTCCAGGGGATCCGATTCCTTCTTCCCACTGCACCAGGCATGAACTCATGTAGCATACAGACATACATGCACCCAAAACATTCGTACACATAAGATAAAATAAATCTAAAATATATCTTTAAAAAGAACATAAATGTTTACCTTCATTCTCTAACTTCACTGTTACCTGCTGTCACAATCTATTCCGAAAGAAAGTTGGTTGTTTTTATTTATCCCACAGACATAATGATGACATTATTATTCTAATGATTACATTGAACAGGAAGAGTGAAGCACATGAAGAGCTTTATTGACAAAGTATAGAAGATAAAACCCATGCCTTAGTTTGGGTTTTCGTTGCTGTGAAGAAACACCATAACCAAAGCACCTCTTATAAGGAAAAACATTAATTGGGGGTGGCATACAGTTTCAGGGGTTTAGTCCATTATCCTCATGATGGGAAGCATGGTAGCATGCAAGTAGACATGGGGCTGGAGGAGTCAGCTGAGAGTTCTACATCTTGATCTGAAGGCTGCTAGGAGAAGGCTTATCTTCTGCACTGGACAGAGCATGAGCATAGGAAACCTCAAAGCCCGCCTACACAGTGGTGTACTTTCTCCAACAAGGGCACACCTCCTCCAACAAGGCCACACTTCCTAATAGTGCCACTCCCTATGGACAAGCATTCAAACACGTGAGTCTATGGGGGCCAAGCCTGTTCAAACTACCACACCCTATGAGTGTTCAAATGTCTGTTACATGGATGTTTCTAGATGGTTGAGCCATTTAAAGCATGTTAAGATGTCTTTTAAGCTGGGTGTGGTGGCACTTGCCTTTAGTCCCAGCACTTGGGAGGCAGAAGCTGTCAGATCTCTGTGGGTTTGAAGCCAGCCTGGTCTACAAAGCAAGTCCAGGATACCCAGGGCTATTACAAGAGAAACCTTGTCTCAAAAACAACAACAACAACAAAACAAACAAACAAAAAAAACCCCACGTATTCTTTAAAAAGTCAATTAAAGGCTTTGGTACATTGCTTGGTAGAATGCTTGTCCAACATACATGAGGCTCTAGATTCAAGTCCTAGCACCACACAAACTCAATGTATTGGTAGTGGCCCACAATTCTATTACTTGGGAGATAAAGACAGGAGCATCAAAAGTTGAGAGTCGCCGGGCAGTGGTGGCACACGCCTTTAATCCCAGCACTGGGGAGGCAGAGGCAGGCAGATTTCTGAGTTCTGGTCTACAGAGTGAGTTCCAGGACAGCCAGGGCTACGCAGAGAAACCCTGTCTCGAAAATCCAAAAAAATAAATAAATAAAAAGTTGAGAGTCATCCTCAGTAGGAAGATTGAGGTCAGCCTGGGAAACGTGGCCTATCTCAAAAATGAATAAATATACAAACAAACAAATAAACAAACACACTAAAGTCAAGCTGTTTTCTTGTGCATCAACCACAATGGATAAATCCATCTTCAGTAGCCTGTCTGGATTTACACAGTAATGTATATTATATTTAGGTACATTGTTTCGACCCATTTCCTGGGTAAACTGTAAGGCTGCCAACTTTTGAGTGGGATCTGAAGAAATGGCTCAGCAACCAATCTGGCCTGCAGTGCAGACAGTTCTGTTCCAGGGCCTCATGACTCAGCAAGCTCATATAATTGTATGACAATGTATTACACTATGGCAGGACAATAGGAGAAACATGCAGTAAAATCCTCACATTCTCCCAAGTAACGGGTCTCATTGTCTACTTTGGAGATAAACTAGCACAATGTGATGGCTCACACCTTTAATCCCAGCACTTGGTTGGCAGAGGCAGGGGCAGAGGCAGGAGGAAGGATATCTTTGAGTTCCAGGACAGCCTGGTCCAGCATAAATCAGTACTACACAGAGAGACCTGGTTTCAGAAAGAAAGAAAGAAAGAAAGAAAGAAAGAAAGAAAGAAAGAAAGAAAGAAAGAAAGAAAGAAAAAAGAAACTACTACTCTACACTTACTCATGTGCAAACAGTAACAAGCTACCCAGCTTACTGAAGAATGAGGAAAAACAAGATAGGAATTTGGTGATAAGAAGGCCCAGGGTGGATAGACCTCTAGAATGGGCCCCTGCTGTGAAGATTTAACTGCCTTCAAAGTGTTATCTGCTGTGGAGGAGGCCCGTGATCTAATGATCTTTGAGAGATCAGCCTCCTCAGCTACCTTAGCGCTTCCTCCGTAGGCTCATGAATAAATGCCAGAAACTGTTGACATGGGCCCTATGTGTGGCCGCAACAGCAGTGTCTCCCTCACTGAAGCTCATCTGTCTGGCACCACTGTTGAACAGGCAGTCTGCTTATCAGCAGAGACCAAAAGCTGAAATACCAGAATGGCTCCGTTCTTCCAAGGGGAGCTGATGGTCTCCTGGTGGAAGACGGTTGGTCACACTTGAGCTCTTCCATCATGTAGTGGGTTCTAAATGTCTTCACAAGATGAGAAATATACAATATGGGTTTGCTTTTAACGGGAGGACTGCTTCTGCAGGCCCTTTCCTGTGAACTCAGAGTATTTTAGTCATTATCATGGTAATCCCTTCTAATGTTGTCTCTGTCAGTTCATTTTTAGGATGGAGAACATGTCATGATAGATCAATCCCCATGGAATTTATTGGTTTCTATCCAGCATTCCATCACCTGGAAAAAGGTGGCTTGATAGAGTGGTGACATCTTCTGCTGGAAGCACAGTTACAGCACTAACTGGAAAACTGCAACTTTAAACATTTGCTCATTTTGAGTATTTTCCTAAAAAACCTTAGAAGTACCTTTTTTAAAAAAAGATTTATTTATTTTATGTATATGAGTACACCATTGCTCTCTTCAGACACACCAGAAGATCCCAGTACAGATGGTTGTGAGCCACCATGTGGTTGCTGGTAATTGAACTCAGGATCTCTGGAAGAGCAGTCAGTCGGTGCTCTTAACCGCTGAGCCATCTCTCCAGCTTGGAAGTACTTTTAATAACTACCAATTCTTTTAGTTTTGTTTATGTGTGTGTGTTTGTGCCATGAGTGTGACTGCCAACAGAACCCAGAACAGGGTATCAGATCCCCTAGAGCCGGAGTCACAGGTGGTGTGAGCCACCCCATATGGGTGCTAGGAACCAAACTTGGGGCTTCTAGAAGAGCAGCAAAAACTTTTAACCAGCGTGCATTCTCCTCAGTTCTCCTTGTAAGTCTTTTGAATCAGTTAATATGACTTTTTATCCCGCTTGTATCTAGAATATATGGGTCCAAGATTCAAGGGGGAGAATGATTCTCTTCTAAAACAATTTAGTTTTTAGTTTTTTTTTAAGTTCTGTATCTGTGTGGGTGTCCATGTGTGTGTCTGTGTATGTCAGTGCTTGTACCCATGAAGGCCAGAAGAGGGTCATATATCCTAGAATTAGAGTCACAGAAAGCTGTGAGCCACAGAACTTGGATCCTCTGCAAGAGCAATACCTGCTTTGAACCACTGAGCCATCTCTTCAACCCTTCAGTTGATCCTTCTCAGTAATATTTGCTTTCCATCTTTACAGGTAGGAATCAGTGAATCAGAAAGTTCTAGCAACAAAGAGAGAGCTGCTTCTGCTTCGGAAGCATTGGGAATATAATATTTTAGGCACTGGCCCTGGTCCCAGACCTTTTATAGTTCTCATGACGTTGCACTAACAGGCAGACTGAAGTCACAGTAATGAGTTAGGTTGCTTGCATTGGTTATTGTTGTTGTTATTATTATGATTACTATTATTATTAATTTTTATTATTATTGCAACAAGGTCTTATGTAGCCCAGGTGGGCCTTGAAGTCACTATGTAGTAGAGAATGAGTTTGAAATCCTGATCCTTTTTCATGACACAGGGCAACAACAGGATAACTGGGAGGAGTCCCAGTGTGGATCCTTTATTGGTGTCACAGAAGCCAGAGATCTTGAACCAGACCAATGAGTCATTCCCATGAACATTTGCAAGTGAATGTGTGGACAGAGGGATAGACTGTGGGGCACACTGTGTGACATACTGTGGCTTCCATGATGCGATAGTTTTCTATGATTTCTTTGCTTTGCTTTTTGTTTGGGTGTGTGTTTTTTATTTTTATTTTTTTTTATTTGGTGGGGGAAGGCTGCAAGAGTGAAGGGCAGATATGAGGGGATGGGAAGATGAGTGGGACTGGGGTGCATGATGTGAAACAAAAAATATCGAGAGAGAGAGAGAGAGAGAGAGAGAGAGAGAGAGAGAGAGATCGAGCCTGATCTTTGGTTTCTACCTCCATGAGTACTAGGATCAGAGTCATATGCAGCCACACACGGTTTAAATCCAGGGCCCTTTGGAAGTTAGGCATTCACTCTATAAACTGAACTATATCCTTAACCCTGGACCAGTTTTTGAGATACTAGAAACTGAATATATATATTAAATTAGCCTTGAAGTCACAGCAATTCTTTTTGAAAGTCCCAAGTTCCAATTTGAAACTTTTAAAGATGGATGCTTAATTTTTAATTTTCAATCTCATTTCCATAATAATAATAATAATAATAATAATAATAATAATAAATTTAAACACACAGTTTTACTTTTAAATCCCACTTTAGCTTTCAGGTTTTCATTAGTTGTTGAGGTATAATATTTTCAATAATTCTGGTGTTTTTTTATCCTGTAGTATGTATTTTCCTTGAGCTGTGGTTTATTTCAAAGTATGTTTTTATGTTTCCAAAGATGATCATTTTATTTATCATTTTATTACTAGTTCCCAATTTAACGGCATCAATGTGTGTAATCTGAATGGGAGTGATTTTTTGCAGTGTGCTTACATGTGCTTTCTTGTGCCTAGTTTATGGTTTCACAAATGTTTCCTGTGCTAGGCCAAAAATAGATAACACATTCCTTTTGTGTAGATTCAGAAAATGAGCTCTGCTTTTCTGGTAGATGCAGTACCATGCTTTATAGGTGAGTTGGCAAGTGGAAAATACCATCGGTGTGGCCCAAGTGGTTCCTTTGTTTAGGTACTTTCACAAATGAACATATGACCTTGTTCATGTATTTGCAAAGCATGCTTGTTTTCTAGTTGCTAGGTATAGTGATATATATATATATATACATATATATAATATATTAATACTTACAATATGATATGTAAATGATATATATTAATATAATAGATACTCTATTATTTAATATACAATATATTAATATAATATATAAATAAATATAAATGTAGAATATAAAAATACATAATACATAAATAAATGTAAGTATATACACACATAAATGCTTGTTCTGTTTTTCTACATCATCACTGACTATTTTGTCTACTTCATCTATCAATTTCTGAGAGAAAGTCTCTTAATATGGAAGTAGGTTTATCTATTTCTCCTTGTAATACAGTTAGTTTTTTTCTTCACATATTTCAGAGTTGTAACTGAATACAGTTAAGATTTGGATTATTTATTTGTATAGTTAGTTGAAATTTTATGAAAGCAACTATTTTCTCAGAGAAATGTAACTTCTTATAGGACTTCTATTTTTTCTGAGTGTCATGGTGCATACTTTTAATCCCAGTGTTTGCGGGGTGGGGCAGAGGCACACAGATCCATGAGTTTGAGACATCCTGATCTACATAGTGAGTTTCAGGCCACTGAGGCTGAATAGACAGAGACTGTCTCAAACTGCAGCAGCAGCAACAACAGACTTTTTCCAGCACAGATCAATTTACATTCAATTGATCTTTTACAATTCAAGTTCTTTTTACAACACATGTGGGTCATTTGTGAAGAAAAAGCATCAAAATCATGATCTACACTACCACTTAGAGTCTAAAAAGGATTCATGGTATCAGTTATCCAATCCACTGTATAATGATATATATATATATCAAAGCATGTTGAATGTCAAGATTTATCTAGACATAAAAACAAACAAACAAACAAACAAACAAAATTTTTGTTTCAGCCAGGCAGTTGCGGTACACGCCTTTAATCCCCAGTACTCAGGAGGCAGAGGCAGGCTGGTCTCTGAATTCCTGGCCAGCCTGGTCTACAGTGTGAGTTCCAGGACAGCCAGGACTACACAGAGAAACCCTGTCTCAAAAAAACAAAACAAAACAAAACAAAATCAAAACTAAAGCAAACAAAACTATGTCATACTTTTAAAAAATGTTCATTTTCAGTAGCCTGTCACTAATGGCCTATAGACTAAATCTGGTTGTGGCCTGTTTTGTTCAGGGTCATATTTAAATGGGTTGTTTTAAAAACAACTAAACAACAACAAAAAGAAAAATATGTGGCAGAGACACATATGTGCTAAAATTATATATCATCTGGTTTTATAGAGAAAAAAGGTTGTTGACTCCTATTTTGTACAAAATCAATTAGAAGAGAAAAGCACTGGCATATTAAAGTAGAAACTGCAACAGTGGGCAGGGCCAGCAGCAAGACTTACTCCTCAAAGGAGGCACTTTTGTTCGAATATGTACATTTCCAAAACAATTTCAGCTGGCAAGCTGCACTGCTACTTAACTCTACTCCTTGGTAATTAGGCCCACATGTGAACTCAACGCATGCTCAGGGACTAGCATGAAGCAGCACAGAGTGGTTTGCATATCAGTAGTTAGTGGTTTGAGACCACTGAAATGTTAATAAGATCTGCAATGTAGATGCTGTTGATAGGTGACATTAATGCATTATTTAAACCCATCTATAAAGGCATGTATGAACATCCTGATTTATTATTTGCAGAAGCAAGAATAACTAGTGAACTTTGTAGATACTTATTCTAAACATGGGAAATTGAATATAACACAAATGCGACAGGGGGACTACTTTGAGGGAGGAAAGAGACTTACGGGTAGGAAGAGGACCAGTGGGGACAGATATTTGAGGGTAATGTGGAGCAAATATGAGCAAAATATGATGAGACGTATATATGAAAATAACAAAGAAACTCATTTTGTACGTTTATTAAAATTAATTCTTAAAAAATGGATAAAAGGGAAAACACGAAGACTAGGATCATTGCTCCCAAACTGGCCTGGGCTTCTGTATTAGTTCACAGTGACTGCAGTGGGGAGTGTAGCTTGCCAGTAGGGCTTTTAATAAATAGTGAGTAGAAGGCCCTTGAACAAATGCTTCCAGAGTAAAACCCGCTCCAAGTTGTTCAGCATGTGTTGATGACATAGTTCCTGGTCAGTGTGCACTATATTTAAGCCACAGCAAAGCATGAGGTTGGGTCTTCAAACCAAGATGGCTAATCTTCAAATTACATCCTTACAGATTTGTATCTTTTATGTAGTACGTGTAGGAGTGTATGAACATATGTGTGTAGTTGTGCTTGTGTATAAGCCTAGAGGCCAGAGATTGGTACTCAGATAGTTTCCTTTATTACTCTCTACTTTATGATTTGAGAGTATCTCTCTCACTGATTCTAGAGTCCACTAAATAGGCTGTTTGGCCAGCAAGCCCCAAGGATCCATTTGTCTCTACTTCCCTGGTGCTAGCATGTATTGCCATACCTAGCTCTTTATGTGGGTGTCTGAAATCCAAATTCAGATTCTCAGGCTTGCATGGCAAGGTCTTTACTATGAATATACATTTTAGAGTCTCACTAAATGCTGAAGTTTTGGATTTTCCTTTTTAAAAATCTTCTAAAAATGTGTACCTTTATTGTATATACATTGGTGTATGTCTGTGTGAGACTGTCAGATCTTGCAGTTACAGACAGTTGTGAGCTACCATGTAGGTGCTGGGATTTGAACCCAGGTCTTCTGAAAGAGCAGTCAGTGCCTTAACCAGTGAGCAACCTCTCCAGCTCCTCCTCCCTTTTAGGGAGGTTTTTTTTTTTTTAATTATTTGTTTTATGTGCATTGGTGTTTTGCCTGCATGTATGTGTGAAGGTGTCAAATCTTGGAGTTACATGTATGTGTGTATGTATGTATGTTGCCGCATAGCAGTTGGGAGCTGACATGTAGGTGCTGAGATTTGAACCTGGGTCCTCTGGAAGAGGAGTCAGTGCTCTTAATTACAGAGCCATCTCTTCCAGTCCAAGATTATTCTTTTTAAAAGGCTGTTCACAGTCCCTAAATGTCAAATGTTTTATTTGTGTACATGATGTTCAATTCAAAATGCCACTGTTATTTTCTTTTTGACCCTCTTTTAAATTTTAAGTCAGTATACAAAGTAATGAGTTTCATCATCCATTGTGGTGTGTGTGCGCGTGTGCATGTATATGATTATACTTTATTTTCATTCATTCCTTTACTCTCCTTTCCAATGATCCATCTACCTCCAGCTATTGCTTTCTTTTTTAATTGTATATAATTTATTTTTTAATTTTTATTGATTATTTTATTTATTTACATTTAAAATGTTATCCCCCATCCCATCCCCCTCCTCCCTGCTGGTGTTGTTGTTGTTGTTTTGTTTTGTTTTTTTGAAACAGGGTTTCTCTGTGTAGCCCTGGCTGTCCTGGAACTCACTCTGTAGACCAGGCTGGCCTTGAACTCAGAAATCCACCTGCCTCTGCCTCCCGAGTGCTGGGATTAAAGGCATGGGCCACCACCTCCCTGCCCTCCTCCCTGCTTGTATGAGGGTGCTCCCACTCCTGCCTTACTGACCTGGCATTCCCCTACACAGGGGCATCGAGCCTTCACAGGACCAAGGACCCCTCCTCCCATTGATGCCAGACAAGGCTGTCCTCTGCTGCATATGCAGCTGGAGCCATGGGTCCCTCCATGTGTACTCTTTGGTTGGTAGTTTAGTCCCTGGGAGCTTGGGGGAGGGTCTTATCACATGCATTTAATTACAGTCTCTTGTTTCCCAACTGTTGTGTGACAAAACTGTTCCTGGGGAGACACAACACACATCTAATCACCCAAGTTAGGGAAACCATGCCAGACCAAAGTATGGATACTACCACCAAAGTTTAATTTGGTGAACCAGTAAGTTTTGGGGGGTTACTTCCAGGAGCAGAAGTGACTCAAGACAGCTGCATTGTCAAAGTCCACCCCAGCATGGGTGACAACTCACAAAGCTCTGAACTTGGACTTTGCCCAGCCTGCAGGCAGCCCAAAAAGTTAAAGAGTGTCTTGTCCAGGTGCCTCAGTTTATCTAAGTCTCTTCCAGGAAGCTCAACTGCTTTCTGCTTCTTCCTGTCAGCTAGTCTGCTCTCAGAGACTTCTTTGCAGTGCAGCTTGTCTTGAGTCTTTTTGGCAGCTTGGCTCTGCTGCATCTGAGGGGGATCTCTCAGCTTTTATTGCTTCTCTGGCACAGAGGGGCTTAGTGAATCTGTTCAGTTTCAGGACTTCCTGAAGCTCTTTTGCATTGTTTACCTTGCTGCGTAAGAAGCATCCGTATAGGGTGGAATGTTTCAATTTTGAGAAAATGAATATACAACACCAGCTCTCTCTTTTTTATGAAGATTTATTTATATAAGAGTACACTGTCACTGTCTTCAGACACATCAGAAGAAGGGTACAGGATCCCATTACAGATGGTTGTGAGCCACCATGTGGTTGCTGGGAACTCAGGGCCTCAGGAAGAGCAGCCAGCACTCTTAACTGCTGAGCCATCTCTCCAGCCTACCAGCTCTCTTAAGATCTTCAACTTGAGCATTTTCAAGTGATCTTCCATTGCTATTTGACTGGGATTCCTCTGTGTGTATCCTAGTTCTGGGAAACACCTTCCACTTTCACTAGCACACAATAGGAAAATAAAACCTTCCATTTGTTCTCAATGCACCATCCATTCTGAAGCTTATGCAGGAAATGGTTTTGTTATGCTCTTGGTGGACTGAGCTGGGAAGGTGTTCCTGAGAATGGCTTTCACTGTCTGGTATCTTTATGATTGTGATCATGTTGTCATTCAGGCAAACAAACTTCAGAGCTTTTCTCTAATGTTATTTAACTGGCCAGCCACATGAGAAACATCAGTACTAATCTTTTTGTTTGTTTGCTTGTTTTTTATTTTTTTCTAAGACAAGGTTTCTCTTTGTATAGCCATGCTATCCTGTAACTCAGTCTGTAGACCAGGCCAGTCTCAAACTCACAGGGATCCAGTAGCTTCTGCCTCCCGAACGCTAGGATTAAAGGGATGAGTCACCACCACCCAGCCATCAGAACTAATAATTTTAAAAAATTACAGCTGGTTATGGTGGCACATGTCTTTAAGCAGAAGCAGGCAAATTTCTGTGAGTTCAGGGCTGGCTTGGTCTACAGAGCGAATTGCAATTCAACCCTGGCTGCAAAGTGAAATCTTGTATGTTTCCAGAAGTCATGAGTCTAAGTTAGGGTTTCATTGCTGTGAACAGATATCATGACCAAGACAGATATCATGACCCAGGCAACTCTTCCCCCACCCCCCCTCAAGGCAACTCTTATAAGGCCAACATTTAATTGGGGCTGGCTTACAGGTTCAGAGGTTCAGTGCATTATCATCAAGGGAACATGGCCGTGTTCAGGCAGGCATGGTGAAGGAGGAACTGAGAGTTCTACATCTTCATCTGAAGGCTGCTAGGAGAAGACTGGCTTTTAGGCAGCTAGGATGAGGGTCTTAAAGCCCATGTCCACACTGACACACTGTCTTAGTTAGGATTTTACTGCTATGAACAGACACCATGACCATGGCAAGTCTTATAAAGGACAACAGTTAATTGGGGCTGACTTAGAGGTTCAGAGGTTCAGTCCATTATCGCCAAGACAAGAGCATGGCAGCATCCAGACAAGCATGGTGCGGGCAGAGCTGAGAGTTCTACATCTTCATCTGAAGGCTGCTAGTGGAAGACTGACTTCCAGGCAGCTTGGGTGAGGATCTTAAAGGCCACACCCATAGTGACACACCTGCTCCAACAAGGCCACACCTCCTTATAGAGCCACTCCTTGGGCCAAGCATATGCACACCATCACCCAATGGATATCATTTAGCTGAGTTATATTAGCTGGAAGCATTTTTTGAGTAATTTATTAATCTGTGTTTCAGAGTTGTCAAATGGTGTAAACTTAAAGGCAGGTCAAGAATTCTGGTAGCCAGTATTTAGATTTTCTGTCAGACAGATACCAGCTTGGGTTGTATCAATTTCATTAAAGACATGTGTCCTGGATAGTTTGGTGTGACTCAAGCTAGAGTCATCTGGGAAGAGAGGCTTTAATTGTGAAAATGCCTGCATAAGATTTGCCTGTAGAGCTGAGTGTGGTGGCATGTACCCTGCTGCCAAGTATGTGGCTCCCAGGTGGCATAATTGGAGACACCTTTCTATTGTTACCCCCAGCCTGCCACACTTTCTTGGGTCTTACTTTCTAATTTCTATCTCGCTTTGATTTCCAAAACCAATCATAGATTCCGATCCTGGTTAGTGCTCATATACCTTTTTTGTTTAATTTTTTTTTTAATTTTCATGTACCTTGGTGTTTTGCTTACATGTCTCTGTGAGGGAGTCAGATCTACCTGAACTTGAGTTACAGACAGTTGTGAGCTGACATGTAGGTGCTGGGACTTGAACTCAGGTCCTCTGGAAGAGCAGCCTATGCTCTTAAGGGCTGAGCCATCTCTCCAGCCCGAATGGCCATACACGTATTTTCCCTGCTGGGAATGCTAGCTTCTGCTATCTTTGAGATGTTGCAACATTGCCTGAGTTTTGTGAACTGGTTTGTCCAGTAGGGCCTCTAAGTTGTCCTTTGCTTTGTCTGTCAGTAAGTCACGAATTTGTTTCTTTACTTTAGTATCTGTTAAGTTCATCCGGAACAACCTCAGCATAGCCTGACCTGTATAGATTGTAACCCTTCCACATGGTTCTCCATGTTTCAGTTTCAAGTCCAAGTTGCTGAGACTCAAGCCTGTTTCAGAAGGAGTCAAACATTTACGGGGAGGGAGGATTTTTCGCCTCCTCTGGGACTCTCCAGGTCACGTTAACACCACATTTTGTGACCTTTTTGAAGTGTTTTTCTCTGAGAACATCCTGAAAAGAGATTTTTGCCTCTAGAAGAACAGTGAAAAGGCTGACCAATTTTTTTAAAACAAGGTTTCTGGGTTGTAGAATTCAGTTTTGGTGGCTCACCGTACTCACTTCTACTGCTGTCTGGAGTTTGAACACTTCATTTGTGCTTTGCAATGTGAACTGAAAATCTGTAGTGGCTGCCTTCAGTCCACCCTGCACCCTGAGGCAGTCAGATCATCTCTTATTGGCAGAATCTTGCTGGATCACTGGGCTGACATAGAAGGCACCTTTAGTTCCTCTTTTAACTATTTGTGAAAAACTGAAATAAGGGAAGACCTCTCCTTTGGAGTTACATAACGAGTCTGGTCTGGGAGCTCAGTTTACTTTACACAGTTCATGAAAATGTTCTTGCCCACAGTCCTCCTTATCAAACCCACACTGAACTAGGAATCAACATGTTCTTGCTTATAAGAAATACTATTTCTTTCTGAAACTGTCTAATTCCAATATTTCTGATAGCCCTGCCTCCAGAGATATAGGTGACTCCCTCTACTGTTTCCAGAGAAATCACTACCATCCCAGATTTTCATAAACTTTATTTCACAAATTTTTTTTTTAAAAAATATTTTATTAATTAATTATTTTTATTTATTTGCTTTTTGAGATAGAGTTTCTCTAGATAGTCCTGGCAGTCTTACTTACTATGGCAGACTTAGTATGACCTACTATGACCTACTATGTAGGTCAGGTTGGTCTGGAACTCACAGAGATCCTCCTGCCTTTGCCTCCTGAGTGCTGGGATTAAAGGAGTACACCAATGAGCCCAGCTTATTTATTTTTAAATTGTTATGATTTTCTGTGTGTGAGTGTTTTGCCTACATGGGTATGCCTGCCAGGTGTATGCTTAGTGCCTGCAGAAGCCAGAAGAAGGTGTCAGATCTCTGGTGTTACAGACAGTTGTGAGCTACATCATATGGGTTCTTGGATCCCAACTTGGGTCCTCTGGAATAGCAGAAGTCAGTTCTCCAGGTAATCTAGAAGTCCTGATAAACATCAGCCTAGTTTGGTATAGGTCATATCCAATACACCTGGCTTTGAAATGACTATAGAAATCATCTGGCCAGATGTCTTTCCCAAACAGGACATATTCATTTCAGTAAATACATGTCAGTGACAGTTATTGGATATGATGGGGGAGGCCTTCCATAGCAGATGAACTGGAAGTAGGCAAGGGGCTTAAATTTGGAAAAACATGCTGGCATCTGTTACTATTGCCACTTGAGGATCATCAAGAATCATCCGGGATGGAATTTGCCTATAGGTGCCAGTGAATATATCCCATAAGCCATGGTGCATATTTTAATGGATCACAGGGATCACCTCAGCTCCTCATTACCTCCAAAATGTATGGGAGAAATGTTTTTCTCCTATAGCACATAAGTGGAACAATGAGCTCTATGTCAACGATGGTCCTTTTCTTCTCTGTTTGCTTATGCAGCATGCAGTTCTTAGGAATCTTTGGAGTTAAATTCTATTTATAAAGGCTACAGTGGCCTCTGACTGAATACACCTGCAATTGGTTTTGTTTTATTTTGGTTTAACTCTTTTTACATTCCTTTATTTATTTGTGTACTTGTGTACATATGCCCTGGCAGGTGTGTGGAGGTCAGGGGTCAAAGCTCAGAGGTCAGAGGACAGCTTGCCAGAGTTGATTCTCTGCTTCCATCATGTGGGGTCCTGGGAGGCAGCTCTGCTTGTTAGGTTTGGAGGTAGGCACCTTTACCTGCTGAGCGAAAAGGACAACCCCAGTTTTTTTTAGAAGAAAGACTTTTGGCAATTTTCTTTTTAACTGATTTGTTCCTGGTGGACTGCTGAAAACCTGTCTAGGAAAAGCAAATCTCCCATTAGCATTAACCCAGGGACTTCTTTCTTTGGTATCAAGTAAACTCCTCTGAACTGTCTGTCCTTCCTTATCTTTCAACAGTCCAGTGTGAGCATCTGCACCATCCTTGGTACTGTTGAAAAGAACAGAAACCGTACTACAAGAAACTTTATTTTGCCACATTGAATGCATGTCTGGCAGCATGTAAAGAAGAAAATAGGTGCCAGGTCCTTCAGGGTGTTTGGGCCAGCAAGGGTGTGTCCAGGACAAGCACTGGCATCTTCATGCATTGCATCAGCAGACATTCCAACTGCTCCTTAACTCTTGGCTGGTTCTGTTATGTGTCTCACAAGCATTTCTCTCACTGCCTTCTGATCCTCGTCTACCTGATCTCTGAACTGCTGAAGGACAGTGTATGATCTGAGTTGTTCACCAAGGTCTAAAACTAGTCAATTGGCTTGGGCAGACAGAGCCACTCCTAAAAGGGTTTCCCAGCACATCATCTTTATAGGAACAAAATAGAACATTCCAGAGCTATCTCTTGGAACAGGAATGCGAAAACCATGGTTATAATGATGCCCATAAAACAGAGGTAGTACCCATGCTTGTGAGACAGAAAGATATAGATCTGTCTCTGTAGCAGCAGTATTGCCCAGTACCACTGCAGGAAGAATGAATGATGCCGGTGGGCTGCGGTTAGAGAGATTCCTGAGCCATGGGTGCACTGGAGGCTACAGCACAGGCCAGTTCCAGGGCTACTGGCCTCTCTGGTTGTTGGGTCAGAAGAGGTGGAAGAGAGGTGCTGCTTCAAGTCTATAAATCTTCCAGTTATTTTCTCTTCTCTTCTCTCTCTGTCTCTGTCTCTGTCTCTGTCTCTCTCTCTCTCTCTCTCTCTCTCTCTCTGTGTGTGTGTGTGTGTGTGTGTGTGTGTGTGTATGTGTTGTTCTGGGGATTGAAGCTAGGGCTTAACATTTGTTAGTTACCCCCCAGCCTCTAGTCTTTAATTTAATACCAATATTTTGTTGATCTTAGTACCTACCTGATGTATTTCCTCATTATTATATTTTCGAACATTTTGTGTCCTTGTGCTTTAAGGCTATCTCTTAACATTTAGTATATTTACATTTCAAGAAATTACTGTTACATTTAGGTTTTAAATCCTATATTTGCCTTTTTTCCATCCAACTTTTCCATTTTCCCGATATGCTATCTTTTAAAAAATGCTTTAAATATGTAAATAGATTTTTAAATTTCCATATTAAATTTCAAGTATAATGTAATTACATCATTTCCCTTTCCATTTTCTTTTTTTAATCCCTCCCCATGTAACCTCTCTTTGTCTTCGTTTTTTTTTTTTTTTAAAAAAAGACTAATTTATTTATTTAATGTATGAGTACACTGTCGCTGTCTTCAGACACACCAGAAGAGGACCCATCACAGATGGTTGTGAACCAACATGTGGTTGCTGGGAATTAAACTCAGGACCTCTGGAAGAGCAGTCAGTGCTCTTAACCACAGAGCCATCTCTCCAGTCCCCTCTTTGCCTTCTTGGTATTGGCTACTTTTTTCTCCCTCTTTAATTTGCTCACTGATAACTCCCCCTCTTTCCTAGTTATTAGTTCCCCCAGTACTTTCATACTTGTAGGAATTTTCATTTGAATATTTAGTATAAATAAGACTTCATACTTTAAAATTATAATTAGTGTGTTTGTGTGTTTGTGTATGTGTGTGTGTGTGTTGGTCAAAGGACAATTGGTGGGAGGTATTTTCTCATGTGGATCCTGGGGGTTAAACTCAGACTTAGTAGCAAGCACCTTTATGCACTGAGCTATCTTGCTGGCCCAAGTAAGATTTTAGTTAATGAAAATGCATTAACAATACCTAGCATTCCATGAAACAATCCTGTATAGATTATGGTCTATAACAACATCCAGGACAAGAAATTGGTTCTAGTCAGAACAAAGAATGTATCTAACACTACTGCAAAGCACACTAGAAGAAATCCTCTTATTTATGCATAGGCTGCATGTCTCTTGACTCTCAATTACCAGTTTTTTGCCAACTATCTCCTTTCTTTTGTGAAATTTAAAAATGACTTTATTAACTTTCACTGACTAACAAAGAGCAACGAGTGCTCTTTGTTTTAACTGCATACAAATCTATACATACCTAGCAGTTAATATTTCTCCTGGGCTGGTCTGTAGTTGTTGACTGGCCCATGTGGAAGTTTGAGTGCCTGGCTACCTTATCTTGGACACTTTCTGAAAAACTCACTTGGTTTTACAGTGCTGCAGATTGGTCCCAGGGCCTCATACATGCTAAGCAAGTGCTGTGCCACTGAGCTGTACCCCTAGCTTCATCTCAAACTTTAAAACAGGGTCTCACTATTTTACTCAGATTGAAACTGAACTCAAAATTCTCCTGCCTCAGTGGGAGGTCACTCTCACTGAGAGATCAGCTCAGGAACTTTGAGATATTCTACCAACCCCCCCCCCCCCCAGCACATGGAAGAAACAGGTTAGAAAGCAGTAGACTGGAAGAGAGGGGCTGATTAAGCCCCTGCTACCTCATTCCCTAAAGACCAATCAGTTTAAAAGTCACACTGTTCTGCCAATCACATTGTACCTAATGGCAGCTGCTCTAAAATCCTGTATAAGGTTCCTGACTGGGCTCCACCAGGTCAGCCTCCTGTCTTGGTATGTAGAGTGACCTCAGCATGCTGATGAATCAATAAATTTCTCTTGCATTTTGCATCAATCCCTGACTCCATGTGTTCACTCGGAGGTTCTTGGATAAGTTAAGACTCCCAGAGTCTTACATCACATAGCTGGGATTACAGGTTTGCAGCACTGTACCAGGCAGAAAAACTATATTCTAGAGCTTATTTATGGTATCAGGAAGAATCTGGTACTTTTAAAAAATATCCTTCCTTAGCTTATCTCCTGCTCAGACTTGTTCTCCTCCTTTACTTATATCTCCTGTGTACACTTCCTTAATAAACGCTTGTGTGTTGCCAGGCAATGGTGGTGCATGCCTTTAATCCCAGCACTTGGGAGGCAGAGGCAGGCGGATTTCTGAGTTCGAGGCCAGCCTGGTCTACAGAGTGAGTTGCAGGACAGCCAGGGCTACACAGAGAAACCCTGTCTCGAAAAAAAAAAAAATCATCAGCAATAGCCAATTATAGTTTGAATTAATCTCACTGAGACAGGAGATTTCAAGATAGTCTAATATTGACTGTTATGTGGTTGTTAGAAGTCACACTTAGGCAGCTGTATGTGAAAAGAAGCAAACTGAACAAAGAGAAACACTACAGTTTGAGGAGAAATGGAACACGGGGAACTGTAAGGGAGCCAAGTCCAGTGCTGAAAAGATAAAGTTTAAGGAAAAGCCTGATGCAAAACAAAATAAAGGGAGTGGTGACCTTAGGGCAAGACCCCACCCAGCTATGCTTCCAACTTGTGAAAAGGAATTTAAAGAAAAATTTATGCAGCAGGGAAACCATCTGCAACAGAAAGCTGATGCAAATGTAACCAAAAGTCAAGGCCAAATTCCAGCCTTACCAAGCCTTGGAACTTGGCAGCATCCACCACATGCTTCTGGCTTTAGAATCAAAGCTACACAGATAGGAGTTGTGGAATCTCCCTTCCAGGCTAAGGAAAACCCGATGAGACCTGGAGTGTGTAGGGTGTCCCTGCATGGAGGCCCAGAGAGACCATTGTCTGATGCTGTGAAGGTGAAGCCTGGATTGTACGGAAGACCACAAGATGTCAGAGTTGCCAGAGCCACAGGATACCTGCCAGGGAAAGCTGTAGACCAGGTGTGGAAATCAGTCCAAGAGAGAGAAGTCTGTTGCAGTCAACAATGCTGAAAGGAGTTGCAGATCTGAAGAGCCCTTTGACATCAGACATTAAATTGTATGATCTGGAGTTTGCCCTGTGGTTTTTTTTTTTTTTTTTAGTATTGCTTTGGTCCAGTATTTCCTCACTATGCTCCCCTTTCTCCATTTTGGAATGGTACTGTATATTTTGTGCCATTGTATATTGGAAGTATGTGATCTGCTTTTTTACTTTTGCTTTTACACGGAGTTACAATTTAGAGATTGCCTTGAGTCTCAGAAGAAACTCTGGACTTGAACCAGAGTAGAGACTGAAAGACTATATGGACTTTAGAAGCTGGACTAAATGCATTTTGCATTATGATATGGCTACTAGCCCATGGGGGCCAGGGTGTGAAATTGGCTCTTCACAGCAATAGAACAGTGACTGAGTCAAGGACTGTGAGTCATTTGACCCCTTCCAGTCCCAGTAGATACTTTTAGCCTTGTTTGATAAAGCAAGACCCAGAATCGTAGAGAAAAAAATTATGTGGCCAAGTCTATGATGCCAAGTAGTGAAACATGAGTTCATAGTCTAATGTCAAGGCTAGGGGATGGGGTTTAACAAAGGGACATCTAACATGTGTGAGATCCCTGGTTCCATGTATACCATCACCAAAAAAACCAACCTAAACAAACAACAACAAACAAACCAACCAACAAAAAACCAAGAAAACAGAAACAATTTTTTCTCTGAACAATGTACAGTGAGGAAGGTGGGTTCCGTTACCTGACTGAGTTGCAAGAGAGTAGAGGAAAATGAAATTGAAAGGAGACCAGCAATAAAACATTGACAGGAGACAAGATTGTAATCTGGGTTCCGATAACGCCTGTGAGATACTGAGATACCTAGTAAAGTCAGTTATCAAAATGGTTGTTTTGACACTGCTGATGTTGAGAGCTTTCTCTTTTAGGATTCTGGGTCAACCTTTGCCCCTGCTGTCTTTCTTCTCTGCCTCGACTTTGGGATTCCAGTTTCAAACTGAAGTTTTTACCACTAACAGACAATGTAAAGATCTTTTTTCACACCAAAGAAACAGCCTGGATAGGATGGAGCTAAGGAGACCAGCCTGGCATAAACAGCACCAGCCTAAAATGCAGAAGTCGTAAAGTAGCTTGTACTAAGGAACTTCACTTTGGGTTTCATGGTTTTTTGTCCCCCTTTGGTTTTAGCTCCTAAACTCTCATATGCTGTCAAGACTGTTTGACCTTACAACAGGTTGTCAACATAGTAAGCATCCAGTTGTAGCATTTTTCACAGACTTTGTTGGTACCCATGAGTTGTTGGGATCACCAAACTCTTATCCACAAAACTCTTATCCACTGAGACAACAACCAGATGTTGGTGGTAAAGAGCAAGCAGGCAATGTTAGAAGAGATATGATAGTTTTGAAATCTTGTAGGGCAAGAAGCCAATTAGCTCTGAGCAATTCCTAAGGGAGTCATCATGTCATATAAAAATAGTTCTGCTGGCTCCATGAAAAGGGAAAACCAAGTCCCCAAAGGACACCATTGCACTTTAGTCATACTGCACTTATGTTTGAGAGGACACATCATCTCGATGTGTTAGCAAGGTAAATTATAATGTAGAAAACGGGGACAATTTTGCCCTCCAGGTGACACTGGTGTGTGTGTGTGTGTGTGTGTGTGTGTGTGTGCGCGCGCGTTACTGATGTATAGTAGACTGAGCCTACAGATGTTCAGCATCCTATAGTGCATTGGACCCACCTCCAAAACACACAAACAGAGAATGATAGCACCTAAAATGTAGATGAAGCCCAAAGTTGGAAAGATCTCTAGGTTGGAGAGGAGATTCCTATGACAGACTATGGAGAGAAATAAACATAAAAACCCATTTAGTATTTCCTGTCACATGCAAAATACTCCATAATAATGGCTTCAAAAAATTTCCAAGGAGAATAATGCTACATAAAGATTCACAACCTTGTTCTTTTTAACTTTGTGTATATTTAGTTTTTTCATGAAAAACAAATCTGAAGAGAGCTAAGGATATTCATACTCAGACTGACTTTGAAACAGCAGACTTTTAAAAAAATGAGTCAAGTAATTGAAACTCAATGTGTATAGCTTTCTATTGAGTAGCTTTCAAACTTTTGAGTCAGATAAGAGATTAGTTGCAGGTATAATCTAAAACTGAATAATAGTCTGAAATCTTTCCTCTTCTATTAAAATTCATTGCTCTCTAAAAAGATACAGCTGGTGGAAAACAGTAATACATATTTTTATTTTTCTTCAGACATACTTTGAACACAGCCTGTTTCTCAGTTTATTAGCACCAATAAGTATGGATCATTTTGGGCTGGAAAGATGGCTCAGCAGTTAAGAGCACCGACTGCTCTTCCGAAGGTCGTGAGTTCAAATCCCAGCAACCACATGATGGCTCACAACCATCTGTAATGGGATCTGATGCCCTCTTCTGGGGTGTTTGAAGACAGCTACAGTGAATGGGGCCTGGAGCGAGCAGAAAAAGTGTCTGAAGACAGCTACCGTGTACCTACATAATAAATAAATAAATAAATAAAATTCTCTTAAAAAAATGGATCATTTCATAAAACTTGCTAAAATTTAGAAGAAACTAGTTGTAAATTTTCTGTGTTAGAGGCTGGTGATTAGAGGCAGGTGATATAGCACAGCAGTCAAGAAATCAAGCATGATGACCCAAGTTCGAGCCCCAGGCCCCACATGGTGGTTAGAGGGAACTGAACACATTGTCTTCCACATAAGCACTGTGGCACATGAGTGCAGCCATGTACACTAAGTCCATCTATTAATATGTGTTGTAAAATTTATTTTCTTATGTGTGTTAATAAACTTTCTGCCAAATGTGTATTTCTTTTTACAGCTTTATTGATGAACAAGTTATCAATCTACCTCCCTGGTCCCAAATATGTGTTTTTAAACCCATTTATATTTTAAGAAGTTTTACAAACAGAAAAGCATCCCTGTATGTCTTTTATCCTGAATAACATAACTATCCTATTAATGGTCCCAATTGAACTGATAAAATAAGTGGACCTTAGATTAGAGAAAGAAAACTATTCAAATTTACTATGTACACAAGGACATCACAAGAAAATCAAATCAAATGATTCAACTAAGTATGATCTGGAATTTTATATGCCCATTTTATAAATTATTATTACTATTTGAACTGGGGCTATGCCCCTCCCCTGAACTCTGCATCCGTGTAAAAAGCCACTTTTTTACATGGCAGTACATCTTTGAAATCCAATTACTGATGAAGTGAAGACAGGAGGATTCAAGGGCTGCTGGTGAGCCAGTCTAGCCAATTGGTGAGCTCAAGGTTTGGTGAGAGACCAGTTTTAGAAAATGAAGTGTGTGTGTGTGTGTGGGGGGGATGAACAATTGTGGGAGGGGTGATTTGGAGGGGGCAACATCTGAAAGGTAAATAAATAAAATAATTAATAAAAAAGAAGTGGAAGAGGATAAAGACAGATACTCAGTACCCACCTCTGACCTTTACCCTAACACACGCGCACACACCCTCATTGGACAGGGAAGAGTAGGTAAAGCCCTTGCCTTGCAAGTCTGATAACTTCATGGGGGTGGTGCAGAACAGACTTGTAGTTGTCCTCTGACTTCTACATGTATGGATTCACAGCCACCGTTCAAACACACGATAATATTTTTTTGAGACGTGGTTTCTCCACATAGCCCTGGCTCTCCTGGAGCTCACTATGTAGACCAGGCTGGCCTGAAAGACACAGAGATTCACCTGCTTCTCTCTCCTGAATGCTAGAACTAATGGTATGTGCTACAACACCTGGTTACTTTTATTATTTTGATTTAGTTAGCATGTAAAATAGTGTTTCCTTGTGGCATTTTCATAATATACACATTGTAGTTTGCTAATATTTACTCGCATTAGTGTCCCTGGTACACCCTATTCCTATAGTGTCCTTTCTGCTTTCACACTATATATACATATGTATGTGTATCTAGATTCCCAGTGAAAGAAAACATGCAAGATCTGTCTCATTTTTTTACATCTCATGTTTATTCATGTATTTGTCAACCGAAATCACAATGCTATTCTTCTCTGATAACACCTAATGAATCCGATGGTAGGAATTGAGACATCTGTGATTTGCTATTGATTATTGAGAAGAGCACCATTGGAACTGTCTTACTGTTTTAATTCTGAAACATGCATTTGGTTGGACAAAAGAAAGCGTAAGAGCTTTGAGAAAAGCAGCAGAGGCTAGGCTGGATTCTCAGGTAGAACATATATTTTTAGACATGTTATTTTTGTCTGTTGGCTTGTTGATTATTTACATCCATTACTTCAATAATCTGAGGCACATCATTCATTTTCTGTAATTTTCCTCGCCTGTGTCCTGTGCTCCTCCACACTATTACAGTGATTCACATCCTTTGTGTGCTTTACTTGAACCTTTCTCTGACTGGTATTTCATCAGTACTTTGTGAGACTTTTTCACACATTTGGTCTTTTTCCCACACTGACATTTTCTAGGATAATTTTCCTTTGCTTCTTTGCTTTTAACAAGATTTTTTTTTCACAGTGAGATCAGAAAATGAATGCTTTCAACCAGGGCCAGAGTGTTGAGGCTATTATGAACGGGCTAATAGAGATGGCAGAGAGGAGGTAATATCTCTGTGTCATCTTCAGCAATATGAAGGAAGTAGGCACTAACTTTGGCATTGAGCTCTGACTCCTACCTTTCACTTGCGTAGTGGCAATAGATGATCCCAGTGAGGTCCTGCACCATGGCTGGAACTTGTCATAGTTGTCGTGGTCTTTGGCCGTCTGTTCTGGCTTAGATGTAGGGGGTAGATATCTATTTTCTTGCTTGCAGATGTTCTCAGTAACCCTTGCCATTAAATTTAGATTACCCATTAAACACATTATGTGGCTACAGAGGGCACTGTTCCTGGCATACAGATAATATGGACTGCTTTCAAGAACCCTCTTGAAGGTTTTTTCCCCCTTTAAACATGCTTAGTTAACTTCATTTTTCTTATACGAATAACCTATATGATAACCCCAGATAAAGCCTGGATTCTCTGCTCAGGGAATCTGATGGTTAAAGAGTTCCTGATGGGGAGATTTGATGAATATGGTATCTTTCCTGAGGTCAAGGGTCAGATTGCTGTAGGTCTTGGAGATGGCATCAAAGGTGGCCTTGGTGAAATTGTCTAGGGTGGCAGTGAAGCCATGGTGACATGTGGAAATCAAAAATACTAGCCATGAGCAGTAGTTTCTTGGGCACTGGAGCAGAGACAATGCCAGTGTGTCTAGGGGTAGGCATGAGACTCACCAGCACAGAGTCATTACAGCCTGTCACCTTGCATAGGATAGTGTGGGGCTTGGCAATCTTGTTTTCTCTGTAGCCTCTCCACACAGGGACAATGATGAACTTGGCCAATGATGATGGCCCCTGGGGTGCCAGTGGCAACCATCTTGGGTCTGTTAATACTCAGACAAACATAATATTGTAGTCCCCAGTGTTAACAAAAATCTTGAATCTGATTTGCTGGTTAGCCTGAGTCTGCTTCTGCACTGGTATAACCAGTCTTTAGACCCTCATCCTTAAGGGATGCATTCAGAAAAAAGTTAACAATCTCAACTCTTTGATGAGCAGGGAGAATAGGTAGATCTCATTCATGGACTTGATTCTCATTGACTAGGCTGCCCAGCTCAGTGACAGATATCCACTCCTCTCTGGCTTAGCCTCTATGAGCACTGTGGCCTTAGCCTGTTCCTAGAAGAAATTCCTTGGCTTCCCCAGCCTGGGTTGCACAGGTCTTTGAGGTCATCCTCCTGAACTGGCATTATCCACTATTTGGTGGAAGCAAGGGATTTTAAACAAAGCTCTAGCTAGCTTCAAAACCTGGCTTGTGTTGAGAATTACAGGAATGTGACTCCACACTCATCACAACTGGTTCTATCCCTCATTCTCACAAATTGATTTGTTTTAAACTCCTGAGTTGATAGTTTATTATTTTTTCCACAGAATACTTTCTGCTTTTAATCTGGCTTTGCCCCCTTTTAGAGTTGTGTTTGAGCATCTGATAATATCAAAGTCCCAAGCTGAGGTGACAGCAACTGGGTTTATCTATAGTCCTGAGTCTCACCACTGCATCCCTGAATTTCTAACCCACTGTCTTCAGGCCTGTGAGGAGGTGAGTCTTCTCCAGGTTAACATTATGATCAGTGAAAACTGTCTTGCACATTTTCCTTATAAGTATTGGTTACTTGGGACTATTAAATATGATCCAGAATGGTAAATCCTTGGATGGTCAAAAAAGGTCATCTTTTCTAGTGTACAGGTGCCTTAAAGGGCTCATTTTTGTTAGACAAATGATTTCTCCACATCATCTACTTGAAGTTGATGTGTACCTGGGTGCCTGGGTGGCCAGGAGACATATCTTTTAAATAGAGGTGTAGGCTGCTTCATACTCTCAGGTCCCTGCCTCTAACTACTCTCTTGGATTCTAAGGAACCAGTGTTCCTCTTGTCTAGAGCCATTAAGCTGTCTTTCCCCAAACTCACCCTCATACTCCTGTCTGCTCTTTGCAGTAGTACACACACATTTTGCTTCGTGCCCTATAAGCAAATAAACCTGGTAAAGCCACCCAGGTGTACCGAAAGTCTCCTTCTGGGAAGGTGCCATTTTATCTACCTGCTATATTGCCCTCTTTCAGTCTTTTGTCTCTTCTTCTATACCTCTAGAAACCTTTCCTTTCCTCACACAGTTTCCCACCTATTTACATGATTTATATCTACCTATCTTAATCTGTATTTACATATGTTCATAAATGTTTGATTAATGCTTTCTCTTCTATGATAATAGAGGTATGTATTTTTGTTGTTGACTTTACTTAGTTAATGAGTTTTCCATGGAGATGATCCTTGACAATTGAACAATTGACAGTTTTTTTTTCTTTAGCCAGGGTTATTCAAAGCGGACTCCTCTCTGTTACATTTTCTTAAACAGGTGTAGTCCCTGGGGTCTGTAAACCCTGTGCTCAGGAGACTGAGGCAGGCTACTCATTGATAGTCTAGCTATTATGAAGTAACCGGAATATTAAAAGTACGTATTCTAGGGGTAGTAGTTTCTAAATGTCTTCAATTAACATTCCTAAAGTGACTTTACATTTGCTTAGTCAAGTTGAAATCCCTTTTAACCCCTTTCTTTCCAAGAAACATGTTTGAGAATAAGTTGGAAAATGTGTCATTATTTCAGAGAGACGTTTTAAAAGGTTGCAGTTTGTTAATAGCTGTGGTCAAAGAAGAAGCTACAGGGAAGAAATTAGATTTCAGTAATCTCTCCTTTCTCCTTCTTTCTCCTCTATTTAGTGTTAGGGGATCAAACAGGAGGGGGTAAAGGGTGGGGAAAAAAAGAACCCACCAAGTAGCAAAGACCAGCTACATATAGCCTAAGATGGCTTCAGTTTGGGGATCCTTCTGGCTTTGCCTTTGAGTCCTGGGATTATATAGGCTTGCACCACCATGCTTGGCTGAGTCTTGTTTCTTTTCTTTTTTTATTAATCTTTTGTTTGTTTGTTTTGTTTTTCGAGACAGGGTTTCTCTGTGTAGCCCTGGCTGTCCTGGAACTCACTCTGTAGACCAGGCTGGCCTCGAACTCAGAAATCCACCTGCCTCTGCCTCCCAAGTGCTGGGATTAAAGGTGTGCGCCACCACTGCCTGGCTTTATTAATCATTTTATTTGTTTACATTTCAAATGTTATCCCCTTTCCATGTCTTCCCTACAGCAACCCCCTCCCCCTTCCCACTCTCCTTCACCTTTGCTCTACCCACCTACCCTCTGCCCTCTAGCATTAATGGATGGAACTAGAAAATATCATCCCGAATGAGGTCTTGTTTCTTTTAAAAGATTTACTTATTTATTTATTTATTTTGTGTATGGATGCTTCGTCCGCATGTATGTCTTGTACCATATATGTGCATTGTCATCAGAGGTCAGAAGAGGATGTCAGATCCTTTGGGATCAGAGTTACACATTGTTTCAAATCACCACTTGGGTGCTGGAATCCAACCTGCTTGGAAGAGCAACCAATGCTGTTAACTGCAGACTCACTACTCCAACCAAGTCTTGTCTTTTAAAACAGGACTGATCTGTAATACAGTATAAATATCACGGTAATAAGTAATAACTCAGGAATATTGGAAGAGATTGTGTTATCTATGTGAAGGTTTAGAAGTGGCCCAGCCATTGAGCTGTTTAAGGCATATTAAAATAGGAGGCTTTACTTGTCTTTTATTCGAAAACCCAGAACATTGGGGCAGGTATGGAGGAGTGCTGCCACCACCACAGGGATGATTGAATAGACTTATTTGGGTTCAATAACATGATACAATATAATCACTTAATTCCAGATATCATAATGAAGTCAATTGTGCCAGTAATACTCCCTATAGCAAAAGAAAAACATGACTTTTGGAGGGGAGAAAATCTGTTATAATTCTTGTCTTCATTAATCTTTCTGAGACAGTCTGTATGTAACCTTTTGGCTGGCTTGGAGCTTGCTATGACTCACAGAGATCCTTCTGCCTCTGCCTTCAGCCTTCATAAATCTTGAAAAATTACTATCTTCTAAGAGCTTGACAACTTTGAAAAGTACAGGCCAGTAATTTTGTAGATTCTCCCTCAATAATGGTTATGTCTGCTGCCCTGCAATATTAAGTTAATATATAAAATTTGGGTGTTAACAATTTTAAAAAGCTGAATAGTGTTTTCCCTAGCAGTTCATTGCCAGTCCCTTGATGTCCATTTCTTTTCACTTGCTTGCCCACCTTGCATTAATTACTTTCAGGCTGATGGGAGTCACTATGTTCCTGCCTCAGGCTCCCAGTGTTGGAATTATATGAGTAAGCCTGTACCTGGTTCACTTGTCCTGTGTCTGAGATAATTTGGCTTTTTTTCCAAGTAGTGAATTATCAAACCAGAGCCTGGTTCAAGGTAGGCAAGTGCTCTAGATCGAAGCTACAGTTCTAACCCTGTTGAAATTTATTTTCATCAACACAGGGTGATATCTTCCATATTTTTCTACACTAACATGTTCCTTTTGTAATAAATATTTTGTGGAGAGATTATAACACCTTAAAGGTCGTTTCTCAGCATACTAATGCTCCCTAGTTTGACAGCTAAAGTAAGGAGTTAGTATTTTGGGGATCATGCGGTTCCCAGCTTTTATCCATTATGTTAGCATGTTACTTGGCGTGCCAAGTATCGTAGCCCTATCCGTATTAATTTTCTATTCAGTAGTTAGTTGAGGTATTTCTTATCTCATATTCCTCTTTTCCAAAAGCTCATGTCATGGCTTACAGTTCCAGCATCCGCCAGTGCCTAACATAACGAGCGCTTGAAAAATTATGTGTTTGAATTAGCGGCTTGGGGAAGATATTACGGGAGATCATAAAGGCCGCAGCTGTCCGGGCGTTTTTTGTTTTTATTTATTTATTTTTAATGTGTATATCTTCTGAAGGGAAGTGGGGTGAAAGCTGTGGAGACCTCCTGCGCCCGCTACCTCTTTGTCCGCAAGGCCCGTGGCTTCCGTTGGGTGGGGAGGTAGGTGGGGCGGGAAATCTAAAACCGAACTCGCAGCTTCCGTCACTCCCCGTGGGCGGTGCTCCCCTTTGACCCCTCGCTCGCGAGCTACACATCCGGGCCACTGTTACTAGCGAGGGGAAGATGGCGGCCGCGACTGTGGTGGTTCCCGCAGAGTGGATAAAGAACTGGGAGAAATCAGGGAGAGGCGAATTGTGAGTCTTCCGGCTGGGGGAAGGCGCCAGGCGCCCTGAGGTCGGGGCGCTGGGTGCTTTCGGAAGTGGGGTTCAGGGGCCGGGGGCAGCGGCGCCCCCTCCCCCACCCGGGCGGCGATTGGGGATGGTTGGTTGGTCAGGAGTTTCGAACTGCCAGAGGAGCGGAGCCGGTAGCCGCCGCCGCCGAGTGTCTTCCTTTCCCCGACCTCCCCGAAAGCCCCGTGGTCCCCCGGAGCCCCGCTTCCTTCTGGTCTCTTCAGCAGAACTTCCGTCTCGTCCTTTCAGGTCCCCCTGTGCTCCTGCCCTGTCTCTTTTTGTCTGTCTCGCTTGTTTGGCCTCAGCTCACTCACTCGGCTCCTTTTCTCTCCGTGGGTTCGCAGCCGGGGCTGTTTGGGTCTACACTTGCCATTCTCTCTCTGTCCCGTTTTTCTCTCACTCCGTACCTAAGGCGACTCCCGCAATTTGGCGCCCGGCCTCTCCTGTGCCCGAAGTCTTAGGAGGGCGAACTGTCCCGAACTCTCCGATCCTCGCCGCCAGTGGCAGAGGAACACGGGGCGTTGGGGACAGCCAGGCTTGGCACCTCTGCTTTCTCAGGGAGCGTCAGCTTGCGCTGCCCTGGCCCTGCGGTCCTCGGGAAAGTGTGGCAGGAATTGCCGCTTTTTGCCAAGTCCCTACCGGCATGTCACCTCAGAGTGGTTTCGGGATGGGATTCAACTTTTCCTGGGAAAATGTTTAAGAAACCCCTGGGACTGCAGCGAGTGCTTGCCCTTCTCGAAGCTTTTCTAGTACTTTAGGATGTTCTGTTTCCTTTAAGTTGTAAACTTTACTTTGTACGCCTCTCCGGTAATTTCCCAGAGTAGCGACTTTCTCGCCCCCAGTAACCACCCCACCTTCACTCCCCGTTTAAGTGGCAAAATTAAGCACTGATGTGAAAAAAAAAGTTTAATTTCTACTGAGTCGCTCTGGAAGCTTAGCAGTCAATCCTGTGTGAGATTAACTCTCCTTAGCTGCTTCAGTTGTCTCCCTCCACCCTCCCACACTCCAGTCCAGTATCAGGTTCCCAGTTGCTCGCGGGAAGATAGGCATCTTTAAAACTTTGTTACTTCAAAGAAACACGGTACACCAATTGCTGGATCATGCTCTCGTAACGTAACTTACTCCCACAGACAATTCCTTTGCTGTTCTGTGAAACGTAACAGCGTGAGTCCTACAATTGGATTGTCTGAGTAAGTGGCTAGCTTAGCCCACTTAACTATCAGAGTGACCTTGGAAAAATTCTTAACCGCTTGGACCGTTTCCCCTTGAGTAAATTGGAAATAATAAGCGCTCTACTCAAAGGATTGTTGTGAAGAGTAAATGTCTGTGAAGCACTTGGCTTATAGTAAGTGCTCAAGTGATAGCTATTAAAAGTAATATTAGTCCAGCTTTTAGATATTTAAACTTCTCAGGACAGCTCTTGCACGTGCAGGCTCTACCTCTTTGCTTAGCAATTAATTGACCTCTCATATCATGCATATTTACTTTTGTATGCTAATGAGTTGAGAGGCCCTTGAAGAAAAGGGATGGCATCTCATTTCTTTTTGGTACAACATGTCCTCCAGCATTTACTTATAGTACCTTAGTGTTTTGGTAACGTGTAGGTATGTCTCTTATAGAAGAAAAGCATCCGTTTTTTCATATTTTACCTATCAGGTGCCCTGAGTGCTGAGAAGGCGGGATGGGAAGCAACTCAACTAAACCAGTCCAGACTTGAGGGTGATCTTCTCTGAACAATTCAGCTCATCATTACTTAGTATCTAAAGCTAACTATCGTGTTTGTGGGCCGCTCACCTTCCTTCTTCTGGATTTTACTGTGTGTGTGTGTGTGGGGGGCAGGGTAGCATGTGCTCCATCAGTGAGCTACATCCACAGGCAGAGCTAGTTTGTTTGTTTGTTTGTTTGTTTTTTAACAATTTAATGTTTTTTACTTCCACCTTAGAATGAGCATTAAGAATAGGAGGAGGAACCTTGCTTAACTTCTGACTGGCAATAGGTGGAGAAAAACTGAGTGATGTATGAAGCCAAGAATATAAAGTGCAATTTTGAGTTTATGTATGTTTTCATGATCCATGCTACCTAATGTTAAAAAGAGCCACTTAAAAACTGTACTTAGGATCTCTTGTGTGTATTTATTGTATAGCTTGTGGAATGTGGTTTGAATGACAGTAGTTCCAAATTAGTGTGATAGTTTAATGATTTTATATATATATATACATATATATATATAATTTCTGTTACTATATCAAGAGAACTTATCTTTTTTGAGACAGTGACCTTGTAGCCTATACTGACCTTGAATTTATAATCATCTGGGTGCTAAGATTATAGGCATGTGCCACTATACTAGCTGAGAATTTAGAGTTGGATGGCACAGCATGGTGTGGTGGCTCACGCCTGTAATCCTAGCACTTGGAAGGATGGAGGAGTCCCAGGAGTTTGAGGTCAGCAGGGGCTACACAGTTAAATTTTGTTTGAAACACAACAAAAGGCAAAAGAAAATTAAACAAAGCCACAAGGCCTTTTTTGAGAGAGATCTGGGGTGGGGAGTTAGGAACATTTACTGATTTCAGTTCTCAGGACCCAAATCTGATGGCTTATGGTCTCCTGTAACTCTAGCTCCAGGGTATCTAAAACCTCTGGACACACCACCACCACCACCATCACCACCACCACCAAACACCAAACACATACATACACATATACAATTAAAACATATCTTTAAAAAAATGGCAAAAACTGAAGCTATTTAATGTAATAAAATATTCTAAGTTTTGTCTTTCTGGTGAATGAATCTAGAGGCTTTATACATACTAAGCAGGTACTACTACTGAACTATATCTTCAGCCCTTTACAAAATTATTTACATTAGCATACAGAGTAGCACATTTTATTATGGCAGTTTCACACACGTGTCATACTTTAATTTGCTGGTTTCCTTCCTAGTGCTTTCCCCTACCCACTTCTTGCTTGCCCCTTTCTTCTATCTAGTTGCTGCCATTGTACTTTTCCTTCCCTTTCCTTCCCTTTCCTTTCCTTTCCTTCCTTTCCTTCCTTTTCTTTTCTTTGACTCTGTAGTCATGGCTGGCCTGGAATTCACTTTGTTGAGCAGGCTAGAAAATGCTGGGATTACAGACATACATACAGCGCCATGGCTGACCTTCCTTACCTACTCTTAACCTACTCTTTTCTTTCCTTTCAATTCTCTCCTCCTCTCTCATTGTACCTTTCTATTACACATATGTATATGTACACTTAAAAATGTGCTATTAGTCTTGCTTAAAATAATAATTTTTCTGTTTTCCTGTAAATGTAATGCCTAGTCCATTTTGCTGTCACCTCTTCCTCCTCCTCCTCCTCTTCTTCTTCTTCCCCCTCCTCTTCCTCCTCTTCTTTTCTTCTTTTGGGTTTTCAAGACAGGGTTTTCTCTGTGTAGTTCTAGCTGTCCTGGTCTGCCAACCAAGTGCTGGGATTAAAGGTGTGTCCTCACCACAGGCAGGCTTTCTTTTTTAAAGACAGTGTCTCATGTATCCCAAGCTGGCTTTGAACTGCAGTATAACTGAAAATGACCTTGAATTTATGATCTTTTCTCTTTTACCCAAGTGCTGGAAAGTCTTAGAAAGGCATACCACACCTTGTTTATTCGGTCCTGGGGATTGAACCCAGGGCATAAGGCATGCTAAGGCAAGCACTGTACCAACAGAATTACATCCTCGGCCCTTTAATTTTCTATTTTGAGACAGGGTCTTGTTCAGTTGTCCCGGCCAGCATTGAACATGAACTCATCCCATTCCAGTCTCTCACGTTGCTGAGATTGTAGGCCTGCACTGTCAGGTCCTGCCATAGTGAAATATTTTAAACAATTACTATTTAAATATTGTAAACATATCACCATCCTCTACTTTGTTTTCATTTATTTGACTTTTCCTTATGGACAAACTTTGTTTCATATAGCTTAATTTTAGA
The DNA here is from genome assembly GCA_019843965.1 of Rhynchomys soricoides. NCBI lineage: Eukaryota > Metazoa > Chordata > Mammalia > Rodentia > Muridae > Rhynchomys > Rhynchomys soricoides. The sequence continues at coordinate 2,072,219 of JADRCH010007456.1, read as the reverse complement.
GGTTTTAAAAATCATGTTACAGATATTAGCATTTTCATCTCGTTAAAACAAATAGTATTGGAAATATATTATAAAAATTCTTTGTTTGGAAAAAAAGTCTTAAATATGAAATAGCAACTGGAAATGCTAAAAGTGAGGGTAGAGTAAATACATTTGGTTTTTGGAGTATGGCCATATGTAAAATTATTTCTTAGGTGAATTTTCCCTCTTTAATAATTTTAAATGTTTTTGGTTATTAGAAAGTCTTATGTAGCCCAGGCTGATCTGGAACTTGCTTTGTAGTCCAGGGTGACCTTGAATTCATTATCTTCCTGCTTTAGCCTCCTCACTATTGGGATCTCAGGCATGTACCACAATGGCTAGCTCATTATTCATTTATAAAAGAGCAACACGTGTTCTCCAGCCCTGAATTTTTTTTCAAATATGTGTTGTGCTTCATGAGATTCCCAAGTTTGTATTGCTTGTAGCATCATAGCAGTATATAGCTGTTGTGAGCATTACAGTGTCTGTATGATAGAAGCAGCATGATGGTGAGAATAAGCTCACAGGTAAAGCAGTTGGCATAGTGTAGCTGTTCTCTTCTGGGTTCTTCTCGCCCTTTAACCCCACGGTTTCACCTCCTAACACTAGTTTGAGAAGGAACAAGGATAGAGGGGAGAGGTAGAAGAGGAGGAGGAGGAAGAAGAGGAGGAAGAAGAAGAAGAAGAGGAAGAAGAGGAAGAGGAGGAAGAGGAGGAAGAGGAGGAGGAGGGAGAAAGATCCCTGAATCCAGTCCTTTGTTTCTTCTTTGACCACACAGCTACTAACAAACTGCAATAAACCCCCATCACTCTTCTGGGGTAGGGGTCCTCGAATTTATGTACCCTCTGTAAAGTTCCCAGAATTCCAAATGCCACACAGTGGCAGAAATTATCTGCAGTTGGCAAAACCGTTTCTTCTATAGCACAAGGCAAATAAATCATGGTCACCTGCTGCAGACAGTGTGAAGCAACCCCACATCCCTTCATGTGCGATTAAGACAAAAACACATTCTTATAATAGTTCTGTATTTTTTTTTAAAGAAACCAAAAATCCAGAATTCTCAAAAATGTCACTATAGCATAGCATGCTCTGAGTTCCCTGATGTTCAGTACTGAAAAAAAGAAACAGAAAAATGAAAAATGAAAAACAAAACCACAAACTGTATAGAGCATTTTATAATTTTCAAGGAAGTAAATTCTTTTTTTAGTGAAATATTCCTTAATTTTTTTTATTCCTGGTACTACTACCACAATTTTCAGGGCAGTATATCTGATGTAATGAGAGCAGTGCTAAGGCAGAGACATTAGGAACGAACATCTAATGCACATTCTACTGCATTAATCAATAGTTGCTTCCCGCCCCCCAAACTGTGCCTCTCTGTTTGGGGGGAAAAAGAAAGGTTGCCTATTTAAGCTGCTGCTAGGAACTTTTGGCTATAGATCATCATTGCTTCTGTCTCAGACTTTTACTTCCTGTCTCAAAGTAACCTGCAATTCCCCTGACAACTCCTCTCCAGCTAATAATTGTAGGCCTTTTCTGGTGTCTTTAAAAAAGACAAAACAAAACAAAACAAAAACAACCCTCCCAAAAACCTTTTACTGTATCCACCACAACAGGGACTTAAAAAATGTTACTTTTATTTTTTGAGATTATAATATGATTACATCATTCTCCCTTCCCTTTTCCCCTTCAAACCCTTCTGTATAACCTCTTGCCTTCTTTCAGATTTATGACTGACAAAGCTTTTAACGACAAATATGTGACTGTGAAAACCAACTGTCTATTATCTAGATTATCTTAACTTTGAGGAATAAGCTTTGTTAAGTAATATTTCACCTATCAAAACAGTCCATCCCTCACATACCTATACACTATTAGTTTCTAGAGTATATGTATAAATGTCACATTTTTTTTTTAACATTTAAAGTTTTGTGTATGTGTGTATACTTATGCATGATAGGATGCAGGTCAGAAGACATTTCTTGTTAACTGTTTTTTTTTTTTTTTTTTCCCACCATGTGTGACCAGGGGATTGAATTCAGATCATCAGGCCCAATTGCCAGCAAGTGCCTTTACCCACTAATATACTTCTCTGACCCACCAAATATATTTTTAGATGATAAATTATATAACTGATAGGGCCAGAGAAATTGCTCAGTGTAAGAACATGTACTGCTCTTCCATAGGACCAGAGTTTATTCCAATTGTCCATGTTGGGGTGACTCATAAGCAGTTACAAGTGCACAGGAATCCATCACCTCTGGCATCCCCAGATACCTATATATGACATGTACACACACTCAAAGACACACATACACATAATTAAAGATAATCAAAGTAAATCTTTAGGTGCTGAAGAGCTATCTCAGCGGTTAAGAACACTTATTGCTCTTAGGACCTGGGTTTAACTGCCCCAAACTAGTTCTAGGAGATATGTCTTTTACCCTCTTTTAATTTTGCAGGTTCTAGTGTGTGTTCACATGGTGCACATACATACACTTTAAACACACATACACCAAAAAATTAAACAAATTAAAGATTAAACAAATCTTTAAAAGATTATAAAACTTGTATCATGATTTTTTTTTCCACAAGAGGTATAAAAACAGTAGAGGTCTCCTGAAGGTTTTATTGTTTTATTGATTCATTTAGTAATTTGTAAGTATTTGTTCAGACTGGCCTAGAATGCCTAGTAATTCTCCTACTTCAGTGTGCTTGGTCTCCAGCCCCTGAAACTTGTGGGGTTTTTGTTTTGTTTTGTTTTGAGACAGGGTGTCATGTATTCTAGGCTGGCCTTGAACTGGCTGTGTAGCTAAGGATCTTGAATTTCTAATCTTATGCCTTCACTTCTCAAGGACAAGGATTCCATACAGACTGATGGTATCACACCTAGTTTATGTGCCACTGTGGATCAAACCTAGGGCACAGAATGCATTGGCAAGCACTCTATGCACTGAACTACATTTCTGGTCCTGAAACCTTTCCTAATTTGATATCATATTTTAACTTGTATTCATGAATTAAGTGCATATCTTGGTCTGTTTTTCTGTTAAGAGAAATTCATTCTTCAGAGCACGTTGATGCACCATTAGGAAGTTATTAAGTTACTACTTTGTTTGCTAAGTTATTTTATAATGCTGAAATAGAGAATTTGCCATTAATGAAACTGCTTTTTCCTACTTACAAGGGTAAAGCTTTTGTTAATTTGTCTTTTATGACATTTCTTGCTTTCTTCATAAGTTCATGTTTCTACAAGGTAAAATAGTTTTGTCCTCATATTTTTGAGGGTAGTATTTTTGTTATAACATTGAAACTATTTAGCCTTTCTTGCTGTTTTGTTTTTAAAAACTAATTGAAGCACAGGTGACTATCAGTCTTTTATATGTGAAGCAAGCTTGCAAGCTGTGAGCACAAGTATTTCAGGTTTGTTTGTGTTTCCTTTTTGCTGAAAATGGGGAGTAAGATGAAAAGCTAAATACTCATGTTAAGAAGATTCACAATATACTTCTGAAATCATTAGAAGAACATAACTCATTCATTCACATTTTCACAGTTGTTTGACAGAAAGTAGATTTCTGTGTTTGTTCTGAGTTGAGGCAGCATTTCCATAACAGCACAAAACTATTTGACAAGAGGAAAAACTGGTCAATTTAAAGATTAAGGGCATAAATTAATGCTGATGTTTGGACTGAGACAGAATATTTTAATGTTTTTAAGGTCATATTATAATGGGCAAGTATTTGATGTCCTTTTGTCGGTTATCGTCCTGTAATGTAGGTTAGTGTACCAGAAGTGTTTGACAGGACAGTAAGATAGATGCAACATTCAGAACCAATTACTTTTAAGGATACTTGTGGGCCTACTATTTGTGGATTGCTTCCAGAGGATATAGTTAAACAGATGCTTGAAAACCACATTTTTGAGACAGGGTACTCCTGTATCTACGTCTGCCTTACTCTTTCCATCTTCCTGCCTCACGTTCTAAGTGCTTGTTTTTGTTTTAAGTATACATATCTGTTATGCAAGTGAATTGCCTGAGTATGATAACTCATTAATGATTTTGTACACAGTTTTAGCAAATCTTTGAGGTGATGACAATATTATCTGCAGGCTACTAAATGTGCTTGTGACTTAGTGACTGACAATATAAAATGACATTTCAGTTATTTCTTAGTTATGTAATGATGACTGTACCATAGGTAGGAGTTCGGAACACTGACACACTCTCTCTTCAGTCATTGGAAGGCTTATTGAAAAAGATGAGTGTTACCATTGCTGCAAGTAGTAGAAGATAAAGCTGGTGGAAATTCAAGGAAAACAAAGGTATTTGTAATAAGGAAGAATAAAAAACCAATTTCAACACTCTCCCCCTTTGACACAGGATTTTGCTCTGTATTCTATACTGGTCTTGAACTTGTGGTAACCCTGCCTCAGTCTTTCAAGGGTTTGGGCTTTCAATTGCATGAATTCCTATAGCTTGTTCCAATTTCTTTCTTTTTCTCTGTCCCTCCTACCCTTCCTTCAAGATATCATACATCCCAGGTACAAGCTTACTGATATAGTTCAAGTTGATCTTGATTTCTGATCTTTCTGCTACTATATCCCAAGCTCTGGAATACAGGTGTATGCCACCATACCAGGTTTGTGTGCTGCTAGGAATCAAATCCATGGCTTATTTATGCTAGGTGATCACTAGGCCATATCCTGAGCCCACAGTGAGTATTCAGTACATGTATACAAAGCTAAGTACAGCTAATATATGAAAGGTGGAGGCATGGAGGGTCAGGAGTTCAATGACAGCTTGAACTGCATAGTGAGTTTGAGGTCATCTTGGGTTATGTGAACTTTTGCTTCAAAAACCAAAACCCCAAACCTCTCCCAAAAACAATACATGTATATAGTGTGTAATCACCAGACCAGGGTAATTGGCATATCCATTACTTCAGATCATCCATTCTCAACCTTCCTAATGCTGTGACTCTTTAATGTAGTTCCTCATATTGTGGTGGCCCCCAGCCATAACATTGTTTCATTGCTACTTCATAACTGATTTTGCTGCTGTTATGAATCGTAATATAAATATCTTATATGCAGGATATCTAATATGCTACTCCCAAAGGGGTTTTGACCCACAGGTTGAGAACAGCTGCATCAGATATTTATCCTTTGTGCTGAGAATACTTGAAAATCCTCTCTACTGGCAACTTTTTTGAGACAGGTCTTTTTCCACTGAACTACCTTGCTAGCCCTGTCTAGTTGAATTTTTTTAATAGGTGGTGAGTGCTTAATAGTTTATAATGGAGATTTTCAATTTTTATATAGATTTAATTAGTAATTGTTTTACATTGGCCTTTTATTCTTAATTTTGAACATAATTGTATAGCGAGGATAGGTGTTACTTGAGATAGGAGAATAATAGTTGGTGGTTTGTCTGGACTACAGAGTGAGTTCAAGGCTAGCTTAATAAACTTGTCCAGACTGTCCAAAGAAAAAAATAGAAGAGGGATACGGGTCTATCTTACTGATAGAGTGCTTGCCTAGCATGTGCAAGGCCATAGGTTCAGCTGCAGTAGCAAAACAGCAAAGAAAAAAAATATATAAGTGAACAGCGGACCAGAAGATGTTTATTGGGTTTTTCTAGCCAACCAATGGAATATTAAAATATATGATGCAGAGGTAAGGTGTAGGGATGTGGGTAACCTATAGTATAGATACGCTCTGTCAGTGATGGTATTGTGGTGTCATCTTAGCAAAAGGTGGGATAGGTAAACAGAAGCTATAAGCTTTTTCAGTGCTGAGGATTGAACTCCAGGCTTTGCATATGCCAGGGACATGTTCAACCCACTCATAAATTGGACAGGAGTGAAGGAGGTGCTGGCAGGAGTTGGAGGTGAGAAAGGGTAGAGTGGAATTGAGTAAATACAGTACTCATGAAATTGTCATAAAAAAAAGAAAGAAACTCGTTGGTTCTCTTCATTTACTTTAAAATGTTGGTATGGCTGGGCATGGTGGCCCATGCCTTTAATCATAGCACTCAGAAAGCAGTGACAGGCAGACCTCTGTGAGTTCAAAGACAGACTGGTGTACATAATGAATTCTGGGCCAGCCAAGGCTACATACTGAGATACTATCTCAAATAAATAAATAAATAAATAAATAAATAAATGGTGACCTGTAAGATTTTTTTCTAAATTGTGAAATTGAACAAAAATATAGAGACATGCCTAAATATTAACATGTAGAGCTTAGAGAACTGTACAACTCAAATGCAAGTCACATGCTTATAATCTAACATTCAGAGCTTAAAACAAGAGAACCATGAATTTGAGGCAAGCTAACAGCTACATGCATGGTAGGCACACATTTAATCCCAGCACTCAAGAGATGTGCAGATCTCTGAATTCAAAACCAGCCTGGTCTATTGAGCAAGTTCTAGGCCAGCTAAGGCTACATAGGAAGACCCAGTCTCAAAACAAAACAAAATGCAAACTTACAAACAAAACAACAAAAACCAAAATGCATATACCACCTATTTTGCATCCCCATCAGGTAACATAACCTCTTTCTGATCTCTTTTCACCACCTCTGTGGTAAGCATTAATTTGACATTTATGTTTTGGTCCTCCGTATTCTACCTCATAAGTTCTGGGATTATAGGCATGTGTCATTATACTTGACTTTTAAAGTTAGGATCACATATTAATGAGGATGGGAAGATTGGCCAAGCTGAGACAGGAGGATCAGGAATTTAAGGATAGCCTGAGCAACACGAAACCTTGTTTCAAAAACAACAGCAGCAAAACTTAGAAGAATATGTCAGTATGATTTGTGTGTATTTCATTGTAGCTTATATTCTCATTGAGTATCTTTTTAATATATATTATTGGTCTTTAGAAGTTCTGGTTTTCCTTGTGAGGATCTTCTTTATATCTTTTGTCTGTGTTTCCTGTTTTTTTCTTTGCTGTCTTTGAGACACTTCATGTTTGTGGGTTATATTGCATTTTTGCAGGTACATGCATGTTCTTAGTACATATTCAGTCTTCAAACAGTGACCTCTAAACATTTTTTTTTTTGAGGTTGGGTCTTGATTTTGTAGCCCTGGATGTCTTAGAACTCTATGTAACCTAGGCTGATCTCTAACTCACAATAAATTTTCCTTCCTCAGCCGCCTATATGCTGGTATGTTCCAGGAATGTGCCATCATACTTAGCTAATAGTGATCTTTTTGATGTTTGTTTTTGAAATAAGGTCTGTTTTTGAAGGTTTTTTAAAATTTGAAATTGTTTTTGAAATAGACCAGGGTGGTCTGTAATTCATGATTAGCATCTGCATCCACACTTGGGCTTAATGGTGACTTTTGATGAACAAAATGATTTATTTTACTATTGGCAAATTGATCCAGTATTTGCTATACTGGTAACCTTTATGCTTAATGCCTCCCTTTCCCACTTTCTCATTCTTTGCTTTTTTCAGGCAGTGTTAGGTTAATGAAGGTTAATGAAGTTGTCCTATATTATTTTGGGAACTTAATTTTCTTTTTGAAATGAGGTCTTGCCGGGCAGTGGTGGCGCAGCCTTTAATCCCAGCACTCGAGAGGCAGAGGCAGGCGAATTTCTGAGTTCGAGGTCAGCCCGGTCTACAGAGTGAGTTCCAGGACAGCCAGGGCTACACAGAGAACTCCTGTCTCGAAAAACCAAAAAAAAAAGAAGAAGAAGAAGAAGAAGAAGAAGAAGAAGAAGAAGAAGAAGAAGAAGAATATTGAAATGGGGTCTTGATCTGTCATCTACCCTGGAATCTTGATTTGTAATTTGCTAGAACTCACTTCATAGGCCAGACTGGCCTCAAATTCAAGGTAGTCCTTCTGCCTCCACCTCAGGAGTGAGGTGTATATATAGGGTTGAGGCATGACACCCAGATCCTTTTCATTGTGATTTAGCATTTAAAATCATTATTATTTTGTGTATGTGAATGTGTGTGGCATATGTGTACGTGGTGTATGTATGTGTGTGTTTTGTACATGCATGCTATATTGCATGCATGTGGTGGTCAGGGGAAGTGTTCTCTCACCTTCCATTTTGTGTAGGTTCTCTCCTTCTACCTTTGTGTAGGTTCCTTGGATTAAATTCAAATTCTCAGGCTTGGTGGCAAGCACCTTTATCTGGTAAGCCATTTTGCCAGCCCTTCATTTTTCAGACTTTTTGTAGCTGGCATTGATTTTTATTGTGAGTTAGGGATTGTAATTAGAGGTCACTGTGATTGAGGTTATGAAGAAAATCTAGTCTCACACAGCTAAATAGCTGGCAAGGGCAGCACAATTATATTAAGTTTCTTGGGTAATTATACACATTATTGTTAGATATCATGTCAAAATTCCAATCTCAATCCCTCCATTTCTCCTCTCTGTCTCTCTCTGTTCCCCCCCACCCCCGTGTGTGTGTGTGTGTGTGTGTGTGTGTGTGTGTATTTTCTCCTTCCCCTTTCATGTGATTCCCAGAGATTGACCTCAGTTATTATGCTTATCTATCATCTCAACTGGCCCTGCTTTTTATTTTATTATTTTTTTAAAGAGAGGTTCTGTGTTTCCCAGGCTGGTTTAGAATTCAAGGGCTCAAGTGATCCTTTCTCCCTTTACCCCAGTTTAAATTACCATGGTACCAGGTATGGTAGTACAAAATTGTAAAGCCAGTACTCAGGAAGTGGAGGCAGGAGGACTGTGGCAAACTGCAAGTCAACCTGGTCTATATAGTCAGCTAGGGCTGCGTAGTGCCTTCTAACCCCCCAATCTCTAACAAAAAAGTAAAAGAAACCAAACCAGAAACCCCCAGCTAAACCAGACCTCCCTCCCCCAAACAAATACAAAGCAATGACATTTTGATACTTTGTAAATAAAATTCATTTGATTCTTTTTCATTTTGGAATGGATATTTTATCCACAGTTGTTTTACAACGTACAGTGGCCATTTGGAAAAAGTCTTTCACTGAATTATGCAACTCTTCCAAATATTGACAAGCTTCATTGTATGGTATCAAATACACATTCCTTGGCATCACCACCAAAGATGATCAGGGAAACCTCTGTGACAGTAGTCATTCCCATAGTGGCAGAAACAAGTTTTTCAAAATTATTTTATCATTGACAACAGATATTCTGTTTTCCTTGAAGTGACAAGCTTGGTTCAACTTTGTAGTTGTTTCTCAAGTGGAAAAAATGGTGTTCTATAAAAACAAGATAGTTAAGTCTACAGTTAAAAGCCACTGTTGTAGGAGTGTTGGTGACTACCTATAATCCCAGCACTTTGGCTGGCTGAGGTAAGAGAATTACATTGAATTAGAGGCTAGTCAAAGCTACATCGCGAGTTCATTCAAACCCTAAATAAGAAGACCCCTTTGACAAACAAAGACAGATTTACAAGTAGTTTTCATGCAGACAACTGTCAATAATTTAATGTTGGATAGGAATTGTTTATGCAAACTTCTAGTTTTATCATGGCATTTAAATGACATTTTAAAAAGTGACAGCACTGGATATGGTATTGCATACTTGGAATCTCAGTGCTTGTGGCACTGAGTTAGGAGGATCAAGTGTGCCCGTCTAGCCTGGGCTAAGTGGTAAGATTCTGTGTCTGCCAAACAAAAAAGCTAGGCCAGCACTCTGGAGGCAGAGCCACTGGTATGAATAGTAAGATTGTGTCTCAAAAAAAACCCCAAACCACACCACCACCACAAAAACCCAGCCAACCACCCTAAAACCCCACATATTTCAGAGCTCAGACATATTTTTTTGTTGGTTCTGGAGATTGAACCCAGGGCTTTATGCATGTTAAGAAGTGGATTACCACTGGACTATACTCCAGTCCTGTATTTTGGATTTACATAAATTAATAATTAATACATTTTTGGTGCTAGGAATTTTGTTCATAAACAATAATATTCTGTGTTTCAGCTATGCTGAAAGATGATGGTCAAGATATTAGAGTTGATTTCTTTCTTTCTTTCTTTCTTTTTTTTTTTGTCTAGCATGTCTTCTAAGCATCTGAGTCAGAAAATCCAGTAGCAATTGTAAACATGTTTTGTGTAGAGATGAAATTGGAGGTAGATACACTTAGGGCTTACTGCCTTAGAAGTGGGTAAGATCCCCCAGTGTGTATGGGGGAGAAAGTGGTGCTAAGAGCAAAAGCAATCAAATATAAGGACAAATGCACTTGTAAGCCTAAGAGTGATGATTCCACTAAAAAGGAGAGGGAGGGAGGGAGGGAGGGAGGGAGGGAGGGAGGGAGGGAGGAGGAGGGTTGGGATAGCCCCAAGCTGAGATTGGAAATGTTTGAAACTTCTTGAGTACTGAGATACCACCAGTAGAAACTTTTATCCGTTACTGATAGGTTGAAAGAGCACAGCTTAAGAACATGGTTTATTTAGTGTCTCCAAGGAAAACAAGACCCTGTTAGTCCCTTTCAGATACAATAACACCTTTTCTGAGCATGTCCAGGTTCTCACTTGCAAGTCTGCCTATTAAGTAATAAAATGACATATGTGTTGTCACTGTACAGTAAACTGTTGAGTACATAAAGTTAAAAAATATATAAGATTAGCAGTTGATAGCACTTAACTGCTCTTTTAGAGGACCTGAGTTCAGGTCCTGGGACCTATGTTGGGCAGCTCATAGCTGCCTGCCTGTAAATCCAGCTCCAGGTGATCTGACACCTTGTGCCCTCCACAGGCACCTGAACAAGGTATACACTAATACAAATATACACACATACATGGAAACAAATCTTTATGTGTAAGGTATATATGAAACAAAATACATTTTGTGTTATGTTTTAGCCCTCAGACATCTTAGCTACATAAAAATATTTTGAACAGAAATATGAAAAAATTAAATTCTGGGATAGTTTTCATTCTAAGCACTGTAGATAAGGGATTCTCTTCCCCACAGTGTATTAATTCACGTCCTGTGGGATGCCCCCTTTGGTGTTTTGATTGTTTTGTTTTTATTTTGGGTTGCACAAATGTTTTCTAGTTTGCAGTTTAGTAGTCACCAACTCTTTGTCAGTTTTGTTTCAACTATATTTTCCTTTAATTATTTTATTGTTTTGTCTTATTTTGTAGTAGATAGCATGTTATCTATAGTGTTATGTTGAAGATGAGAATGCAGTATTTCTTTGACATTCTGATTTTATTTTCTCTGGGTGGTGTATTATTTCATTAGTAGCTGGGACATAATGCTTTTAGTCTGTTTCCATGGTGTGAAAAGTCACTGACAGATGGTGGATTTTTTTTATTAGGGATCTTAAAATGAAGATGTTCTAATTCTATCATTATTGGCATATATTATTGTACAAAATAATGGGCTTCATTATGAGCTTTTCATTTCTGTGTACAATTTACTGTGGTCATATCCAACCCTAATAATTCCCTCTTCTCTCTGCCTGCCCTCCTAGTGCTCCTTTTATGTTTTATCCTTTGTCAAAAAAGGAGGGAGAAATCTAGATTTCTCATCTACTGTTGCCTCTGTTAGCTGAAATAGTTCAAAATGGAGACATTTTATTTGAGATAGGGTCTCAAATTTACTATGTATGGTAGCAGAGGCTGATTTTCCTTTCTTTACCTCCTAAATCCTAGGATTACAAATATGCATCACTTTGTCAAGTAGAGACATGTCTTATTTACTATTGAGTTACCCAATGTTTATAATGAAAGGCAGAAAAAAATTTTATGTAAAAAATGATTTGCCAATTTCTAGAAAGATGGGTTGAATGATCTCTAGTTCTGATGGGTTAGAAGGTTTTGTCATGATCATAGCTATTTAAATACATCAGGGACATTTCTATATATATTTTTGGGAGATAAAACTTGTTCCTTAGGAATCAACTGTTTTTTACAATTGGAAATTGATAGTTTTCTTTTTTATATTCTAGTTTGCATTTATGCCGGATTCTCAGTGAAAATAAAAGCCACGACAGTTCAACCTACAGAGGTATGATTTTAAAAGTATCATTGCTATCATTTTTGGTTTGTTTAAAATTATAAATCTTTATTTGATCTTATATATGAAAACCAAAGGTATAAGAGTACATGTAATTAAGACCTAGAGTCAGTAAGAAAACTGTAGTTACAGTAAGACTATACATATTGGATACACATATTATTTCATTTGTCTTATTTTTATAATTGTTTGTACATTTGTTTAAATTTCTGAAGTTAGCTGTACCAGTCATAAATGTGAGAGAAAGCTATCCTGGAAAGAAAACCTGTTTTGGTGATATTTGCACTAGAAAATTTCTACCAACCCAGTTCAGTGTTTTTGCTCAAGCTGGTTGTTCAGGTGGCATCCGGGGGCTTGTTAAAGGCGGTTGTCATGGAGAATATAAGCAAAGGACTGTTTGCTGCATACACAGATAGGATATATTAAGTAAAAATGTTCCATAATTAAGCAGGATATAGAATTTACTTTTATGGGATCTTATTGTTTAGCTTTCATTAGTTTAAATCTAGGAACATGGATTTGGCAAAAGACAAGCCAAAATAAAAAGCAATTGTGCCTGATTTATAATGTTTTTATTTATAGCTTTTATTGAAGATAATCCTGTACTTTTTTTTTTGGTATAAAATCAGTATTTTTATAACTAATAGTCTATTTTAACAAAATACATATGTAACAATTATTGTAGTTACATGGCATTGTGAATAGATGATTAAGAGTAGTGTTTTTCTTATAGAAAATCTTACTTTGGTTTTATTAAAAATTGTATTACCTTAATTTGAGAGAATATATTTATTAGATGGAGCATTTGGAGGCTTGAGGGGAAAGTATTTTCAACAAATGAAACACCAAGTTTTGGTTTACTGTTATTTTAGGAAGCTCTGTTTTAAGACTTAAGATCTCGGCTGGGTTTGGTGGCACATTCCTGTAATCCTAGAATTTTGGTTGCTAAGATGAGGATTGTAATTTCAAAGCCAGCCTGGGCTACAAACTAGGCCAATCTGAGCTGTATAGTAGAACCCTATCTCAAAAACAACCAAGCAAATAGCAAACAAAAAAGTCAAAAAGTCTTTTAATGTGTCTAGCATGACACCCACAAATACTAGATTCTTATCTTGTTTATAAAGTCATATAATTGGGCTACATGAATATATAGCTCAGCAGTACAGCACTGCCCAGGCAAATCAGAAGCCCCATTTTTTAAAAAAAAAAAAGATTATTTATTTTATGTATGTGAGTACACTGTCACTGTCTTCAGACATACACCAGAAGAGGTCATCGGATCCCATTACAGATGGTTGTGAGCCACCATATGGTTACTGGGAATTGAACTCAGGACCTCTGGAAAAGTAGTCAGTGCTTTTATCCACTGAGCCATCTCTCCAGTCCTGGAAGCCCCGTTTTTGTTTTCAGTATTCCATGAAAATCTGTATGATCACTCAGAATGGCTTTCAAGTAATACATACAACACACATTTGTTGTGCCTAAGTAAAGTTGACTGCTGGAAATTTAGGAAAGTATAACAGTATGTGTATGTGGATAAAATCCTCTCACACATTACATCCCAACCACAGTTTCCTCTGCCTCCATTCCTCCCAGTCCCCCCTCTTCTCCCCTAGATCTACTCCTCCTCTGTCTCCTTTCTAAAAAAAAAAAAAAACAAACCAAAAAAAACCCCAAAAAAACCCCAAAACACCATCAGGTTCCCAGGGATATCTACTGAACGTGAACATGGCCTAACAAGCTATATATAATAGGACTGTGTATAAACCTTCATAACATAGCTGAAAGTGGCAGTCCAGTAGGAGGAAAAGGGCTCTAAGTACAGGCAAAACAATGTGTTAGAGACACATTATACTCCCACTGTTGGGGTAAGAACACTGAGATACAAAACCATAATGTATATGCAGAGGACCTAGTTCATCAGACCCATATAAGGTCTGCGTTTGTTGCTTCAGTCTCTGTGAGCCTCTATGAGCCCTGCTTAGTTGATTCTGTGGGTTGTGTTCTTATTGTATCCTCATTCCCTCAGGCTCCTACAATTCTTCCTGTTCTTCCGAAGGCAGGATTTCCTGAGCTCTGCTTTATATTGGCTGTGGGTCTTTGCATCTGCTCCCATCAGTTGCTAGATGACAATTGGGCTAGGCATTCATCTATGAGTATAGCAAAATATCATTAGGAATCATTTCAGTGATTTTTTTTGTTGTTGTTTGTTTGTTTCTTGCCTGCTGTGTTTGGTTTTGTCATTGGTCTCTGGGTTGTTCTGCCTCTGTTTCCTGACCATCCAGGTTGTATCAGGCACGGGCTCCCTCTCATGTGGGCCTTGAGCTAAACCACTCTACGGTTGGTCATTCCCACAAGTTCTGTGCCACCATTGCTCCAGCACATCTTGCAGGCAGAACAGATTATAGGTTAAAGGTTTTGTGACTGGATTGGTGGTGAGTCCCACTGCTAGCCTTGCCTGATTATAAAAAGTTCTGGGTTTGGAAATGCAGAGGCAGGAGGATTGAGAGTTTGAAGTCACCCTGGGATATGTTATAAGACCCTTCCTCCAAAAAAGAAAGCACTCCCAAACCACTGGATTACTTAGTTTTTTCTTCTCCATGCTTATTAGTTTTAGACTTATTTAATTTTGATCTTGTTTGATTGAAAATCTGTGTGTATAAGTTAATGTGTTACTACTCTCAGTTTGGAATGACTGCATGGGGCCTTAAAATTATATGATTATAGTTCATTTACTTGTTTTGGTTTACACATGAATCAAAAATAGTTACGGCTGTGGCCTTATTGGCTGAATAACCACTATTCTCCTTCCATTTTCCCTCTTTCTTCCTTAACATATAGACCCCTTGGTTAATCTTTGCCACTCACCAAGCTTTGGTTTAAGGTCCTATGTGGTGGTTTGTGGAGGAAACTGACCTAATACGTCTTTAGAATCTCCTTTGATTTGTTTTAGATTTAGTATGGGTAGTATTCTCTCTTACATATCCCTTGTTATACCTTGGAATTAATTTCATTTAAGGCACACAATTTACATTGTGCGTACTGTTTGTTCACTTTTAAAGTTTTCTCTGCTTTTTAGCAATGAAACAATAGTGTTGGCTAGAGAGATGGTTCAGCAGTTAAGAGCTCGTACTGCTCCTTTGAAAGGACCTGACATCAAACACTTACATGCAAGTATCCCTCTGTCTAGTTGCTATCCTTAAAATGTGAAGTATTTACTGATTTTTTTTTCATGTATGAAGGTTGTACGTTTCCCTGCACATTGTGAATGTAAGTGTATAGTTTTCCAACTCTGGCTAGCTTGATAGTTTCAAAGCACCATTTTCTTAGTTAAGGTTTCTGTTGGTGTAACCAAACTCCATGACCAAAAGTAATTTGGGGAGGAAACCATTTTTCATTTTATAGCTTGTAGTCCATCATTGAAGGAAGTCAGAACAGGAACTCAGGAGAGGAAGATGGAAGCAGCAGAAGCCAATGTTGAAGCCATGCAGGAGTGCTTACGGCCTACTCCTCCCTCCCTGCGTAGTATTTATCCTGCTTTATTATAGCACCTAGGATCATCGGCCCAAGGGTCACAATGCCCACAGTGAACTGGGCCCTTCTACAGCAGTCATCAAAAAGCAATCATGAAAATGTACCGTAGGTTTGCCCACAGGCCAGTCTGTTAGGGGACATTTTCTTAGTTGAGATTTGGTCTTCCTAAATGATTTTAGTTTGTGTCAAATTAGCATAAAACTAGCTAGCACAATTGACCCCTTGTTAACTTGACACACAAGCACAGCATTGTTAGACCATAAGATTTCTTTTTGTTCATCCTCAAGATCTCATATTTAATGTTAATATCACAATATAAACTATTCCCACTCTAAAAGTCTCAGTCTTTAAAAATTCAAACACTTTAAAAGTTCAGTCTCTTTAAAACAGCTAATGTCTCTTTCAGAGTTCATGCATCTGTAAAATATTCAAATTCTCTAAAATATCCAGTCTCCAAAATATCAAGTCCTTCTAAAAACTCCAGTCACTTTAAAAATTCAGTCTCTCAACTGTGTGTTCCTGTTAAAAAAAAGTTACATAGTTTTTTACTCCAAGATGAAATAACCAGGGCACAGTCAAAGCAAAGCAAAACCAAAGTTCACCAGTGAACAGAGTTCAGTGCTTGATGTCTGGGACTTACTCATTATCATCTGGGCACCAAAGGGCCTTGGCAGCAGCACTTCTGGCTTTGCCAGCCACAGCTCATCCATTCCTAGGCCTGGGCTAGCTCTACTCCATAGCTTTGCTGTCCTTGGCATTCATCTGGCTTCTCCAAAGTGCTGGGGTCTCCTGCTATCACTAGGTTGCATATTCACCACTGTCCTTTCTTAAGTTCCCTTCAGGGACTCTGATCCTGCCACAAGGCATTGAAGCCTTGTCTCCATGACTGCTTTATTCCTGGGACTTCTATTTCAGTTGAGGCTGTACAATCACCCACAGCCTGTCTTGGTCTCCCATGATGTCAAGCCTCAGCTGCTCCCCATGTCCTTTTCAGTCCTGGGATTTTCACTGCAGCGGAGGCCAGACTTTTACCAATGGCCTCTCCTGGCCTCTCAGAGTGTTGCTCTTCATAATTCTCTAATGCAGCAGTTCTCAATCTGTGGGTCACCATTTCTTTGTGGGTCAGACAGCCCTTTCACAGGTGTGGCGTATCCAGTATCCTGCATATCAGATATTTACATTATGATTCATAACAGTACCAAAACTATAGTTATGAAGTAGCAATAAAAATAATGTTCTGGTTGGGGGTCACCACAACATGAAGGACTGTTTTGAGGGGTCTTAACGTTCGGAAGATTGAGAACCACTGCTCTAATGCCTATAAAACCATTAGGAAACTTTTCAAAATTACTTAGAACTTTACCAGCTGATTTATGTCAGTAACCCTCTAGTAGTGTTTTCTTAGCACTCCTTGTTTTTCAACTTTTAATGATTGGAAGAGGAGAAATTATTATACAGAAATAAAGAAAAAATGACTCAAAGGTGTTCAGTCAGCTAACTCCCCACTCAATAAAAGACTTTGCTGAGGAAATGAGGCAGTGATAAGAGCGTGGGTTACTTGTAGTTGACAATTCTCATAAAATAGCAATTTTTGTTTGTACATACGTATTTTTACTTATACATATGTCTTTTTTTTTTTTGAATTCTGATATAAATTGAAGAGAAAAAGAAATTTAGATTTTGGAAGAAATTTCCTATCATGCTCACTCTACTCCTTAGGTTTCATTGTAGCCCCAAGATTGAATTGAGTGTACTCTGAATACATTTAGACAAATCTGTGAAGGTGGCTAGTGGGGAAATGGTTAATTTTGTTTTATCTTGTTGGGGTACATGTACTCATTTAAAATATTTCTGAAGACACGGGGAAAATGCTTTAAAATGTGTTAGTGGGTCAGGTGTGTTAGTACATGTCTATAAATCGAGTACCTGGGATGTCGAGGCAGGATTGTCCTTCACAACTTAATGAGACATTGTCTAAAATTAAAAGTGGCTGGTGATGTAGCTTATTGATAGAACACTTGCTTAGCACACATTAAGCTCCAGGACTACCAGGAAAGAGAAGGAAGTATTGAAGAAGGAATCAAAATATTAAATGATGTACATAGTGTGTAAATAGGTGAAATTTGTAGCTATGGAAAAAAGAGAGGGAAATGCTTAACCTTTAGTCATATTGCAGTGGAGAACAAATGGTTAACTTTTCCTAAACCCATTAATGTTGTTTTTGTAGAAGTAAAAAATTAGCTCCTACAGTAAATTATTATAAATATGTGTTTTATTACTGTTTTATAATAATTGTGAGAAATAAGAAAGAATAGATTTTCTAGGAGTTTGCTTTTCTTGTTAAAGATACTATCTTTACACTATGTCTTTATGTTCAACAGATTTTCAACAAGCCCTCTATGAGTTGTCATACCATGTCATTAAAGGAAATTTAAAGCATGAACAGGCATCTAGTGTTCTTAATGACATTAGTGTAAGTATATATATTTAAAACAGTAATTGTTGCATATCTTTTCACTTTTGCTACAAAGCTCTTTGAAGTGTATAATATGTATCTTGTCAAAATATAGTTGTTTTAAAGGTAATATTGGTAAGCCATTTTTGCTCTACAGAAATTCCTTCTGGTTGTAAGGAAGAAAAGGTTATAGAAACTGGGGTGAGCAAAACAGAAGAACTGGAGTGAAGTCAAAGCCTTCTTAACTAATATTTTGACTCTAGAAAAAATATTTTCTTCAAATAATGTTACTTTTTGACAATTATGATTAAAATTTTCTTTTAAGGATTAAATTATTTTAAATTGTGGTTGCAACTCTGACATTCATTCGTTCGTTATCTGCTTCCTACTTACTTTTAGAAAATAACAGCTAGATTATTTTTTCAAAACCTTTAAGTGGCTAATTTGATTTTACTTATATTTATTGGAGGATTTAGGCTAGATTCCAAGCAGATACTTTCAAATGCAGAGTCCGTATAGATTGCAAATGACTCAGGCTGTTGGTGGTTTGATAATTTTAACTGGAAGAGGGACTGTTAATTGTTAGGGTATTTATTGTAAACTCATAATTTCAAGTGGTGTGCTATTCTGTTTTTAGGCTGACCTTTAGATTTGTGTAAATTATTTGTTCAACTTTTCTAATAAATATTGAGATGGTATTTGGGAATTTATGTGAATTTTCTGTATGTTTTATGTTTCTGTAGTTCTTTTCTGTAGGAGTTTGGAATCTGCTTCATATGACTTTTGTGCTTTTCTTGGGTATTTTTAATGGAAGTTTTAAGTTTAGCTGTTGTGATACTCCCTACCACCCCTAAGTACATTTGAGCAGTACGAATTTTAATCTGTATTTCTCTTCCTTCCTGAAACCGTCTCCAGTTAAGATAGTTCATATTGATGAAGTGGTATATTTCTTTGGAAAAACTCTTGCGTCTTTCTCCTTCTGTTCTTTAGTTAATCTGAGTATTTGCATTCATAGCCCTTGAACAACTGATAGACCACTAAGATAATTTCATTCTGTAAATTGAGAGTTGATAGAATTTTAGTCTGTATGCACAATTGACTATAATTATTTTTTCAGTTATGAAAATAGTCTAAACATTATGTATACTGTGTTTTTAGAAGTTAGTGTGTCCTTTATTTTTGAATGCGTCATTATATGAATATGCTTCTACACTGCATTGCTTTTGTTTTGGCTTTTCCATACTAATATATATTTGTCCAGTATCCTAACCACACAAATGGATTTATATGACTCCTAGCAGCTGCCAGCTTTTTTCTTTAGAATTTCTTTCTTACAGTCTCTGAAAATAGATGAATTTTACGGTTGCTATAGTGCCAGCAAACTACTAATTACAGTAACTGAACTGTGATCCTTACTAATGGGAAATGGCTCTAAAATTGATTATGGAAGTAGCAAGAGCCAAATGTGCAATAATGCTGGTGCTTTCATCCAGAAACAAGATTTTGGTTCAGTTTTTTCCCCCAAAAGCTATAAAGAAAGAGTGAATTAAAAAAAAAAATTGGTAATTTATTTTATGTTCACAGAATCTTGAATTATGGAATAATTGCTTTTAATTGATATAATTTTTAGATTTCTGGGTCTTACTGTGTATATGTAGCCCTAGCTAGCCAGGGGTTTGCAGACCATACTGACTTTGAAATCACAGAAGCCTGCCCGCCTCTGTCTTTCTATACTGGGATTAAAGGCCTGTACCACCACATCCAGCACAAGTACTTTCTTCTAACTGATGTTCTTATATATATGAAACTTACCTTGGAGAATTCTAATGTAGAGATGTTGGTGTTTAATTGACTTCTAGTTGATTCATGAGAATTGTTTTGAAATAATAACACTTTTTCTGTGCTATTCTGGAACTGATTGTAAATCTCTTTTTATTGTAGGAATTCCGTGAGGATATGCCGTCTATCCTTGCTGACGTGTTCTGCATATTAGGTAGGTAGGGAATGTTTATTTTGCATGTAATAACTTTGTGCTAAGTTCATGGTAAATGCTTTCCTTCAGGGTTTTACAAACATGCAAATTTTCTGCAAATCTTCAATCATCTTTAACTTTATACAGAATATAGTTTTGTAAATCAATTACTTTATAAATTTTATAAATTAGCTTTACAGTATGATTTTTTTGAGTCTTTGATAGTGTACATTTATATGTTTGAGCTAAATGGGCCAATTTTAAGTAAAAAAAAAGTAAAGTTTTCTGACATTTGTCTGCAGTTCTGCAATTTTAGTAACTACATCATGTCATTCGATGAGATTTCTCTGAATCTCATTCTTAGCTGTTGTTCCCTTTTGATTCTTAATTTTAAAACGAGTGAGATTAGTCAACGTCATTAAAAGTACTTTTGTTTTGAGGGTAAGAAATTTGTGTTGTATTTATCCAGAATAAGAATTCATATAAGACTTTTTTTTTTTTCTCAAAAAAGGAATACTTTTTTGATTTCTAACTAAAGGTAGTGTCTCTGAGGAAAACATGGATTTACAAATAATATCTTTCACCAATTTATTTGTCTAATTTTAGATATTGATTAAATAACTGAGCATGGCTTCCCCATCAGTTTTGTGCTTTCTGTAACTTTGAGTCCTAACAGATAACATTGCTAAACATATATTACCTTTAAAACAAGACTTGTCCTCTGAGGGTTTGTCAAGTTGGAGTACTTTAGTTTATTACTCTTAATTTCTAGGATTAGGTGAATTGCTTAAATGGCTCATTGAGTGTCTAGAGTCTGGTCTTAGGTAATATGAATTCCTCTGGATGGTTTCTCAGAAGGTTTCAGGTTTCAGAACAGTGGCAATTTTGGGAACAGGTTAAAATATATGCGAGTGATAAATGTGGAAGACAGACTGCTAATGAGTTGGCCATGTGTCCTAGCTTTTCCCCTCCTGGCAAAATCATTAATAGTGTCATCTTTGACTCTGAGCTGTCCTGGTTTGAATGATAAAGTACATCTTCATGGTATTTAATTGATTGATTTATACAAAATGAAAAAAGGCACTTAATATTTGCAAATGATACTAACAAATATATTTAACACAAGGCAAGTTCCAATGTAAAAACAATTGTTTTTTTCCACAAATTTTATATACAGGAAACCGATTTCTAGGAGCTATTTTTGAAAGATGTTCCTTAATAGTGTTGTCTTTCCTTAGTAATCATCAGTTACTAGCCTTTTCACCTATTCGAGTCTTCAAATCTAGTAGTTTTTCTTAAATTGACTTATTTTGTTAAAATATAGCTTTCCTTCATGTTTTTAGACAAATTAATTCTTTCTACAGGTCATTGAATTTTGCTGTAACATGGATACATGATGATGATATTTGGTTACTTGGGAAATTTATTCTATACTACCCAACCCAGTTTTACAGGCATGATTGGAATCCCATACTTGGATAAGACTATCCTTTATCTGCCCCCCTCGTGCACACTCACTCTTGGCAGGAAAAAAAAAATGATACGAGGGTGACTCCAGAATAAGTAAAGAAATTAGGATTAAGAATGTGATCTAGGGCTCTAGAGATGGCCCAGAGCTTAAAAGAGTACAGACTGCTCTTCCAGAGGTTCGAAGCTCAATTCCCAGCAACAAGATGACGGCTCACAATCATCTATAATGAGATCTGATGCCCTCTTCTGATGTGCAGGCATACATGCAGACAGAGCACTGTATGAATAATAAATAAATAATCCTAAAAACCAAAAAAGAATGTGATCTAGCTGACTGAGAAGATGGCTCAGTGGTTAATAGCACTGTTGCTCTCACAGAGAATGGAGATTTAGTTCCCAGTACCCACATGGCAGCTCCTCATCCTTAGGTTCAATTGTAGAGGATCTTACCTCCATAGGTACCATGCTTGAATGTGGTAATATACATATACACAGTTAAAACTCATGCACGTAAAATTAAATTAATCTTTAAAAAGAATGAGAGTTATGTGTAATAATGATGATGACACTAATATTATGGCATAGGTACTATTTTTGGAATACCTTTCATATTTTAGGCATCATGTTAAAGCTCTTCATCTTATCTTTATAGCAACTGCTATGGTTGGTATGCAGATTGGCAAAATGATGTTTAGTGAGATGGTTTTTTTGTCAAGGCGGTGCAGCTAGTAAGGCAGCCTTTGAATTTCAGTCCCTTTGTCTCCGGAGCCCATGATCTTCTTACTATATCATGTTGTCTTTTTAATGTGTTAAGAGTACTAAGATAATATATTCCTATACTTTTCAGGTTAACATACCTTTTAAAAAGACTAATCAATGAGGGTGAGGGAACCTGAGTAACTTGAGAGGCTGATTCTGAAGTAACAAGATGCACTGATGAGACCTTGGAGGTGGGCCAGTTGGTTGGTGATACAGAAGACAAGAATAGAAGGAAGCCGAGGGCTTTTTACAAAATCATAGGGGAAATTCAAAAAGAATGTACTAAGTGCTAATTAAGGATACAGGAGTAAAGTATGATGAAATGTTTGTTTGATGGTGTTTTGAGTTAGAAGAAAAATAATAGTGAAAATAGAGAAAGTTTACTTGAGATAACTCCTAAACTGAGTGTTGAGACAGGTTAACAGATTTCCCGAGGTCTGTTCAGAATTACCATAATCACAAGATGAGAGAATAGTACCTTAATCAGGTCAGTTAGCTAATTGGACTTGAGCACCGCATGCCTGAACTTAAGGACCTTAGTGATGTCATCTTAACAACTTTAGGACTCAGTGATGATAACTGGGAACCGCTGGAAAAAATTAATGAGATCAATTAAGTCTTGGAGAAAACACCATTAAAAAGTGGAGATTAACTGGGTTTGGGAGTATAGGCTTCTAGTCCCAGCACTCTGGAGGCAGAGGTAGGTGGATCTCTGTGAGCTTGAGGTCATCAGCCTGTTCTACATAGCAAGGTCCAGACTTGCCACGGATGTATTGTGAAAGCCCATGTCAGGAAAGAAAAGTTGAGATTTTATTGTAAGTTACATTGCATAAATCATACCCTACATTTTCCCTGTTTTATTTTTTCCTGTGTTGTGTAGTGTATAGAACCCACAATTTCACAGATTCTAAGCAAGTGCTTGTACCACTAAGCCACACCCATTGCCCCTAAAATTTTCTTAATGTACTTGTGCTAACTTTGTGCTACAGTGGCTAGGATATGAATGGACAAATGGCAGTTGTCAAGAAGGAATAGTGAAGGGCCAGGAAAACGTTTGATGTTAAGAGTGGCGGTTGATGATAAATCTTCTCTTTTGAATCTTCATGTTGACAGTAGACTGTAAACTAAAGTAAAACTATGGTAATGTTATGTTGTTTTGGAAGATCTACTTAGAGGTACTAGTTATTACTTTGATAAGACTGATGTTTATTGTACAGTCTAAATTACCAATTGACTTTTAAAAATAAGTAATTCTAAGCACTTGGGATATAGCAACAAGAGGATCAGAAATTTAAGGTCATCTTGACTATTTAGTGAGTTTGGCTATTTAGTGATTTGGTTGCAAGAGACTTTGTCTCATAAGCAAAAAATAATCAGTTAAAGCAACGATCTGAAATCAACCTTTGTGTAACTCTGCTAATTTTATTTGAAAAGTTTGATGTTTGGCATTTTGTGTTCATTGTTTTATTTTTTTTCCACACCTCAGATCTAAGCTTGAATAAGTTTTCTGAACATTTTTCTAAAACTGAGGGAAGTCTGTGTCTTTACATATTTCAGTAGGAATAAAATGCCAACATTGAGTATTTTTATTTAGTGACTAGAATTAGTCAAAACAGGATTTTAAATACACCTTTTAATACTGACTTTTCATAAACTTGGTGGCATTAGACTTCTCAACTTTATTGGTAAGTAACTTTAAGGTTAGGAAACATTTTTGTGTCAGCCCTGGGGAAACTGAGAAAAGAGAATTGCTATGATTTGAGGTCAGCCTGAAGTTCACAGCAAGTTGAAGACAAGCCTGTGCTACATAATGAGACCATTTTGTTATAAACAACAACAACAACAACGACAGTAACAACAAAACCCCAAGACTGAGAAGCTGGCTTAGTGGGTAAAGCCTTTGCATGAGAATTAGAGTTTGGATCCCCAGGACCCACAAGAAAGCAGGGTAAGGGCCATGTGGTGGTGCACGCACAGCTTTAGTCACAGCACTAGGGAGGTAGAGGCAGGTGGATCTCTGAGTTTGAGGCCATCTGTATTATTATGTAGTGAGACTCTGTCTTAAAAAGAGGGGAAGGGACCAGTGTGGTGGCTTGCCTGTTATCCTAGTGCATGAGAGGCATAGACAGGGTATTTTTGGCAAGCTGGCTAGTTATATTAGCCAATTGGCAAACTTTTTCAGTGAGAGGGACTTTGCCTCAATAAAGTGGAGAACAATTGAGGAAGGCACTTGACATCGTCCTCCGGCCTCCATACACACCAATGTTAAAACCACGTTGCTGAGTATGCACAGTGCCCATATTTACCCGCTCAAAAAGGGATCGGGAGACTAAACAACCAAACACCACCAAAATGGGCCCTTTTTTGCTGTTGTTATGACACAGCATCTTACTATTTAGTCCAGGCTGGTCTTGAACTCATGATCCTTCTGCTTCAGCCTTCTGAGGGCTGTGATTACAATTGTGTACCACAAAGCCCAACTAATGTAGAAGAGATTTTTGTTGTTTCCCAGTTCAACTTGGCCATTATGGAGTGAGTCTCTATTTTGGCACCTCTGACAAGTGGTCATTTAAACTTTGTTAGAATTTTTCCTTTTTGGAAATAGTATTTTTATTTCTGAAATTTTGTTTTCAGTGTTTCCTGTGATACAAACTTATTTATGGATGCATGTTATAGGTTACAGGGTCAGTCATCAGTATTAAGAGAAATTAAAGGTTTTATGAGTATCTGAAAGATATTATTACAGTGTAAAATTTTTTCAGATTCAGAAAGAGTTATTTTATTTTTAACCAATTATATTTATTTTTGAGACAAGGTATTTCTGTGTACCTGGCCTGACCTGGAGCTCATACTGTAGACTCACAAGCCTTTAGCTTGTGAGCTTTATGCTCCCTGCTTCTGGGTGCTGAGAATACCTACAGGTGTGTGCCTACCCGCCGCAGAAAGAGGCATTTTAAACTTAAGTTTTAAAAAAGATGAATATTTTAGTAGGAGAGAGTATAGAAAAATAAAATTTGTATCTCTTTTCTTCCCATTATAGATATTGAGACAAATTGTTTAGAAGAAAAAAGCAAGAGAGACTATTTTACACAATTGGTATTAGCATGTTTGGTAAGTTTTTAAATGTATTTTCTCCTCAATTTTGCAATGAATAAGTATAATCATAGTTGATGATTTTAAATGAAGGAAGATACTGACATTCGGTTGATTTCAGGTGAGATTTAGATCTTGAAATGAAATGTTTTGTGAAATTAGGTATGCAATTTCTGTGAAATAATCATAATTGTAAATTACTTAATCTATACCTATAAGAACCCTCAGCGATATTTCTGACCCAGTCAGTCCCTAACGTAGAAATTTTAAGCAACTCTGAAGTAAGTAGAATTTATTTTAGGTTGTTCTTAAGCTGTTTGGTTTTTTTTTTTTTTTTTTTTTTGGTAAACTTTTTTCGGGATAAAATGATGGAGGTAGTTTAAAAAAATAAATACAACTTGTGCTGTGGGTGTAGTTTAGTTGGTAAAGTGTTTACCTAACGTACATGAAACCCTGGGTTCTATCCCCAGTACCCTATAAATCGGGCATGGTGACACTTGCTTGTAGTCTCAGTACTTGGGAGGTAGAGACAGGATCAGAAGTTCAAGATCATCCTTAACTACAGTGAGTTCAAAGACAGTCTGGGGTAAAATGAGACACTGTCTTTAAACAGCCACAACCCTTCTCCTCAAAAATAGAAGTCACAATTGTCTAGTAAGCCACTTCATGTTCATAAAATTAGAGCCAAGGAAAAATACCATTACTAGGATGTAGAATAATGCCCTTGCCTTTGTTATATTACATTTTGGCTTACTGTAGAAAATGTAGAATGCTGAAGTACTGTGTTAAGTGAAAATAGAGTTAAGACAGGCTCAATATAATGAAATTTAATCTGTAGTTTTACTCTATAAGCTGTGTGTAGTAAACATGTAATTTTAAAGTAATTTTTGAAAGAGCTACATAATTTATTTTTCAGTATTTGGAGAGTCATTTTGTTGATTTGAAATTCTAGGCTTATAAAGAGACATGATTTTGTATTCTTACGTTGGAAAGATTATTTTGAATATATTTAAGATTGTGTATACATAGTTGGAATGCTGAAGAATAAATGGTCTTTAATATTTTTTAATGCAGTATTTAGTTTCAGACACAGTTCTGAAGGAACGATTGGATCCAGAAACTTTGGAATCGTTAGGGCTTATCAAACAGTCACAGCAGTTCAACCAAAAGTCAGTTAAAATCAAGACAAAGCTCTTGTAAGTATGTGTGGCTTATGCTCCAGATCAAGTAGCTGAATGTTGATTTCTCATTTTGAATAGTAGCAGTTTCTAAAGGGTCTTTGAAGGCTATTTTTTGTTTGTGATTAGCTTTTTGTTTTTGAAACACTTAAATTATTTTTTCAGTGAGCTATCCTTGTGTTAACTTTGTCCATATTTGAGTTTGAGATAACATTCTTTTTAAGAAGACTTATTTTAAATGATGTGTTTGTGTGTGATCATGTGCATATGAGAGTGTGTGTGTGTGTGTGTGGGGGGGTGGTATGTGAAGATACCTTCACAGACCAGAGGTGTTGGATTATCTCTGGAGCTGGAGTTACTAGGAGGTATATAAATGCTGGAAACTTAACTTGAGTCCTCTGGAAGAACAGCAAGTACTTTTAAACTACTGAACTGCATCTCCAGACCTATATTAAACTCTCTGGTTATTAGCACTAAGTATTTCATAGCCATAGCTATATTCAGAGCATATTCATAGTGGTGTTGGTGTGTTTTCTTCTTAACTAATAATGCTTTTTATACTAAAAGATACACAAAAGGTTAAAACTAATAGCCATTCTCATATTGTTTTAAGTTAGTGATATTCAGTGAGAGTACACTACATTGTCCAAGCTTGATAATTGAAATTAATTTTATTCTTTTAATTATATTTCTGATTTCAGTTATAAGCAGCAAAAATTCAATTTATTAAGAGAAGAAAATGAAGGTTATGCCAAGCTGATTGCTGAACTGGGGCAAGATTTATCTGGAAATATTACTAGTGATTTAATATTAGAAAATATCAAATCTTTAATAGGTAAGCCATACTTGTGTCTATATAGTATATGTTATTAAGATAAGCTTTATTTTTAACTTTTAGAAGATATCCATAAAGAAAAAATGAATCACCCTCAGCTGTATAGTGAGTTTGTGGACAACAGTAAACAAAACAACTCCACACCTGGGATTATATAACTCTTAATTTCAGTATTTTATACGTATTGATAAAATTTATTATGATCTTTATGGAAAATGCTTTTGTCATTGTTGCCTATATGTATATCCTAATGTTCTCTCTAATACTTCTGTCTGTCAATCTTAAGTACATCTCAGACATTTGATAGAGAGTAGAAATAAGAAAACTTTAACAAATGTTTGGAGAACTCTTGAAACCTGATATATAGTCTTTTTGAACCTGATTTACAAATACAGTTTACGACTTTGATAACACATTTTATCTTTATTTCTGAAAGTAGCAGATGTTGTAAAAATATAGCAGAAAAAATGTTCTCTCTAGTTTTAAAATAGCATTTCTATCACATTACTTTTGAGCATTTGAAGAGAGTAGCTGACATTTATAGACAGGAGGAATGAATGGGGCAAGCCTGGTTTTCTAAGATTGGCAAGAATTCCTGGTATTATTTAGTAGGTAGTGTTCGACTGAGGGAATATTTTGAAGTTGTGCAAAAATCATAGCTGTTGTGATCCCCAGGAGGAATATTATTTCCTGCCTCATTGGTTACAATGTAGCTGCCATTTACCCTCAGCTTGGTCTTTTTTTTTTTTTTAATCGTTCCATTTGTTTACATCTCAAATGAGATATCCACTTCCTGGTTACTTTAGTTGAATGCCTACACGGAGCATTCGGAGAAGGGGATAAGGATTCAGCCGAACTTAGGTTCTAAGTTCTGACTAAGGAACGTAAGTTTGGCTGAATCCTTATCCCCTCCTCCGAATGCTCCGTGTAGGCATTCAGATAAAGCTGTGTTTATTTCAGTCTTCCTTATTCTTTGGCTTGGTTTTTGGTGACTCCAAGTGTATAAGCTAAGGCTTTAAATTTACCTTTTTCTTTGAAGTCAGGTTCTAGTAGCTGATCTAGTTTCTTTTGTACTTCTGTCCTATGGTGATTGAACATGAGATGAGAGAGCCTCTAGCCCTGAAGGAGTCTTGCTGTCGTCTATGGCCTTGACTATGTCAGTGACCTGTTTTTAAAACTCCTCTAGTACAGATTTCTTTTCTTTCCAGAATAGGCTGTGCATTTTTTCCTGCAGATTTTACCCTCTTTTATCTAGCTTGTGAAGCTTGTCAGTACTGCTGCCATCCTATACTGTTTTCTTCTTCCTTGTATTGTGTCATGTCCTTACTTAAGATAGTGTTCCCTCCCTCGCTCCCTCACTCTTAAGATCTCATGTTATGGAAACCCTCCTAGCATTTGCTTTCATTTTATCTCCTTTTATGTGCATGTTTCTTTTTCCTGGTTTTTTTTTTCCTTTCTGGGTTCTTACCTTTTTTATGCCTTTGTTATTTTGGGAGCATTTCAAAGACTTTTCTTAAAGGTATGCTTTTATGTAACTGGAAATTGTATACTCCTTTCTCTTCAACTTTACTCTCCTAGAAAAGAGGTTATTATCTCTGTAGACCAACATGACGGCATCTTCACTTCAGGCTCATGATCCACATGGATAATCAATAAGTAAAAACAATTTGACTTCTTGGTCTGCATTTATTCTAACCCATCTGGCATCCTGTAAAGTGTGGTAGACCAGATAGACTCGGATAGCATCTTCTTAAGGCTTTCCTGGCTACCACTTTCAGCACTCAGTATTTTTCTTGGGTTATTTTTCTTGTTAACACTTAATGCTATATCAAGTATAGTTGATTCTCTGTTTCTACAAGATTGAAAATGTTCATGGAAGAATCTGTTACAAATATTTAGGTTATATAAGTTCTTATAACTAATCTTTTTATGATACGAAATGTGTAAGATCATATATATCAATTATATGCATATCTTGTTCCATTTTATATAAGAGACCGTAGCATCTGTTGATTTTGGCATCTTTAAGGCAGTCTTGGAACAAATTTAGACACTGAGTTTTATTTCTCTACCATCAGCTCTGTGAGGACAATGCTTTTTGTTTGCTTTGTTTAGTACTCAATTCTTAGGGTTTCGTTGGTGCTAAATAAATAACTAAATGGAATGTTAATAAATAATCTGCCCATTTCTTGTGTCTGTAGTGATTTTGAGCCTCTCTTTTCTGACATGGAGACGTTTAGAAAGCTTAACTCCCCAACTCAGTGTTTCTTTCTGGCTACATTACCTTTTGTTCCCTCTGGTTGGTTGAGAAAGGAACTTTTCATGTAGAAATTGATGTTAAGAATTTAATTTAGTTTAATATTTTTTCAACATTTAAGTTAATTGTGTGCACTCTCAATGCAACTCCATTTACGCCTTATCTCATCTGACCAAAATGCTTCAGCTTTACAGCTTCTTGGTTTTTATGACATCTTTGGATAGGTTTCTCCATGTTCATTGCCACTGTTTTCTCTTAATGCGCAATCTAGATAAGTAATACTTAATACAAAACTGTCTTAGCTCTGATATTCATTAGCCATTGTGAGAAACTGATACCTAGTTTGGAAGGTATGTACGCTGGGTACAGTTATATTCAGATGCATTGATATGGAGAAATCCTCACTTATCACCCTTTAAGATTCTGGCAGATGAAAGTACAGGTAACTGCTTAGCCTGTGTTGTTTATTACTATGTAAGCAAGCACAGGAGCAGAGCTGCTAGGATTGTGTGGTGGTGATTGCTGTCTAATGTGTGACAGTAAATCTGAACAACTTCATAAGTAGGGATGAAAAATGATTAGTAAACTACTAATACATAGGTTCTTTCAACGGAATTTTATGTCAAGGTGGCAGATATAATGTATATTTTAAATATCAAAGAAAAAATAGAGGTGGGCTCGTTTTTCTGAACTAAACTATTAACATATACCTGCCTGTCCTAAAAAAAACCAAACATTATTTTCAATACTTTAAATATACACCATAAAAGATGATTGTAATAGTTTCGTCTAAGTCAATGTTCAACACTTTTTTTTCTTTCATTTTTGTTTTTGTTTTGTTTTCTTTTTGAGACAGGGTCTTGCACATCACTCAGCCTTGCCTGATTCTCTTGCCTCAACTTCTTGACTTTTTTTGGAGTCTTTTTAATTGTTGTACTTCTTATATATTCTACTTTACCTATCTCTCATTTGATACCTAGTTGGCAATGTCTCGCCCCGTCCCCGTCCCCTATTCTGTAGACTGTCTTTTCTCTATGGTGATCATTTAATTTGCTGTGCAGAATCTTTTAAATTTCATATAATTCCATCTGCTCTTTTCTTTTCTTTTCTTTTCTTTTCTTTTCTTTTCTTTTCTTTTCTTCTTCGAGGCAGGGTTTCTCTGTGTAGCCCTGGCTGTCCTGGAACTCACTCTGTAGACCAGGCTGGCCTCGAACTCAGAAATCCGCCTCTGCTTCCCGAGTGCTGGGATTAAAGGCATGCACCACCACTGCCCGGCTCCATCTGTTCATTCTAGGGATCATTTCCTGTGCCATTAGAGTCCTTTACAGAAAGTCCTTGTTTATGCCCAAATCGTGAAGTATTTTCCTCTGTTGTTTCAAGTTTCAAGTCTTACATTAAGATTATTGATCCATTGGAATTATTTTTGTGGAGGAGGAGAGAGATGTGGGTCTAATTCTTCTCCATGTTGATATACTGTTTTTCAGGCACTATTTGTTGAAAAGGCTATCTTTTTTTCTATATATGTTTCTGGCTACCTTGTCAAAAATTACATAGCTGTGTTTTTTTTCTGGATCATGTAGTTTATTTGTGTGCATACAGTATTTGTCAGTGTGGTTCTGTAGTATAATTTGAGATCAGGTACTATGTCATCGCTAGCATTACTTTTTATGCTAAGGATTGCTTTGTACTTGAGACCTTTTGTGCTTCTATAATAAAATTTTAATTTTTGTTCTGAGACAGAGTCTTTGTCTTCCTGCTGTTTGGTACTTGCTCTGTAGATCAGGCCGGCCCCAGTCTCATAGAGATTGGCTTGCTTCTGCCTCCTGTGTGCTGGGATTAATGGTATGCATCACCATGCCTGGTCATGTGTGGTCTCACTAATAATGTGTTCTTGAATTTGGTTTGTGTGTATCTTTTTGGACAGATTTTCCACCTATGTTTTTCAGGGAAATTGATCTGTTCTTTTGTTGTTGTGTTCTGATCTGGTATTTCTATCAGGATAATGTTGATTTTGTAGGGTGAGTTTGATATCTTTTCTTCCCTTTTGGTTTTGTGGAACAGTTTCAGGAATATCGGTATTAGCATTTCCTTAAATGATTGTTAATGTTTTTGAGTCATTCTTTTCAGTTGTGGCTTTTCTTTTTTGGGAGGTGCTTTTTGTTTCAATCTCATTGCTGTTATGGATCTATTTAAATTGTTTATATCTTGATTTAATTTGGATGGATCTTATATGTTGTGTTTAGGATTTTTTCTTTTAGATTTCCAGTGTTAAATGTAAGTTATGAGAGTATTCCTTAATGCTCATCTGAATTTTACTGGAATCTGTTGTAAAATTCCTCTTTTCCTTTCTATTTTACTGATCTGGGTCTTTTCTTTCTTTGGCTTGTTTCTTTAGGGTGTTAATCATCCTGATTTCAAAACATCATTTTCTTGTTTTGTTGATTCTGTGTTCATTTAGTCTCCCATTTGATTAATTTCTGCATCCATCTTGAATATTTTTTTGCCACTTACTGTGTTTTGGGGGTTGTCTTATTGTTTTTTCCTATAACATTGGGAGTGTATCATAAGGGTATTTATTTGAAGGCTCACTGATTTAAAAAAATGTAAATATCCAGTTATAATCTTTTCTTTTAACTGCCAGAGATATATCTCATAGCTTCTGATAAGTTGTGCTTTCACTTTTCACTTTGAATTTTTTATTGAGCCTTTTACTTTTCTTTCTGATTTCTTCAGTGGCTCATTTTAGTTATCCAAGAGTGTATTGTTCATTTTCCAAGCATTTGTGATTTGTGTAATTTCTTTTGCTATCAGGTGCTTGTTTTGTTCCACTATGATCTGGTAAAAGAACTTACTTCAGTTCTTTTGTGTGTATGAAGACTTGTTTTATGTTGTATTTCTAGTAGACTTCATTGATTGCTTATAAGAATGTGTATTCTGTATCTGTTTGACAGAATGTTCTGCAGATACCTGTTAACTCCACTTGATCTATGCTGTAGTTTAACTGACATATTTCTATTAGGAAAAACAGAACAAAAGGAAGCAACCAAACAATGACATTTGCCTTGGTTGTTTATTGCTCTAGTTCTGTGGCACCTAGAGTTTGCATTTCCATACTTGTGGCCCCCTGTTTTTAGGTACCCAGTCTAGCTCAGTTTTAAGCAAAAGATAAATTCTGAAGATGATGCTGGCTCACTGTACTCTGAGTCACAAACTGTCAAAATGCGACTTCTGTCTATTGCTGTGGAGGAATCTGCTGTTTTGTGGAGGAATCACTTTCTTCAAAATCTGCATCTGGATTTGAGGCTTTTGAGGCCTGTAGGCTTGTCCTAAAGTAGGCCTGCCAGTCTCTTTTGAGCAGGGTGGCCTACCTTACCTTTTGAATGGGGCTTCTGCTTTCCCTAACTTCACTAGGGAACCGTGTGGCTGTATCTGTATGTGTGTTTGACTTGGCTCCTTTTCAATGAGTTACCTGTCTTTTTCCTTGACAGTTTGTAGCTGTTTAGTGAGAGCAGTTGAATTTCCAAAGTTTTTCTACTTTTTCGCTTTGGAGCAGTATATTCTTTTTACACTGTGTCATCTCATTACCTGGGTCATCCAGAAGCTGATTTTAGTCTGATGTCTTACCACAGTTTCGTTTGTTGGTATCTAAGCTTGAAGATTTGGTATGGAAAAGTAGGATGAAGAGTCTTACTACAGTCATAGTACTGCAACCACCACCACCACCACCACCACCACCACTTAACAACAACAACAGCAATAATAATAATGTCTTCTCTGTGTAGCCCTGACTATCCTGGAACTCGCCCTGTAGACCAGGCTGGCCTTGAACTCAGAAATCCGCCTGCCTCTGCCTCCCAAGTGCTAGGATTAAAGGTGTGTGCAACATAACCCTAGGCAGTTTTTGTTCTTCCTTTTATTTATTCGTTCATTTTTTCATATAATGCATCCCATATCTATCTATCTATCTACCCACCCACCCATGTACCCCTCCCTCCCTCCCTCCATTATTTCATATAATATATCTCAGTTGGAGCCTCCTCTCTGTCCACTCCTCCCAGTCCCCCTTCCTACCTCCTCTCTCTCCCAGATCCACTGCTCATTTGTTTTCCTTCAGAAAAGAGCAAGCTTTCCAGTGGTATCAACTAAACATGGCATAATAGGATGCAAGAAGACTAGTCACAACCCCCATATCAAGGCTGGACGAGTCAGAGACATCTGCAGTTGACTGTATAGTTGAAGTTTCCACCCCCTACTATGCAAAAGAAGAGAGTTATTACTGCCCTCAAGCACACCTTTTAAATTTTTTCAGGATAATCATGCTTTTAAGTTTATTTTCTGAATCTTGATCCAGTGATTCCCGCTTCAAGTTGTGCTTTATTACGTTTTTTTTTCTTTCTATAAATAATATATTTCTGAGAAATTGTCTACTGTAGATTTATTAGCTTGTTTCTTTGTATTTTGAAGAGGTGTGTGTATGTATGTGTACCTTCATGTATTTTCATTTCTAGAGATTGAACTCAGGACCTTATGCATGCTAATTAGGCACTCTTTCTATTAAGTTGTGTCTACAGCCTTATTATTAACCTTTTAAAAAAGGAATTCTTCCTAGTTGTTTTTCAGTTAAAAACATGATTTCCTCTGTCTTCTAAGGTCTATCCTACCAGCAACATGATTATTGAATCTGTAATTTTGTTTAATTTTTCCTAAAATTATGCATGGACATCTGTCGTAGTATTCCTTACAGTGTTACCTTGGTCTAACCATGATAAGAATTTCGGTTTGGGGCTAGAGAGATGGCTCAGCTGTTAAGACTGACTTCTCTTGTAGAGGTCCTGAGTTCAATTCCCAGCAACCACATGGTGGCTCACTACCATCTGTAATGGGATCTGATGCCCTCTTCTGGTGCGTCGGAAGACAGCGGCAGTGTACTCATATACATAAATGAATAAATAAATCTTTTTAAAAAATCAGTTTGGCTTCACTTTTACAACAGTCATTGTAAACTTAATCATATTTTCTGCTTGTATCTGGTTGCCTTTGCTGTAATATACTATCTGTCCGTCTTTGGATAAACTCAAGTTACTTTCAGTACATTTCTTCAATGATCATTCTTAAAAAGGCATGGACTCTCCTTAAGGACAGAAGAGGCAGTGTCTTAATTGTGTATCACAAGGTCACGACACTTAGTGCATTGGATAGCTATGTACAAGTTAAATGGAGGAACAAGCTCATGGCTATTTCAGGTCTGTCACTTGTTTTTCCACATGTTCTATTCCAGAGTGATTTTCTCTTTCTTCAAAGGCATAAAGATATCTCTCTCTCCCTCCCTCCCTCCCTCCCCTTCCCCTCCTCCTTTCTCTCCCTCTCCCTCTTTATTTCTCACTTGCTTAATTTAACTGGTAGTTGAGAGCTAGGATAAACAAAAGCCTTTCAAAATGCTTAAACCAAGAATTCCTAAGTTCCACCATAGCCATCATTTGAAAAAAAAACTTTGGATATTGAAGCTTGCTGATTGTTTAGAGTTTTATTATTATGTAGAAATCTAATGTTAAAATTGCTGTCCTCCTACTTTAAAAAAAGGGAGACTTCTACCTATATGACTATAAAAAGATACGGTATTAAATAATCAACAGGTTATTAGGATATGAGATACTAATTATTTTAATAAGTAAAAATTATATATAAAAGATACCAATTATAAAAAGGATTTATATGTTTATGAAATGGACATAAAATTTTGTAAAAAAAATGTATTTAAGTTATAAAAGTCTGAATAAGTTGGGATATATAAAAATTATGAAAAAATTAAAAAAAAACAAAAGAAATCCAAAGTTAAAATGTTTCAACCCTTCAGTATGACTTCTTTAAACTACTACAGAAACTAAAAATACGTTATTTCTCTGGTTGTTTCTATTTTCATCTATAAAATATATAGCTTTAAAAAATGTTCTTCTCCAACCCACCCTCCCACCCACCCACCCACCCACTCACTCACTCACTCTCGTCTTTCCTCCTTGTCAATATTGGCAGGGGGAAGGCGGAGGGAATGGGGAGGTTCCAAAGGGGAGATCTGAAACATTTGAAATGTAAATAAAATATGAAAATATTAAATAAATAAATAAATAATGTTCTTGAGAAGATTTTCCTCTGAAGGAAGGGATACAAACTTTGAAAATAAGTTATTAAAATATTTTTTTATCTTGCCATATATTAATCATTGTTGATGACTTTCCCAGAGATGATGTAATTACTTTTGAACTTATATGTAACTCTTCTGTTCCAGGATGCTTTAATCTGGATCCCAATAGAGTTTTGGATGTTATTTTAGAAGTGTTTGAATGCAGGCCAGAACATGATGACTTCTTTATATCTTTATTAGAAGCTTACATGAGTATGTGTGAGCCACAAACACTGTGTCATATTCTTGGATTTAAATTCAAGTTTTACCAGGTAAAAATGTGTATATATGTATGTTTGTAGATCAATATCATAATTTTGTATGTATAGTTTTATTTTTATTTGTGTTGTATTATTTGCTAGTTTGAGATCAAACATTTTAGCGGATGAGATAGAGAAATGAGAAGTTAATGATATGTTATGACAAGCGCTATATTAACAGTGTACATGATTACATGAGACAGTCTAGAGAAAAGCAGAATTAAAGTTTGCTTCGGGACACAGGGCCTACTAACACTTGGAGGAGTAGGGATGCATTGAAAATTTTCTATGCAGAAATAAACTGCAAGACTAAAGATTGGTGGTGTGGGAATATATAACTGATTGAACGAATAGCCGCTTGTTACTTGCCTGTTTTGTAACATGAGAAAAGGAGTGGTAGCAAATTAGATAGATTTTTAGATAGAAAGATGCGTATTAGATTGATATAAGCCTTTGGCTACATGTTATTTTAGAATTTGATTGTGCATATGAAGGATATTAGGATGGTTTTGAGATGTTAAGTTCTTCCAGAATATTTTACATTATGTACTATTAAATCAATGTAGTAGCTGAACATACCTGACTTCTCTGGTTAACCCTCTTTCAATCTGTCATATTATTGCTACTGTTATTTTCTAAAAAATTTGATGGAGGTGCCTAACTATTGAAAAGTCATTTCTGGTAGCATTAAGCTTTTATTAAAACATTTACCACAGCTGCTTCTCATTTTCCTACCAGAAGCTTGACAGTCCATTCTTAATATAGGGAAATAGGTCAAAGTATCTTATCAGGTTTTAAAGGCATCAAGAAACCAATGGCTGAAATGGAAAGGTAGAGAAAATTTAACTTTGTCCATGACTACTACTTTCAAATCATATCACCGTGAAGACTGATGACATTCTGAGTAACATCAAGTTAATTGTTAGTTTTAGAATTAAAAGTAGTTTTACATGAACATACTGTTAGTGATATAACCAGTGTATATCTCAGAGTATTTTACAGTATTTGAATACTATTTGTATATTTTAAAATATATATTTAATATCTATTTTTGGACTTTTTAAGTATAAGAAATACCTAACAAACTTAGAAACAACTTGTTCTCGTAAGAAATGCCTCCATACTGCTATGTGTGACAATATTTCATTTTTGCTCTTGTCAAAGTTGTCTAATTATTGTGAGACTGTAGTCTTTTGGCTGCTGAAGGGAAGGGAAGAATTGTCAGAGATTTTAAATAATTTGTGGTAATGTGAGGAAAAGTAAGGAAAGCTGTGTACACCAAGTCTTGTTTAGGAGATGTAACCATGGGTGTAGGCTCGTAGGAACGGGTAGGCAGCATGTATAGTGGTCTTTTCCCTAATGCTGCTGTTCTCTCCAACCACTACCTGAAAATGCTAACTCCCTCTTTTTATAACTCACATACGACAAAATTACTTAAGGGGGAAGGACACGGATGTGTAGGTACAAGATGTTTTTATTCTATTGGAGCTAAGCTGTTAATTAAATCAAAGTAACTTTTTCCTAAGTGTAAAATATTAATTGTGATGCCCAAAATACTCACTAAGAAACAGAAAAGGACAAGTAAGACATCAAAATCAAATGACAAAAGAAGCTAGTGATGGAGGGAATGAGGAGCAAAAATCACATGGCAAAATGCCCAGAAAGCCTAGCCTTAATATTAATTTTTTAAACTGAAAAATTGATCTCTCTAATTAAAAGTCAGGTTTTGGCAAAGTGCACTCAGAACAAAACAAACAAACAAAAACAAAAAAAACCATGATCCAGTATTATGCTAGGTAAAAAAACCAATATTCAAAGGTACAAATAATTTGAAAATAACAGTATAGAAGCAGATATTATATTTGCATGTGGGAGAAAGCTATGCTGTCCATATCAACAGCAGATAGCAGTATAGCCTCTACATTTATGAAGCAGAAGAAACAGTTTATGTTTGTTTGACCTGAGAGTATGACACTTCTATTTTTTTTTTCCCCCAAGACAGGGTTTCTCTGTGTAGCCCTGGCTGTCCTGGAACTCACTCTGTAGACCAGGCTGGCCTTGAACTCAGAAATCCGCCTGCCTCTGCCTCCTGAGTGCTGGGCTTAAAGGCGTGCGCCACCACTGCCGGCAAGTATGAAACTTCTTGAGATGAATTGTTTAGAATAAGATTAAGGGAACAGTGCCAGTGGTCATAATATATTCTATTCAGGAATCTCAGAGGGGATTAGAAGTTAAATAAGGTTTTGTAAATTTGCTCTTTAACCAGCTATTGCCAATAGACTACACTGATAAGAAATTTATCCCGTGATAATTAGTCACCCTTTGTGTACCCTGTTCTTATCAATGATCAAATTAACTAGACATGCTGGAATTTATGGGCCCCACCTGAAATCCAAGTACTTGGGAGGCTGATGCAAAAGCACAAGGAGTTCCAGTCTTGCTTGGGCTACATATTGAGACCTCATATCAAAATAAAACAAAGCATTAAGTGAATGGGGTTTAATAGGCACTTGTGGAAAACTCCACCCAACAATACCAATATATTCTTCTTATTGCACCTGGAACACTCTCCAACATAGGCCATATATTCAGAATTTATGATCACATGGGATGGTATTTGATTATAGCCATAGTGATGGACAGTGATGTGAAATTTCTTGACATCATTTATCTAAATTGAGGTTATGAGACTAGTGAATGTGGCTAGTACATTCAAGTCATGTATCTCAGGACAGATTATCAATAAGTTCAGTAAACTATGTGAGTTTGTTTTGGTACCAAACTTGAACCATTATTTGTTTTTATTGAAAATATTTTAATACGAAATAACCATTTATATGCAAATGTTTAGAATCAAGAAACTATTGTTAAATTGAAGACTTATCTATTGTAAAAAATACAACAAACCAGTATCTTCTTTAAACAACACAAATTAGTTTGGTTATGGTCATATTATTCATCCCAAGTGTGGCTACCTGTACTTAGAGACGTTTTATTTCAGTGTTGTCCGAAGAAAGACCTAGTATGTTGTCAGTGTTTGTATTTTATTTACACTTGGCTTGTTATTGCTGTTATTCTATTAACAATAGATGTTTAAAGATTAGTTTCAGTGTGTTTTCCTAGACATAGAGTCCCTTATATTTTATCTGGAATTAACTTTGGCATTTGTGTTTTAAATGCTGACTTATGTATCTTAACTGTTTTGAAGAGGAAGTCTGGGTATAAGTAGGCATGCTTAGCGTAATATTCAAGGCATAAAGGTATCGAGTATGTACTTCCATATTTGTCAGTTGTTATTGTGGTTGTTTCATTGTGGCTTTTTTAAATACTTGCTTCTCAGTGGCCATGCAAGTATTAAAAAAAGCCACAATGAAACAACCACAATAACAACTCTGTAAACAGAAATGCAAATGATGTTATGCAGTTTAAATCTCACATTCTGTCCAAGTCTCAGCTTTTACTCGAATATTCTTATACATTGTAAAAGATGCTTAGTCTCAACATTGTTTTCTTGTACTCATCTGAAGATGTTTTGGTGTGCTTTCAAAATTTTTGCCCCACTGTTCAGATGTTTGATTTTATAATGAAGAATATTGAAGTGTATTACTTAATTTTTATTGGTGATTGTTAGAGAAAAGATATTTTAATTTTACTCTATACCTTAAGGAATTCTTCTTCTTTTAGGAACCAAGTGGTGAGACACCCTCGTCTTTGTACAGAGTTGCAGCAGTCCTTCTGCAATTTAATCTCATTGATCTAGATGATCTTTATGTGCATGTAAGTCAAGTGCTTTGTTAAGAGGATTTCTTATGCATCCCAGGGGTGAGGAAGAGGGGTAGGCAATGATATAGCACTTCAGTGTTGGCTCGAGACTTCCAGATTTTATTTTCTGAAGCCATAATACATTATTGCTTTGCCTAAATTAAAAATACAGTGGATTTTCTTTGATCAGCAGTGGAAGCTAAATTCCTCTTAGTCACCCTTACAGGTTTCAAGATTGGATATATATCTCTTTTTAATCATCACCAGTGCTTAGCTCATGGGGAAAAAGGTCAAGCACTAAACAATGTTATTTTAGGCTTTTTATTTTATATGTAACTTGTAGGAAATAGGGATTGTCTAGAAACTTCTAGGTAAACATTGCTGTACAGTATTTTAAGATGTCATCTATAACGTGTACTGGTTGTTTATATTAGCCTTAGCTATTGAAATAGATTGTGTATTTTACAGGGGTTGAAACATTCCTATTTTAGCTCACTATAGTGCCTAAGTGACTTCAAAATTTTTTGACTGTGTTTTTGTTTGTGTCAGATTTACTATTAAGAAATGCTTATAGTAACCATCCTCTACATGTACAAGGTAGCTAGATTTGAGATAATCAACGATGGAGTTGGGTTTCTTTTTCATATTGATCTACAAACTAGTTTGTGACTTATTATTATGAGATACCAAATTATTAATAGTTTTTGTAATTGAAAATTAGAACATTCAGATCTCCCCTTTTGACATATATGTAGTACTTTGTTTAGTTTGAAGTTTGGCGTTTAAAGGCGAAATACATACTTTTTGTTTTGGTGGTATTGGAGGTCAAACACAAGGCCCAGTCTGCTAGGCAAACTGTGTGTTACTGCAGAGCACCCCTGCTCCTGATATTTTCAATGGAATAGGTATATATTTTAGGTAGTGTGAATTTAGAACTTTTAAAATACCAAAGATATAAAATATTTATTGCTATGTGACTTTCAAATGTATGTAAAACTCATGTACTAACCTTTTAAAATTATTGAACAACAAGGCAAACTTATTTCGAAAGAATTCATAGATATGAATAAGCTAGGCTTTTTATTTATAGATGTACTAACTGAACAATAGTCTGCTTTTTATATGTTGTGCAAACTGCTTATATTAACTTATGAACTTTTCATGATGTATTTTTAGCTCCTTCCAGCAGATAATTGTATTATGGATGAGTACAAACGAGAAATTGTGGAAGCTAAGCAAATTGTAAGAAAACTCACAATGGTTGTGCTCTCTTCTGAAAAACTTGATGAACGAGACAAAGAAAAGGACAAAGATGATGAGAAAGTAGAGAAGGTACATCACTCAGGCCAGTTGTTTAGAATCATGAAGTTTAATTTCTCGTGGTTAATCGTCTTATGGATTATATTTTTCATTTTGATCATGTAAAATTTGATTTGTGTAATACTCATTTGAACTTTAATATGAATGGTACCTTCACAAAGAAAACTGCTCCTTTTTCTTGCAAATTTCAAAATAAAAGAAAAAAAAATCACAAACTATTGATTTTATTTTTTCTGTGTGTATAATATTCCTTAAGTCCTAAAGGAATTCTCAAAGATGAATGAATTCTAGTATTCTTGAATTCTTGCATGCTATAGCATTAAGTCCAACTTAATTTCAGATTTATAAATTGTAATGTTTATATATGTTGTAAATGGGAAAATAAAACAACAACAACAAAACAAGAAAAAAATGCCCAAAAGATCATATTTTTTTTTTCAAGTCACTGAAAATTCAGGCAATTACTGTTAAATTTCCCAGGAATTGCAACTTTTTTTGATGAACATTATTAAGATATTTAGCTCAAGTTTTAAAGCAAAATACCTGTATTCCAAATATCATTGTTATATTTGTTCATTTTTAGCCACCTGACAACCAAAAACTTGGTTTGTTGGAAGCTTTGTTGAGGATTGGTGATTGGCAGCATGCACAGAACATCATGGATCAGATGCCTCCGTACTATGCAGCTTCACATAAACTAATAGCTCTTGCTATTTGCAAGCTCATTCACATAACTGTTGAGCCTCTCTACCGAAGGTTTGTTATTCTATACTAAACATTAAGATACAAATAGTTTCAGATTACTAAAAAGATCTGTATATTACTATCTTAACCCTTTAAATGTAGCATCTGTTACTATATTTTCTCAAAGCATAAGAACTATTCACATGGTACATCAGCCATGTGTGCATGACTTCTCTCCTAATTTCCCAATGTTCTAGAATGTTTGCTGCAATGTAATATGAACACTCCAGGTTACGTTTCTGGAGCCTGTTTGCATCATTGAGAGTGAAAATACTTTTCTTCTAATTTTGCCTTTTCTTCTTGGGAGGCAGAAAGTTTCCCTTTTTAAATTAGCCTTAGGGAAACATTTCTCTATTGTGGTGCTAACGGTTCTGACTGAAGACATTACCATTCTGACAGGCTGTTGTTTGGGAAATTAGTAGTATAATTCCTTTTATTATCCCAAATGTGTCAACCAGTCCTAGAGACATCAGCCGATTTGTAGGGAGCTTAGGAGCAGTATTGGCAGCAGCTTTGACTTCGGCCTCATAGATTAGAGCCTGTTTCAAAAGGCACAACCTTCTTTACTTGTGTGTAGCTGCTGCTTTCATTGCGACCTGGGGTGTAGACAGTGCAGGCCTCTTCTCAGAGATCGAGCCCTGAGACTTAAATTAAGACCCCTGCTTGCTCTGTATGGGAAAACTCTGGGCATGTTGTCCTTTCTAGTAGGACAACTTGGATTGGACAGTTAGCTTGCCTACTCATACTCAGTATAGGTAAACAATAGATCCTAGATTGAGACATGTTTGATTTCATCTTGTCATACATCCGATGTCCACGCCTTATTCTCCATTCCTATAACCACAGTCACTGTGCTGGCCAAGCTTAACTTAAACTCACACTAAATATTCCTTGAGATCTACACCAAGAGTTCCTTTATTTAAGTTGCTATTTTGAATCATTGTCTCTCTGGGTTTTGCTTTCGTGCTTACTGAATTTAATTTTTGTGTTTTGCCAGCTGAGAATTATTTACTATAATAAAGTGAGTGATGTTTAGAACAGTTAAAACTAATATGAAAAAGAAAATGATGGTGACTACATATTGGAGACTACATATATAGTACATAGATTTCTAATTCTTGCTTTTTTTTTTTTCTTAATAGAGTTGGTGTTCCTAAAGGTGCTAAAGGCTCACCAGTTAGTGCTTTACAAAACAAG
The DNA here is from genome assembly GCA_019843965.1 of Rhynchomys soricoides. Lineage (NCBI taxonomy): Eukaryota > Metazoa > Chordata > Mammalia > Rodentia > Muridae > Rhynchomys > Rhynchomys soricoides. Next base: position 2,029,198 of record JADRCH010007456.1, on the reverse strand, counting down.
AGAGCACCGAAGCAAGTAGAGAACTTCGAAGACTTGAGAAGGGATGTGTTCAGTATGTTCTGTTACCTTGGTCCTCACCTCTCACACGATCCCATTTTATTTGCAAAAGTCGTGCGCATAGGCAAGTCATTTATGAAGGAGGTCAGTGAGGTTTCTCTTCCTAGTAGAAAATTAAAATTTGAAATGAAATGTTGTGGATATATTTATTTTCATGAGTATTTCTAGAAACAAAAAAAAAGTAAACATGAATTAAGGAAAGTTGTGTTGAGTAAACTCAGTTTATGGAAAGCCTTTTGTGTCCTAATGGTGATTATGTGTGTTTTCAAATCCCAAGTCTAGGTATACCATTCAAGTACCTCCCTTAGGAAACTCTTTGGTTATTTCCACTGTAACTTGCACTTCCGCTTACTCTTCTTTCCCCTTATCTGTCTTCTATGGATTTTCTTTCATGCAGTCTTGAGTCATTACTATTAATTGTTTGAAGGCTTTCCAATCTCAAACTGCTCAAGGTCTATTATTGTATTTTCTACTTATTTTGGGGGATAAGGATTGTGCGTGGGACTTTGTGTGTTTTAAGTATATGCTCCATTGTGGAGCTATGTTCCCAGCTCAGTTTTTATTGACGTTTTTATTGAAATTAACTATATGACAGAAAATTATATAAATTGTGAATATACAGTTCAGTGACCTTTTTAAAACTTATCACCCATGTGTCTTCCACCTAAACCAAGAAATAGAATAGTACCAGCAATGCCGCTACCTCATTTGTAAACACTTAGACTATTTACAAATTTTGTAGCGTAGAAAGTTCATCTGATAGAACATCTCCAGCCTTAGATGCTTAATTTTCAACTTTGGATCAATCAATCAATCAATCAGTCAATCTATCTAGTTTATACCATTGTCATAATCACCACAAATAATTAGTAGACTATTTTCATCACGCAGCTGTTACCTTCTGCCACTTATGTCACTTTCCCCTGTGTTGCTGCTTTCTGTTACTGTACTTTTGCTTTTTCTTTGATCTCATGTAACTAGAATTATACGTTCTCTTTTCTGATTTCTTTCACTTCATGTTTTTAGAGTCATTTTAGTTATTGCATGTGTTAGTAGTTCTCTTGCTGAGTAATATCTCATTATCTGGAACCACAGAGTCATTGATATAGTTACCAGGTGATGGATATTAATTTCTATTACTTTTGGGAGGCATGTTTTTGTGTTGCCAGAACTGGGATTGGTTAGTGAGGTAAATAAGGAAAACTACAAAATTGTTGAATGTTCTGGTGCAAATTTTAAGCCCAGGACTCAGGAAGCAGATGCAGTCAGATCTCTATATGAGTTTGTGCTCAGGCCAGCCAAGCCTACATAGTGAAACACTCTCTTAAAACAGAAAAAAGAAAAAAAGAAAAAAAATTATGTTTATAGTATTTTACATTTTTTAAGAACAATTATTTGAGACTTCTAGATGCTCTACACACTCTCACTGACACATGGTATTGTAATACTTAAATTTTTGTTATCTTAATGAGTTGTGGTATCTTATAGTGGTTCCATTTTTTTTGTCATGCTGTTGACTAATGTTGAGTTTTTTCATGTTTTTTGCTACTTATAACCATTTCTAGTGAAGTTTTTTTCATATCTTGTCCATTTTTGATATGACTATCTTTTTTATATGTCTTTGTATATTGTTTTAAGGCCTTTATCATACAGGTATTTTTTGAAAAAGTCTTTCAGTCTGGTTTGTCATCTCATTTTTAAATTTTTTTTTAAAAAAAATTACGTGTACGTGTGTGGCAGTGGCAGGGGTTTGTGCAAGTGGGTATAGGTACCAGGGGAAACTAGAAGAGCTTGTAGGATCCCTTGAAGCTGGACTTACAGGTAGTTGTGAACCAAACTCTGGTCCTCTGGCAGAGTAGAGACTGTTGAACTATTTCTCTGATATCTTGAAGTGCACCAGGAGATCCGACAGCTCTGGCTTCCACAGATACCATCCTTTATGTGCACAATACCCACACACAGACTTAGACAACTAAAGATAATAAACATCTATTTCAAAGGAAAAGTTACATCTTATTTCAGTTTAGTAATATTTTGCTTTTAAATTTTCCATTTTCTACCCTCATGAGAATTTTTTTCAACACAATGCTTTCAAGCTGAAAACAATTCGTAATTTATTTTAGTTATAAAATAGAACAACAAAAGAATATTTAGAAACTCATGAGTACAAATACACATTTCCCTGTTGTTTGGTGATTGCATTTTTGATCTTAGACAACACTAGCTGTATGGAAAAACTAATAGCTCCTGTTATGAATTTCATATGACACCTGAAACATATGACTTGGTTTTAAATACTTATTGGCTGGCAGATTATTTTCTTTAGTACCTTTTTCATACAAGTACTGAGGAAAAGGTTTATTAGATTGATTTTATTATTCATAATTGTCCATTATGAAAAGGTTCCATATAGGAATCTGTTAGATGAGTATTGTTGTACTAGCACTGAATATGATATAGTCATATGATATAGTCATATGATATAGTCATATGATATAGTCATATGAAAAGGGACCACGTCAGTGTTTCAGGATCTCGGCTGTTAAGAATCTGGAAAGGACAAGTAATGTGAGCTATTTAATTAGTGCCTGCTTAAACTAAAGGATTGTTTTCTCAGTACGCCATCATTAGAGAACATGTGAAATGTATTCATTCTATTACTGGAGCTACAAACTTTGGTCACTTGGTAAGTTTTTCACAACAAGATTGCTCTACTGTGTGGTTCCTGTTTCTTCCTTCGTAGTTAATATGAGGAGACACTCTGAGACTGTATAAATAGCCCATGTCTCATACTTTTAGTTTCCCTGTCTGTTGTAACTGAAAATCTTAATGTTCTGATCTCTTGTTCTGAGAATTATCTACAAGTGTCATAATTTGTAAGCAGATCAAAGTGTAATGTATGGAACTCTTACATATAAAGATGCACATGACTATTGTTACAAAGGTACACAAGTTATTAGGGCTGCCATGCTCTCCCCTTTTCTATGGAAGTGAGCCCTTCTATCACTGTCCCTTGTGCCAACTCCATTCTATTTTTTTTCTTTAATTTTGTAAGTTAGTGAACAACATAATAGTATCTTTATGACATTTTTATACAGATATATCATAATACCTTGTTCATTCCTTCCCCACCCTCTCCTCACCTCTGGTCCCATATTTCTCCTCTAGTCTATTCTATTTTTGTAAAGAATAAGGGAAAACAAGGTAGCCATTTTGATCATTCAGAGACATTGTGGGCAAGAAGTGTGTGTCTTGTCATTATTAGAGTTACAGCAGGGAATCCTCCCCACCCCCAAAGCATGAAGTAAAAATTTGGTATATTTTTGCTCATTAAAATATTTTACCTCTAGGCAGTGGTGGCACATGCCTTTACTTTAATCCCAGCACTTGGGAGGCAGAGGCAGGCGGATTTCTGAGTTCAAGGCCAGCCTGGTCTACAGAGTGAGTTCCAGGATAGCCAGAGCTATACAGAGAAACCCTGTCTCGAAAAACCAAAAAAAAAAAAAAAAAAAAAAAAATTTTTTACCAACCTGATGGGTGAAGTATGCTTGTAATTCTAGCATTTGGGATGCAGAGGCAGGAGACTATTTAAGCCCTGGTTGTTTGAGAATCACCTGGACAGCATAATGAGACGCCTTTCTCTAGAAAATGTAACCTAACACAACAAAGCCCTAAAGAAACAAAGCTTTATGATCACCAGTCAGTTTGTTCTGTGTTGTAGATTTTAAAAGACTTACTGAGATCCAATTAGAATTCATAAATTTGCTTTTTAAATGTTAAGACCTTAGTTCCAAGCAACGTATTTGCAATTTAATTTATGTAACAAATACTCTTTGTGTCTCGAGGTTGTTGTACAACTCTTATTTTTACAAAGAAACTCATGTACTTTGAAAACAAATGATGTAATCATATAATTCTAATTTTAATAATTTTTCTCTGATTTTTGTGTGTGAAAATATGTCATAAATTTGAAGTCTATAAGACTTTCTTGTAGAGTGTTTACCAGACTGTAGCATGCATCACAATCACCTGTGGGGCTTACTAAAATGCAGATTGTGGGTCCTAACTTCAGTTTCTGATCAATTGGCCTGGGCTAGAAGGTGAAAATTTGCATTTCTAACATGTTCCCTGATAATATTGATGCTGGTGGGCTAAAGATCAGATTGTTATTCTAATATATTAAGCATATTTGATTCTCCTTTTTGGGCTTAGAGGGGGTGGCAGTGAGTAATCTAAAATCTGACCAGCAATCATTACTATCCTCTCTGCTCCAGTATCCTGAGCATTTCTGTCCTTAACATACTGTGTGAAGACAAAACCCCTATGAACAGAGAAACCCCCAATTAACTCTACCATACTTGATGAAAGGTCCCTCTGTATCAGACTTCTTGGCTGAGAATGCTGCGATTCCCAAAGAAAACACTGCAGTTCATGGAGTGGGGATGTGTCTTGTCTTGTTAGTAGCACTTCTTTCCATTGCCTTTGATGATGAGCTTCCTCAGAAAGCCAAAAAATGTTGCCGAAGATAAAAATATTGCAAAGAGTAGGAAGAGAGAAGAAAAGAGGTTGTATTTTGAATTTCCTGTTCCCAGGTCCCAGGACATCTGCAGCATACGTATCCACTCAGTCTCGTCTCTTTCCAAAAGGCAAGAGCACAAAGTAATTCTAGTCGGATATTGCGAGTTTTGGGATGTCTCTATTTTATATAGAGGCAAATAGTTATGTATTTCTTTTTATTAGCAGAGAAAGAAGTAGGTTTTTTATAGCATTTTAAAAACAATTTGGTTTTGGTTTTTTCCTTTTATTGAAATTAGATTTTTTTCTCACATAATATATCCTGATTGGAGTTGTCCCTCATTCTACTTCTCCTAATTCCTGCCCACCTCCCCTTCCATCCGCATCTGCCCCCTTTTTCTCATTAGAAAACAAAAGGCTTCTAAAGGACAAAAATAATACAAAATAAAATAAAATGTGATAAAACAAAAATGATGAGCACATCAGTATTAGACAAAACAAACAGAAGGAAAAGAGCCCAAGAGACGGCACATGAAGGAGACACACTCATTTGTACACTCAGGAATCCCATAAAAACACTAAAGTAGAAGCGATAATTTATTTGCAAAGGATTGGGGCGGACCCATACATGCTGTTTCAGTCTCTGTGAGTTCATATGAGCATTGATCGTGTTGATTTAGAGGGCCTTGTTTCCATGGTGTCCTGCATCTGCTCTGGCTCTTACACTCTTTTTGCCTCGTCTTCTGCAGGGTTCTCTGAGCCTTGAGAGGAAGGATTTGTTGTTGACATTGCTTTTAGGGCTGATTATTCAAAGTTCTCCCAGTCTCTGTAATGTGTGGCTATGGGTCTCTGTATTTGTTCCCATCAGTTGCAGGAAGAAGCTTCTTTGATGATGGCTGAAAAGGCACTTGAGTATAGCAGAATGTCATTAGGAGTCATTTTATATAAGGAGTCATATATATAATCAGTAGTATTTGGTTTTACCCTAAGTCTCTCTGGTTCTTTGTCACCCAAGCTGTGTTGGGAATGGGTTCCATTGTACTAGCATATCTTACATGCAGGACACCATTGTATATCAAAGGTTCTGCGGCTAGGATGGTGTTTGTTTCTCTTTTGGTAGTGTACAGAGTACATTCCTATACTAACGACACTAGAATGTAGAGGTGAATACTCTACTTAGGTACCAGTTTGACTTCTCCGTATTAAGTGAGTTGTGTAGATATTCCTTTTAGCAATGAGGGCTTACTGTCAGTTTGTACCTGGGTTGTTTAGGGATTTTTATGGATCCCTAAAAGACAATTGAATGTAACCCAATCTCTGTACTAGAAGTTCATTTGGTGGCAAGAGATGGCCATTTGTGACTCTGTCTACCTCATTCTATGGGTATTTCATTTAAATCACCCTCAAATATGTACATATTTTATGAAGCTTCTACTGCCTCTCACATGGCCCTTAATTTTAGCTGTTCTCCCCATATACCTTCCCTCCTTCCTACTCCCATCCCGACTATTCTACTTCTGTTTCCTAATGAGATTTCTCTGTCCCAAGTTCTTTACTCTATACCCAACCTCTGTGGTTCTATGGATTGTACCTTGGTTATCATTGACTTAACAGCTAATAGCCATATATAAGTGGATACATACCATATTTGTCTTTTTCGGTGTGAGATACCTCCCTCATGATGACTTTTTTCTACCCATTTATCTGTCGAATTTATTATTTCATTTTTAATGGCTGAATAATAGTCCATTGTGTACCATATATTCTTTGTCTAGTCGTTTGTTGAAGGAAGTGAAATTTAGGTTGTTTCTGGTTTCTGGCTTTTATGAATAGAGCAGCAGTGAACATGGTTGAGTAAATGCAGTAGGATGAAGAGTCCTTTGGGTATGTGCCCAAGGCTGGTATAGCTGGACCCTGAGGTAGATAGATGACCTTCTTCCTATTGTCTCCCTGCCCCTTGGTCCTTCCTTTCTGAGAAACAAACTTTATGACATTTAGTTTGTGTTTGTGTGTGTATATGCATGTATACCACAACACTGTGTGGAGGTCAGAGGAAACTTGTGGGTGTTAGTTCTCTTCCACTATGTGGGTTCCGTGGATTGAGCCCAGATCGTCAGCTTTGACAACAATCATCTCTACCTAATAAGCCATTTCATGAGCCCAAGACTATTTTAAAGACAACTAAACCTTTCATTATAGTTATTTCCAAGTAGATACTTGGTTTCAAATAGACGCTTGTTGTGGATACCATTTGTTGTACCTCCTAGTGTAGTTTTGCTGTTGTAATAATTTTATACAAACCACAGAGTTAGAGACCAATTTCTGTTTTTTTTTTTGATATATATAATTTTGAGATTTTATTTATACATTTGGGTGTTTTACTTGCATGTATGTCTATGTATCATGTGTATGCAGTGCTCATAGAGGCCAAAAGAAGGCATTGGATCTCTTGCTACCAAAATTAAAGATGTTTGTGAGGTACCATGTGTCTTGGGATTTGAACTCAGGTTCTTTGTAAGAGCAGCCAGTACTCTTAACCACTGAGTCATCTCTTCCTAAGTATTTTGTTTGTTCTTTCTTTTTTCTTTAATCTTTTATTTATTTGTTTGTTTATTTTTAAACTCCAGATTTTATTCCCCTCCCAGTCCACCCCCCTCCGACTGTTCCACATCCCATACCTCCTCCCTGCCCCTTGTCTCCACGAGAATCTTCCCACCCCCAACCCCCACCAGACCTAAACTCCCTGGGGCCTCCAGTCTCTCGAGAGTTAGGTGCATCTTCTCCGACTAAACCCAGACCTGGCAGTCCTCTGCAGTATATGTGTTGGGGGCCTCATATCAGCTGGTGTATGCTGCCTGGATGGTGGGTCAGTGTCTGAGAGATCTTAGGGGTCCAGGTTAATTGAGATTGCTGGTCCTCCTACAGGGTCGCCCTCCTCCTCAGCTTCTTCCAGCCTTTCCCGAATTCAACCACAGGGGTCAGCAGCTTCTGTCCATTGGTTGGGTGCAAATATCTGCATCTCACTCTTTCAGCTGCTTGTTGGGTCTTCTGGATAGTCATGCTAGGTCCCTTTTTCTGAGCACTCCATAGCCTCAGTAACAGTGTCAGGTCTTAGGATCTCCCCTTGAGCTGGATCCCACTTTGGGCCTGTCGCTGGACCTTCTTTTCCTCAAGCTCCTCTCCATTTCCGTCCCTGCAGTTCTTTCGGACAAGAACAATTATGGGTCAGAGTTTTGACTGTGGGATGGCAACCCTCTCCTTCACTTGATGCCCTGTCTTTCTGCTGGAGGTGGGCTCTACTGTCAGGCATTTCATCTAAGGTTCCTCCCTTTGAGTTCTGAGAGTCTTTCACCTCCCAGGTCTCTGGTCTTCCCCCCCACCCCCTATGAGGCAGCATTTCCCTGGCTGTCCTAGAGCTTATAGACGAGGCTGGTCTTGAACTCGTGGAGATGTGAATCTCTTGCTTCACAAGCTGAAATGTACACAATTAACACATGACAGAGACCAAATGTAATATAAAATAGTCCTGCTTTTCATGACTCTAATCAGGAAGAACTACTTAGATCTTAGTTGTTTATGTTTACATTGTCATTTATAGTAATTGGATTGAAGCTCACCTCATTTTCTTCATGTGACAGTGTTTAGCTATATGCAGCATAAAGGTTATTGAGGACGGGAACGGGGAGGGGGGGCACATCAGTCTATCAGTCTTTCTTGGCCACAGCCAAGCATGTCTTCATGGCTACCAACAAGTTGCTCAGCTCCTTCTCTTTTCTCTTGGTACACATGTACTAGCCCACCCTTTTCTCGATGAACTAGAGCTAGTGCTTGTCCTTGAACACCTCGAGCATCTCCTTGAGCCACTTGTAAAGTGTGAAGCTATACACTTCCTAGATTATGTCCCACATGAACTTGGTGTGCTTGGTGAGCTGCCAGCAGTGCTGGCTGTGCCTTGATTTGCTGATGTTCTTCAGTAAGTTGTGCTGTTGTAAGGGTTGCGTGGGTGAGGGCTATGGCTGGCGCTCTCTGATGGCAGCCAGGATACTTCTAGGTTCAGATACTGAGTACCAATAGGCAAATGGCAACTCTATACGAATGGTATATATATGACTTCGTTTTTTGGAGACTTGTTTTACTAAGAGTGAGATGTCAGGTACAAAGTCAGTTATATCCTTCCTAAAAGTACATATCCATATAAGAAAAAGGTAGATAAACTTTTCAACCCTTGCCCCATCTTCCAATAATTAAATTTTTAGGTGTATGTGTGTGTACGCACATGTGTGTGTGCTGCATGTGTTCAGGTGCCCGAGAAGCCAGGGATGACATCAGATCCCCTGGAACTGGATTGTGAGCCATTGTGTAGATGCTAGAAATTGAACCTAGACCCTCTGCAAGAGCAGCAAGTGCTCTTAACTGCTGAGCCATTACTCCAGACCTCAAGTATTTGCTTTGGGACAACAATCCTTGAAGTTAATTTCAAGAAAGAAAAATTGCAAATATAAAGAACTGAAGTAACATTTGAAAATATTTGTGCTACTGCTGACCTGTGAGAAGCTGTTTTTTTTTTTTTGGTTTGTTTGTTTTTTTGTTAAGCTTAGGACATAGCAAATGTCATATATTATTTTGTTCTATCAGGTAGTTAGCATGATGTCTGATTTCTCACTGCTTACTCCTGGGATCATGTGCTACACACACAAGTAAGGTAGGATTTGTCAGGGAACTAATACCATATTCCATTTCCTCAGCTTTTTAAAAATTGTATTTATGCTGTGCATATGTGTGTGCGTGTATGTATACATATACATACCACAGAGTGCATGTGTAGCTCACAGAATATCTTGCAAGGGTCTGTCCTTTCCTTCCACTCTGGGTTCTGGGGCGTCAATCTCAGGTCATTAGCTTTGTTCGCAGGTACTTTTACCACTAGGCATCTCATAGGCCCTCTGCTCAGATTTCAACCAATGAAAGATAAGAATTAATTATCTTTAAGACATTTCTAGAGACTCAGAATATGTTGTGGCATTGAACCTTTTTTTTACCCACATGGCCAATTTTCTATTGGTGCTTCTTGGGATTATGTGCTTGCACTTGACTATGATCTGCTTCTGGGGAAATCTAAACTAAAATATAAAAGTGCATTTCTTTAAATAGATTTAATGTTTAAGCCATAATTTGTTGAAAAGTTATATGCACATATTATTTTTTGTTTTATAATGGGAACTATTTAACTATAGCCATATCTAGCACTGGAAAAATATGAGTTTCCAGATGTCATCTCCCATTCCTGTAACTTTTTCTGTGAGTTAGTATTTTTTTTTTTTTTAGTATAGAATAGAGATTATTTAGGGGCATGGGAAGGGGAGTTGAGAAGGGAGTAGAGGCAGAGAAAAAGAAAGGACAGGAGAGAAGGAGGGGAATGGGATAGAGGGAGAAAGGGGGTTGGGGGAGGAGAGTCAGAGAGGGGGGAGGAAAGGGAGAGAAGGGACAGAGTGAGTTAGAGTTTTAAACTCCAGATTATCCTTATTTTATCTTGATAATTAGCCTGGGCTTGTTTTAAACTCAAAAATCCTCCTTCTTCTAGATCCTTGAATTCCAGACATGAGCCACTTCCCTCAGAAGTTCTAAATTATTTTATTTCACTTGATTATTTTTTTTAAAAAGTCTGGATTTATGTATATGGGTGTTTTGGCTCCACTTATGTCTAAGTAGCATATGTGTGCAATGTCTGCAGAGGCCAGAAGTAGGAGTCGGATTCACTGGAATTGAAGTTATAGATAGTAACTGTAACAGGAGTTACAGCTAGGTGCCTCATGGGTGCTGGGAATCAGACCTGAGATCCTCTAGAAGAGCACTCAGTGATTTTAACTGCTGTACCATCTCTCTAGGTCAGTTCGAAATGATTTTAATGGGACCTGTTTTGGATACTCTCTAGCAAAAAGGTTTTTCATAGAGTAATTTTGAGGCATATTTGAGGTAGTTTTAAATCTAATATACCATCCCTACTAAGTACTTAATAATTGGTACTTAGTATAAAGAATACATAAGTAAAAAGAGTGTCATAATTTTTTACAGACATTCTAGTCACAAATCTTAAGTGTTTTCTTTAAATCAGAGGTGCTGTATAGTCTTAAGCAGCATTTGAAATATTCGTGGGTTAAAGGCACTGAATTAGGTCATTAGTCATAAAAAGCTATTTGTTTAGTTTTGTCAGTAATTCCTTCTTTATTTCTCAACTCTCTCAAGCCTGTCTTGATGAATTATCTATCATTGTTATTTTTTGGTGCTGAATATCGTTGTATATTACCATCATGTGCACACCGTTATAGTGATGTTGGAACCTCTTATTTCATTTTGCTGATGGCCTTTCTAAACATAGCTGAGTGCTGTTTTACTTAAATTTAAAATTCAAATGCTGAAAGTACTTCAGACTTCCTGTAGCTTAAGAGTTGTCACCTCTAAGATGGCAACTCTTTGTGTTTAAAAGCTCAGTGCATGGCACATAGTAAATAATGGCCCCTTGGACTCACTTCCTTGTGTCTTTCCGGTTTCAGCATGGTGTTCACTGTGGCACTGAAGAGTCTATGTTACCCCTGATCTAAAAATGAAGTAAACTAAAAGAAAAAGGAAATATTAATGGGGTAGAATGTGTTTACCTTCAAAAACTTGCTTTTGATTTACACGTCCCACTGATTTCTGTTTAATCCTTGCTGCAATCAGTTTTTGTTAGGAAGGTTTGGTAGTTCTTCTAGGTAGTTTTGTTTTCCATATTTAAATTTTTTTGCTTATGAAATATAAAGAATCAACATATGGACATTCACAACTTTGACTCATTGACTTACTCAGGGAAACAAACCAGCTAAGTTACTGTGAAAATTAGGCTCATTTAAATCATGGTGTAGCAGGAACAGGGGTAGCCTAACTGCCTTAAATGGTAATAAACAATAAAGCCTCGTTTTTTCTGATTATGGCCTATCCTCATTTCTGCCCCCTGTTATATGTTATGAGTTACCAGTTCTCTATCACAAAGAAAACAGCACAACAAATAATAGCTATTTCTTTTTTGCTGCCAGGCCACTCTTCTATAATTGAATTCCTTATTTCCTGTCAAAATACATGTTGACTCAGCTGTATCTGTGAAAGAGAACCATATTTTCTTGAACCTGCCAATTAGAAAAAGAAAATAAGTTGTTAGGCATCTCGAATTATTGTTAGGTAAAATGAAGCACTTAGATGCCTCTAATAACCTACTCAGAAGCATACAGATACCCTTCAAATGTTCGTGGTCTCATCCTAGCTATTTCCTTCCCATGCTTGAGCTCTGAACTAGGCCTTATGTCTAGATTGTCCTTAGGTATCAGTTCTTTATTTGTACTTTGGTTTTCTACCTTTATACACATATACACCTATAGGCACCACTAACATTTTTTTTTTTCCAATTTGTTTGTTTGTTTGAGACCAGGATCCTCTCTGTAGCTCCAGCTGGAATTCACTCTGTCTAGACAAGGTTGATGTCAGACTCTCAAGAGGTCTGCCTTCCAAGTGCTGAGATTAAAGGAGTGAGCCACTCTGCTTAGCTTTCAGAGTATTGTCGTTAAGTGACTAGACAGTGTTGCCAAACAAGTCACTTCAAGGTTCAGCCTATATTGGAATAGAACAGACAGAGGGTATGATTTTTTTTCCTCTGTCAGCAGTGTCCTGGATATTTTGGACTTACTTTTTGTTGAGTGCTTTGGTAGTGGTGAATTAATGCAAGTAAAGTTCATTTCCTTAATTTTGACTTTTGGTCTCCTTAGTATTTGATTTTATTTATTCTGCAAAGCATCACTTCTCTACCTGTCGGTCATGACCATTGGAAAATGGTCTTAGGAACTGAGACGTTACTTAGTAGCAAAATTACAGTTATGAACTAGCAGCAAAAATAATTTTATGGTTGGGGTCCCTACAAGACGAGGAACTGTGTTAAAGGGTTGCAGCATTAGGAAGGCTGAGAACTACCTGGATTGAAAATGTAAATATGTTAGAACTAAATGATCGTGGTGGTTACAGTTTCATTAAGTTTATTAATTAATGCTTAATATGAATTTTAGGAAGCTTTGGTTTATAAGGAGAAAAGAATTGGCACTTAAAATGGATAACTTAGAGTTAGGGATGTAGATCAGCTGGCAGAATAAATACTTGCCAAGTGAATCAAGCCCTGGGCTTGATTCCCAATACTACAAAAACTGAATGTGGTAGCACACACCTGTAATCCAAGATTTGAGAGGTGGAGGCAGGAGGATCAAAAGTTCAAAGTCAACCCAGACTAGATATTTGGAATCCAGCCAGGGCCACATGAGACCATGTCTCTGTCTGTCTGTCTGTCTCTCTCTCTCTCTCTCTCTCTCTCTCTCTCACACACACACACACACACACACACACACACATACACAGGAATAACACCACCCCACGATTTATACTTAAAATTCATGGATTTTAAAAAATTAGAGATTAAAGATATACAAGAAAATTTGTAATATGTATTATTGATAAGTTATTTCAAATATATATATTTCAAACATGTATAAGGCAAACAACTAAGTAATATATAACTTTTTTCAGATTATAAATGAAGGTAATGATCAACGTTCTAACATATTATTGTTTTAAATTTTAGTTTCAGTCTGATGGAAGCAAACAAGAAGATAAAGAGAAAACGGTAAGAGACTGAAAAAATTAAATAATGGAAGTGTTTGTCAGGATATAGCCTGCTGAATATTTTGCTGTGAACAAGACTTAGCTATCCTTAGAAATAGTTATTTTATACTTTATATGCTCAGTACAGCATTTGGCAACTCATTGAAAATTTTCTTTGAAGATTAATATCCTCTTTTTGAAGATTCCATACTGTATAAGGAAAAAGATTATGCCCCTCATTGCTTTGTTACCTTCTCTGCTTTTGCCTCGTTTGCTAACTTAAATGGAGAAAAGACAATGATAGGGTGGGGAACAGGTGGGGAACGTGTATGTGTGTGGGTGTGTGTGAGATTTAAAAATGATAATTCCTTTAAGACTTATCCCTATTTTTATGATATATTGAAATAAACCTTCTAATGAAATAATTGTTTTTGCTTCCTTTTTTTTTTTTTAGGAAGTTATCCTTAGCTGTTTGCTTAGCATTACTGACCAGGTATTACTTCCATCTCTTTCTTTGATGGACTGCAATGCTTGCATGTCTGAGGAGCTGTGGGGAATGTTTAAGACATTTCCCTATCAGCATAGGTAAATAATTATTCAAATTATTAACTCTTATTGATTTATATTAACTTCTAAGTATTTAAAATTTTCTAAATTTTCATCTCATTTTCTTAAAGATATCGTCTATATGGCCAGTGGAAGAATGAAACTTATAATGGTCACCCACTTTTAGTAAAAGTTAAAGCTCAAACAATAGACAGAGCCAAGTATATCATGAAGTAAGTTTTAATTTTTTATATGTACCTCAAATATGTCTAGATATAATTTACTTTGTTTCAGCTATTTTGTTTAGAGTGTCAGTTTTGAGAAAGCTTATACATCATTCTTAAGATATAGCTGATTATATATTGCAGGTAAAATGAGTTAGTTTTTCTGTTAGCTTGTTTTAATAACAAGTTAATGTTTTATTTTTATATTTTTTAGATTTATATATGTGTGTGTGGGTTAGGTGTGGGTATATGTGTGCCATGGTATGCACATGGAGGTCAGAACAGTAGAAATGGGTTCTCTCCTTACTTATATATGTCCTGGGAATCAAACTCTGTTCATAAGGATGATATTCATTCTACTTTCTTATAAGTTATTTGAAGCTTATGAAAATTGTATATTTTATGGGAGTATTGGTCTAGATACTAAAACCCCTTCTATTTCTTTTCAACAAGGATTTCATCAGTTGTCCAACATTTTATAAATCCATTTACAGTTATTCTAATTAAAGTTATATTTCCTATAGTTTCACTAAGTGTAATAGTTTGCAATGATACTATGTTTGCCCAGTGACATTGGATATTGGCTACTGGGAAAACAGGAATGAACATCATGATCTCAGTTTGGCTTATAATGAGGTGTGACAGTAGACAGAATGAAATACATCTAATTAGTTAATAGGGGAAGAGATTACTGCTGGAGAGGCTATTCAGTTTGATGAACCTGAGAGAGTTTTAGCTTCAGAAACCTATAGATACGGTTTCTATCTTACCGCACTCGGATCAGGTTTTGTCTATATGTCTATGTATACATATGATCAGGTCATTCGTGTACGTACACACACACACACACACACACACACACACACACTATTTGTGCTAGGCACTGAGTTGAGTATTTTTTAAAAAAATAATACCTATTACTAATTTTATTGATTCTCTCCACTCTATAGCCACAACCTTAATTCTTTGATCTAGAATAGTATTGTACCTTGAATTATTCTCTTATTTCAAAATCCTTGGGTGATTTGATAATACTTGGTGGGTTGTATGTCAAGCTTTATGGCATGGTGATGTGAGAGATACTCCTTGATCTTTCCTACCATATATCCTACCTCATTTCTAATGATTATATACTTAAAGCTGCACTGAACCTACGTGTTTCCCTACATACACCATGGTCTCCTTAGCCTTACTTCCTTTGTGTGTATTTGTTGTGTTTATTTGTACAAGTTTTCCCTTAGCTTGCCTTTCCCTCTCCATCTGCTTGTTCATCTTAGAGACTGTGCATGAGTGCCAGCTCCCCGAAGCCTCCACAGCACATACTGATAAACAAAATTGATTTGTGCCGCCAGTACCCCTTAGGCAGATTATGCTAGCATTCTACTTGTGCACATTACAGTGACAGCGTTCCTTTTGTAAGTGTATAAAATCAGCAGATGAATGAATATACTGATTCTACATACAAATATTATCATATAACATTTATCTTTCTATACCGAGCTTAGTTCAGGTACCACGGTG
This sequence comes from Rhynchomys soricoides, assembly GCA_019843965.1. NCBI lineage: Eukaryota > Metazoa > Chordata > Mammalia > Rodentia > Muridae > Rhynchomys > Rhynchomys soricoides. Next base: position 2,013,662 of record JADRCH010007456.1, on the reverse strand, counting down.
TTCTCCTGTTTTGTCCATGTTGTGAATGACAGAATTTCCTTCTTTTTTTAAGTAAAAAAGGATACTAGTAGAAGGAAAATTATTGGGGAAAAGAGAGATTTGAAGGAAAGGAGAAATGTTGATCAAAGGATACAAGATTTCACTTAGATGAAAGAAATAAATTTTAGTTACATATTATACTTTGTGGTGACCACAGTCAACAGTAATAATGTCTATTTCAAAATTTCCTGAAGACTACCTTTTAAAGATTCACATCACAATAAAAAAGTAAGTTTTTGAGATGAAAAAGTCATAATTTACTTGACAGATTCTACAATACCTATATAGATTAGAAACATCACGTTGTGCCCTTATAAAATACACATATTTTTAAAAGGTGTGCATCCTGTTCTTCACACACTCAATTCTCTCCCAGAGGAGAAAAGTAAAGTAACCCATATTTAGATTCTTATTTATCCTTCCATGTGTGTGTGTGTGTGTGTGTGTGTGTGTGTGTTTCATGTTCCAAGGCAATGTGGATATATTATTTATACTTTTAATATTATTGATTGGATATAAGTGCTGTTCTCACATTTGTTACCCTTTAAAAAGAAAATTTGTCAGGAATAATAGCATACTTCTGTATTTCTTGTACTTGGAAATCTGAGGCAGGAGGATAATGACTTTGATCCTTGTCTTTACTACCTACTGAGATGAGACTGTGTCAGAAAAATCAACAAATGAAAAGAACCCCACAGAAATGTAAAAACCTGGTTTTAAACCTGTGTCTTTAGTTAGGCCAGGCTTGAGAGCAAGAACTGCTCTTCATTTTCATATTCCTAATGCTTAGGGCTTTGTCATAGTAAGCATTAATATGAATGAATGCATATATGGATACAAAATTTTATTTAGTGTAGAACAATATGTGTAGAATTTTTAATATACTTGGGTTTTTGTTACATTTTAGCTGTAGCTTAGCTGTTGCACCAAACTTTATGAGTTTGCTACAACTTTTTACATTGACAGTGGAATATATATTATTTCTATAATCTTATAATTTTTCAAATCTTGCGTTCTTCAAATTCTCATTGATTGTGTTTTATATACCTGACATTCTGGTAGATTGAAGGTAGGACAGCGTCAAGAGAATATTTAATTTTGCTTCTTTTCCCTTCAGGGTAGTGAAGACAAGTGGAATAGAATAAAAAGTGTAGTCTTATGCGAGTGAGGCCAGTAGGAGAACCACCCGGAGCAGGGTTTGCAATAGGGAAGGGTGGTGCTAAGTTCAAGGCTGACGTGAATATGGTTTCAGGGTTAAAACCAATGGTCTCTTTTCTCCATTGGCAGGGAACAGGACAAACTGAGCTATAGGAAACAAGAAGGGGAAGCAGCTGATGATTACATCATTTTAATTATTGGATTGCTTTTTATCACAGAGAAGCTTCGTAACATGTTATTTTTTAAAAAATGGTTACATTTCTTGACTTACAAATTGAACTTGTACTTTATTTCATTATGTATTTTTGAATGTTTAGTGGTGCTAGATGTATGTTCTTTTTAGAAAGCTGCTTTCATTCGTTCCCTGTTGCTGTTTATAGACTTTCTGTGTTTATTATGTAACCATCTCCAAAAAACTTTACATTTTAGGTAATATTTATGTTAAGTTTTAGGATTTCACTGATACAGATTTTTAGGATCTTAAAAAAATATGTTGATCACAGAAGGAATAAAAAATGAGAGGAATATAATTTGTTGATTTTAAAAATTGCGTATCTTCAATAAGAAAATGAGAGAACTAATTTCAGAACTGATAAACCTTGTAAATCTAAAATACGTATGATTGTTTTTAAAGAGTTTTCATGATTTATACAGTAAGGTAAGTTTTACCCTTAGTAGATAAGTAGCATTTCAACTCTGAAATTCTTTTAGAGAGTCCACCTTTTGCTACAGAGTGGATGAAAATGCAGTTGTTTGCATGGATCCATTTGTTGTATTTGACTTTTCCACGTAGTACAGCAAAGCTTATCAGCATCCTGAATAATGCTACTTAGTATGAGCCTTGACATTTCTCTCCCTTTGTAGGCGTCTAACCAAGGAAAATGTGAAGCCTTCAGGAAGACAAATTGGCAAGCTGAGCCACAGCAACCCAACAATTTTGTTTGATTATGTACGTTTTGAAGTTAATATTATTTTAAGAGATTTTCCTTTTGATTGTCTTTATATCAGTACAAGTGGAAATAAAATTAAGTAAATTTTAAAATGTTAGGAAAAAAGCAGATGAAATGCCACTTTGTGCTGAAAACAAAACTTTTCATATACAGTATTTAACACATTGATCTGTTTTCTAGTAATGTACAACAGAACTACTGTTAGGTTTTAGAACCATCTGAATAATGTTTCACTTTGATTCAGTTATAGCAGTGTTACCTTCTTTTAAAATTATCATTATTGAAATTTTCATACAGTATATTTTAATCATTTTTGCCCCTCCCACAAGTCTTCCCATATCCTCCCTACCTTCCTAGTTACCAAACCTCATGTTTTCTCTTTCACTTGGAAAAAGAAACAAAAAACCAAGACAAAAAATATGTACCTTGGGGGAAAACAGAACAAAGTCCATTTTCGAAAGACTTTAACATTTAAAACAGGACCAGCAGTTACTATCACAAAATCCATCTTTAGACCTCTTGGACTTGTTTTCTAAGTGGAAAATATAGCCATAGAAAAACACTCTATGTAGCAATGATAATGTAAAATGTTTTATGTAAATGCAAAACAGTAGAGACACTTTGTTTTGTTTTCAAGACAGGGTTTCTCTGTGTAGCCCTGGCTGTTCTGGAACTTGCTCTGTGGACTAGGCTGGCCTCAAACCCACAGAGATCCTCCTGCCTTTGCTTCCTGAGTGTTGGACCTAAAGGCACGTGCCACCACTGCCTGGCTAGAACCACTTTGATTGTATTATTTCTAATTTTTAGAAAGGTATGAGCCTTATTTAACACAGAAGTTTGTTTGTTTTTTTTTTTTTTTTGGTTAATGAAACTTACTCTTTCTTGATCTTCCAGATCTTGTCACAAATCCAGAAATACGATAACTTAATAACACCTGTAGTAGATTCATTGAAATACCTCACTTCATTGAATTATGATGTCTTGGCCTGTATCCTTTTATATGGAGCAAAATATAGATTTCATGTGTCTTTATATTTAAATGCTGAATGATTAGTTTTTCTCTGACTTCCTTTAGTAATGATCTAAAGTTGGTCCAATTGGCTGATCTGTTGTCAGACCAAAGTATTGAAAAGGAAATTGTGTATGTGTGCATGTGTATGCATGCACATATTAGTGCTTTGTGTTGTATGTATAAAGGTAGAGACACTCATTTTATCAAGCATGTCGTTACAGGTGGAACGTTACTTGTTAGGAGATGGGAAAGAGGGTTGATATGATGCGTATGGTGGCTATTTTCATTCCTCTCTGAAGCTATGGGGGTTTAAGGCTCCTTGGTACTGATATGATGGTTTTTTCTTAATGTGTGAAAGATTGTATCATTGAAGCTTTAGCTAATCCAGAAAAGGAGAGAATGAAACATGATGACACAACCATTTCAAGCTGGCTTCAGAGTAAGTACTTTCATTTTTCTCAGGATGGTAGAACTAAATGGTGAGACTAAGGAGGTGGTAACTCCCATGCTTTATTTGCCTGCCTATGCATTTCAGGCTTTTAAGTGCTTATTTCTTAAGGGCTCTTGATGCTACCTAGCCATTAAACTTGTTCTTCAAAGTGTTTGAGACCTTGGGTCTGTGTGGAGATTTATTAAGTACTTACTAATTTTCTTTACTCAAGAGACTATTTTTTTTTTTTTTTACTATGATAGAATCTGAGGAAGTTGTCTCTGACAATACCACCCTAGACTTGTTGAGTGCCATCTGATCTGGGAAGTTTAATGAAATTGTGTTGGGTTAGTATGTAAATAGAGAATTTAGGGAAGCATTTGGAATCTGACATTCTCTTTCAAACTTACGGTTATTTAGGGATTACACTTTTTCCTTGTCTAATGTATATGAATTTGAATTTCCCACTGTATTCTAAGCTCCTTAAGTCAAGACTTAAGTTTGGTCTAATTATGCAATTAATAAATAACTGTTAAATATTATAGATTATTAGATAATCTTCCTCTTGTCTTCACTTCCTCTCCAGGAAATAATAGGGACTATTGGTTAAAATTGGTCTTCTAAGGTCGGCAAGGTGGCTCAACGTTTAACACCATTGACTGGTCTTTTAGAGGACTCTGGTTCTAGTCCCAGAACTGATGTGGTCACAACTCTTTTTAACCCCAGTTCTGGTGAATCTGACACCCTTTTCTAATTTTTGTGGGCACTAAGCATGCACACATAAATATACATCGAAGGCAAGACGCCTATACATATTACAAAAAAGCATTCTGCTTCTATTACTTGTTTCTTTTGCTGTCTATATCTGTAATATGTTCCTAGATGTAAATAATAATTTCTGACTCAAAACTTTTGAGGAGTGGGCATTTAGTTGTTTGAGTTTACTTGGTATTTTGCATGATTGAGTCCTAATTGGGCAGGACGCATAGTTTGAATCACTGCTTTAGTTTGTATTGTGACCAGGAACAAGTCCTGTGACCCATCCATTTTCAATTTACCTCATTAGTAAGTTTATACTAACCTAAGGCAATTATTGTGATAATTAATTGACATAATGTGTTTACTTATATATGCTTAATAAATATTAGTTATTACTATGGTAAAACTCCATTCAGTTATACAGTCAAAACATACAGGGCTGGAGAGTTGACTAAGTGGTTAAGAGCACTGGCTGTCCTTCCAGAAGCCCAGGTTTCCCAGCACCCACATGGCAGCTCACAGTTATGCATACCACCTGTTTAGGGGATCTAACACCCTCTTCTAGCTTCCTTAGGCAACCTGGTGTGAACATGGTACACATACGTACATGCAGGCAAACATGTATACATGTTGGAACAAACCTGGCTCAGAGGAAAGAAGCCCCACGTGTCAGACCCGGGCGATGCAGCTCTGGGTGGCACAGGAGACGTGCGAGAAGTGCCTGGGAGCTCTTCTACAGTCTGACGGGATGGCCAGGCTGTGTGAGAGGCTTCTGCAGAGACACAGCCTGTGGGTAGAAGAGGGAGCCGTCCTGGGGAACACTGGCTCTGGAGTTTCCAGGCTCTGGGCATCATGGTCGCGGTGGGCTGGAAACAGGCCTGAGTGCAGCTGGCGTCCCGCTGCGGGAGCTGCTTAGACTTGGGTGAATGGGTACCTTCTGGGAGCACTGGGAAGCCCACGGCAGAGAGATTAGACGCACGGCTCCTTAAGCGAGGGCAGGATCCCTCGCTTCCCCGGCGGGATCCAGATGAAGAGATAGTCCACAATTCTAAGATGTTTATTTTCATTGTGGTGAGTGGCGTGGATGGAACTGTACTTACTCCCTGGCTTCTGGAAGATGAGAGGCAGATATAGTAACCGGGGAAGGGGCGTGGCTAAGTCTCTAGGTGTCTCATTAACATGGGGATGGCTTGGGCTGTGTGGCCATGCCTCTACCTGAGGAGGGGTGCCAAAAGCCTCCTGGGAGCCGAAAGCCTCCTGGGAGTGTTGGCATAATGTTTTCCCGGTTCCTTGCGGATTCCGCTGGGTCACCCAGAGTTTACGCCTGTGCTTGACTGTGCCAGACTGCCTGTCACAGATAAGTCTCATGTCTGTCCTCTGTGGGGCTTGAGCACATGTCTCTGGATCTCAGCATGTGCCTTGGGAGTCTGGAGCTGTCTGGAGGAAGGCAGCTTTGTAGTCACACGCAGGTCCCAGGAGATGGCGTTGTCTCCACTGGATCTGTGGCAGCAAACTTCTGCAGGAATAGGCCTGTAGGAAAATCACAGAGGAGCAGAATTCCAGCAAGGGGGCATCTGTATAGGGTGAATAGCAAGTTAAGCCTGTGATGGTTTGCTTGGGAGCACATCATGGTCCTGGTAGGCATCTTTTAAGTCTGCTTTGGATGGCTGAGGAAAAGTTTTGGGATTGGCAGTAACTGTCTGTAAAAGGAAACTGGTTGTTAATTAAGGATTGAAGAAATGGTGATCCGCATAGTTGATTTGACCTGTGGGAGTAGATTAGTTGACTTTTGAACCTTAATGAAATCTTAAACAAGTTGGAAGATTTTTTTTTTTTTTGGACCTATATCATGAATGCTAGGGAGAAAAATAAACATTTAAATAAAGAAGCAAGAAAATTTTGAGTTGAGAAGCACAGAATACTATTTCAGGTATTCCTGTTAGGGAGAAACAAATCGTGGTTTTTCCCTTTGTCTTGGCAGGCTTTTGGGAGAAACAAAGCATGTTTTTTTTTTTTTTCTTTGTCTTGGCGGGCTTTTGGCAGGGGGGGAGGGGCCGCTCTGCCACGTGGCGGCTGGGTATTCCCCGTTTTTTCTGACTTAGCTTAAATGTAAAAGCAGAAGAAAGGCCATCCTTGAAAGAAAAAAACAAACAAACAAAAAACTTAGAGGAGGAAACATAGAGGCTTGATAGAACAGCCAGCACCAGAGGAGAAAGCGAGAAGCTCTGGGTCGTAACCAGGCAGGAGCCACCGCAATGGCGCTGGGGTAAAGAAACTGGTTTCTCGGTCTGCAGGGACCTCAGGAAATTGCGGGTAAAGCAGCAGATGGGGGAGCAAGGAACTCCAGGCCCGAGCTGCTGTGGGAAGCAGATCCACTGGCCAGGAACACTTGGGGGGGGGGAGACAGGCCCATATTTTGTACTCACGGTCCTTGAGCGATCTGGAGTTTTGATGTGGGTGGGTCGCCAGCTGGGGGTACACTTGAAGCTGTGTTTTGCCCCTCATTGTTGGCGCCAGATGTTGGAACAAACCTGGCGCCATGGAAAGAAGCCCCACGTGTCCGTCCCGGGCAATGCAGCTCTGGGTGGAACAGGAGACACGCAGAAAGTGGGCTGGCCAGGCTGTGTGAGAGGCTTCTGTGGAGACACAGCCCGTGGGTGGAAGAGGGAGCCGTCCTGGGAAACGCCACTGGACTCCGCCATGTGCAGCGGTGGAAATGGGACCGCAGAGCAACTGGCGTCCCGCCATGGGACCAGGTTCGCTCGCCTTGTGGTGCCGGCTAGCTGCTTACGCTTGGGTGAATGGGTACCTTCTGGGAGCGCTGGGAAGCCCACGGCAGAGAGATTAGACGCTTCGCTTCCCACGGTGGGTCCAGATGAAGAGACAGTCCACAATTTTAAGACGTTTATTTTCATTGTGGTGAGTGGCGTGGATGGAACTGTACCCCATGGCCTCTGGGAGATGAGAGGCAGATATAGTAACTGGGAAGGGGCGTGGCTAAGCCTCTAGGTGTCTCATTAACATGGGGATGGCTTGGGCTGTATGGCCACGCCTCTACCTGAAGTGTGGCCACTCTGCTACCTGAAGAGGGTACGTGACCGAGACAGGAGCTAAAAGCCTCCTGGGAGTGTTGGCATAATGTTTCCTGGTCCCTTGCGGATTCCGCTGGGTAGCCCAGAATTTACGCCTGTGCTTGACAGGGTGCCAGACTGCCTGTCACAGATTACTGCCCCACATATAGACATGAAATAATAATAAATAAATGTCTTAAAAATTATTAATACCTCATTTTGCTTTAGAAATTGAATTTATTGGAACTTATTTACTGTATTTTTGTCTAATGAACTATTTTCTTTTTTTATTTCATGTAGGTCTGGCTAGTTTCTGTGGTGCAGTATTCCGTAAATACCCGATTGATCTTGCTGGTCTTCTTCAGTATGTAGCCAACCAATTAAAGGCAGGCAAAAGGTAAATTATATGAGATAAACTTCATTAACTCAAGCACTTCTGGTGGTTTTGAAATGTTGAGATTACTGTTACTTTGAAAGACACATAGATTCAACTGGAATAGTTAGTTATAGAATATATATTTTTAAGGTAAAGTCTCATTATGTAGTTCAGGCTGTCCTCAGAATTGAATTCTTCACTTAACCTTTCAAGTGTTAGAACTGCATATGTGCATAGATAGATAGATAGATAGATAGATAGATAGAAAGAAAGAAAGAAGGGGGGGAGAGAGATAGAGAGACAGCTTTTTCTTTTTTTTACACAGGGTCTCATCATGTAGCTCTGGCCATCCTGGAACTCATGATGAAATCCAGGCTGGCCTTGAACTCAAAGAGATCCACACACCTGCCTCTGTCTCCTGAGTGCTTGGATTAAAGGCATGTGCCACCATGCCCAGCTATTGAGTATTTAAGAGAAACTAGATGCCAATACAGAGAGATAGTTTCTTTAGTACTATAAAATTTGGCCAGATATATATATTATTAAAAGGACAGTTAACTTATTTTACTATTAAGCCTTTTATGTAAGGGAGTATAAAGGAAAATACTTTTTGAATATGAATTTGATATGTAAGATTTATGTGCTTCTTCATAAATACTGATGTTTATTTTGGGCTGGTGGTAGTGCTTAGGTTTTGAATAAATAGATTTGTTAAACATTAGTACCAGTAGATTGATTATAATCAAATAACTCTATATTGTTTTTAGAAGATTTCTGATAGAAATTTAATGAAAAAATAAAAGCTTTTTGGTGTTTCAAAAAGGTACTTTGCTATTTTGGCTTTGGGAAAAAAATTGAAGATAATATAGCCTCTGGGTTTTGACAGAAGGCTCTTTGTAGCTTTGTCATTTCTGTTGCTCCTGTAATTTACATGTTTTTACAAGCCATGAGAACAGTCATTTTAATCTATAGTTTGCCTTATTGTCAATACATATTAGTGGCCATTTAATTAAGACATTGTTAAACCAGCTGAATGGCACGTATGTTAGTGTTACATATGTTAGCTTGATGGAGTGATAGTCGTGTATTTGTTTGCACAAAGCTGCCTGGTTTAAGAAAGCATGGCACATTGAAAGGAAGCCTCTGATATGATTATTAGGAAAGTAAATCTTTGTTCAATAACTTGTGTATTGATAGTTGTACTTTCACCTTTGGAAATACTGAGTAATTAGAGGAAGTTATAGAAACCACGAGGTGTTTTTTTCCAGTGACAGTTTTAAATGTTGCAGATTAAAGTACATCCCTAGCCAGGTGTGATGGCAGATGGCCATAAATCCAGAACACTTAGGTAAGGGAACCATGAGTTTGAGGCTAGTATGGGGTATATAGGGAAGTTTTGTCTCAAAATGTATACCTGTTAACACATAGCTAGAATATGCTGCTTGTTTTATTTTACTTTATTGTTACTTTAGGCTCAAGTACCACAACTTGCTACTTTTCCCTTTTGTTTTTCCTTCCTTTCCCTTTTCTTTTTAAATTATGAATGAATGTTTCAGGGCCTTATTCATTTTTATTATTGGAGTTTTAGGAAGATGGCTTTCTGCTGTAAAACACATTGAGTATCCTGAATTGGAGGATGAGGAACATGTTATTGGGGCAGCTGTTGAGATGAAATATACTAAAGTTGGTGACAGCTGCACTTGTGGGAGCAAGTGGCTCTATGCTAAGATGCATTCTTAGACATTGAGGGAGTAAAAGACCATGGCTTAAGTAATTTACTCCCTCATTAATTCTGTGAAGTATTTTGTGTTATTTTCTTGTTATTGTGACAAATTCCTAAAAGAAGCAACATGAAATGAAACTGAGAATTCTTTTCTACTCAGTTCAGAGGTCTGAGTCTAGAGTTAGCAACTATTGCTTTCAGTGTGCTGTGAGGTGGAACATCAAGGCTTAAGGGTGTGTGGGGCAACAGATTTAGCAGCAAAAAAGGAAGAGGCTCTGTCTATCTGTCTCTGTCTCTTTGTCTCTCGTGGTGTGTGTGTGTGTGTGTGTGTATGTATGTATGTGTGTTTGTGTATGTGTTACAGGTGAGGTAGGGAGTGATGAGAGAGGAAGCAAAAGAGGCACAGAGACAGACAGACAAAACCTGAGGGTGAAAGGGCACAGCGGCCAGGGACAAGATACTGCCTCTAAGAACACATTCTGTGACCTGCTTCCTCCAGCTAGACCTCACCTAAAGTTTCAAGAACCTTCCAAAATAGTGCCATCAGATTTGAGATCAAATCTTTAACACATGAATTCTTGGACGACATTTCATACTTATTGACAATCAAAACAAGAAAGAGGTAGAGGCAAGGGGTGCAGAGGAAGTGAAAGGAAATTGCAAATGAAAACTGTGAGGAAAAATACATGAAGCTTGGGTAAAGGGAGAATGAAGATATTTTAAATTATTTTTATTTTTGTATCCTATCTCCAGGCTTCAAATTAATCCAGGTAAAAATAAATCAAAGAGAAACATGAAATACTTTCATCATAGTATTAGAATGGATGTAACATTTATTTGAAAAATAAAATTGAAAAAATAAGCCTTGCTGTTGTCTCTTTGTCTTAAGTAAAGATTCTCAGGCGACTATTTATTATGTATTATTACTTTCATACTTGAAGTTTTAACTTCAAATAGTTTTCATTTAATTTTTGTAGTTTAATTTTTGTATTTGTTTTAAATTTTGTATTAGTTTTGACCTACTAATATTGAAAGAAGTGGTACAAAAAATGGCAGGAATCGAAATTACAGAGGAGATGACAATGGAGCAGTTAGAGGCCATGACTGGTGGGGAGCAGCTAAAGGCTGAGGTAAGTAAGAACTATTGGTCCACTATATCAGTGGCTTTGTCTTTCAGGGTGTCAGTTACCCATGCTTAACCATAATTCAGAATTAAAGACAAAAATATCCACAAATAAATAAATTACTTTTTTTTTTTTACCTTGAGATCCATTTTGTATAGAATCATAAAAATTTTTGCCTTTCTTCTTGCTCACTTTTGGCCATTGTATCCGTGCTATATGAGCTACTCATTAGTCATATAATAGCCATCTTTGTTTGTCACATTGGCTACGTGGATAGTAGTCCTCATTATCAATTGGCTATATTGTAAAATTCTTGTATTCAAGTAACTTTTGCTCAAATTTCCCAATTCTTCATCACTGTGCCTAAGTGTTGTTGTTTCATATCATGTCATCATAAGAATGATCAATGTAGTGAAGTAACATATGTGGAGAGTGACCATATTTATATAACTTTTATTGTATCATTCTGATTGTTGTTGTTGCTAATTTCTTTTTTTTAAAACTTTTTTTATTGGTTATTTATTTACATTTCAAATGTTATCCCCTTTCCCAGTTTCCCCTCCACAAACCTCCTATACCATCCCTTCCCCCCTCCCCTGGTTCTGTGAGGGTGCTCACCCACCCACCCACCCACTCCCACCTTACCACCCTAGCATTCCCCTACAGTGGGGCATCAAGCCTTCACAGGACCAAGGGGCTCCCCTCCCATTGATGCCAGATAAGGCCATCCTCTGCTACATATGCAGCTGGAGCCATGGGTCCCTCCTTGGTTGGCTGTCTAGTTCCTGGGCGCTCAGGAGCGGGGAGGTCTGGTTGGTTGCTAATTTCTGATTTTTTATTTTTTTTATAATAAAATTTAATCGTTAGAGAATTTTAGAGAAATGTTCCATATAACAGTACAAATGAATACAGTACTTATAATGAACAGTTTACCAACAATTACCAAAGTATAAATTGTGCATAAAATTTTATCTAGTAAACTTATATCTAGGAATGTATGTTGATAAAAATATGTATGTACTGTGGGATATCTATCACAGTATTATATACAATGGTGAATTATGAGAAACATGTCAAAATTAAATACAGAATAGATAAATTATGAAATTGTAGACATTTCTATAATTAAAATGCTATTTTTTTGGCTAAAACATTAGAAGCCAATATTATCATCTTATACTTTCATATTATAAATATGATTAAAATAAATCACATTGTAAAAACATTATGCAATTGGAATTTATTTCTGACAGACAACTCTTACAGTTGTATAGGCCGTTCATTTTTCTTCTCCTTTGAAATGACAAAGGAAAGTTGACTTCAGTCAAAATAGCACCCAACCTAATCTCATAAATCACACATTTAATGTTACTTGTTTTCAGTAGGCTTTGAAAACCTTTCTACTGTCACACTCAAACAGAAATAAAGTGACAACTCCTCACTAAATTCAGAGAAAATAAATACTAGTCTTCTAAAATATATAGGATTCACTTCCCTAATGTGAACATAAAATTCTAATACCTCTAATGTTCTCCCTTGAAGATATGTTAGCTTCTCTCTGAGCAAAGAGCACCATTCCTTTGTGTTTCCCAAGGCTATTACACTGAGATTCATCAGATACCTATAACACTTGCTGAAGTTACCCCTTAAATATTTCTATTTGACCAGTATGAAGTGTCCGTCCTTATCTTTTTTGATGACTTTTGGTTGAAAGTCGATTTTATCCGATATTAGAATGGCTATTCCAGCTTGTTTCTTGGGACCATTTGCATGGAAAATTGTTTTCCAACCTTTAACTCTGAGGTAGTGTCTGTCTTTGTCACTGAGGTGCATTTCTTGTATGCAGCAAAATGCTGGGTCCGGTTTATGGATCCAGTCTCTCAGTCTATGTCTTTTTATTGGGGAATTGAGTCCATTGATGTTAAGAGATATTAAGGAATAGTGATTGTTGCTTCTGTTATTTTCGATGTTATTTTTATGTTTGTGTGGCTATCTTCTTTTGGGTTTATTGAAAGATTACTTTCTTGCTTTTTCTAGGGTGTAGTTTCCCTCCTTGTGTTGGTGTTTTCCATCTATTCTTTGAAGCACTAGATTTGTGGAAAGATACTGTGTAAATTTGATTTTGTCATGGAATATCTTGTTTTCTCCATCTATGATAATTGCAAGTTTTGCTGGGTATAGTAGCCTGGGCTGGCATTTGTGTTCTCTTAGGGTCTGTATGAGATCTGCCCAGGATCTTCTAGCTTTCATAGTCTCTGGTGAGAAGTCTGGTGTAATTCTGATAGGTCTGCCTTTATGTTACTTGCCCTTTTTCCCTTACTGCTTTTAATATTCTTTCCTTGTTTTGTGTTATTTGGGATTTTGAGTATAATGTGACGGGAGGAATTTCTTTTCTGGTCCAGTGTATTTGGCG